>VWZL01001526.1:0-152070 GCA_013396915.1 Stercorarius parasiticus
GGTGGGTCCCTCCTACGCCCTCACGGCGGCGCTGAGGTGGAGAGTTGCGGGTCCGGCCACCGGCCGCCTCCCGTCGCGGCGGCCATGGGGAGCGTACGCTGGGCCTTTCCCTGCGCCGCTTGGCGTCCCCGCCGCGAAGAGTGGCTGCTGGCGGCGCGACTGGTGCAGCCCGAGGAGAAGGACCGCATCGGCCAGTTTGTCTTTGCCCGCGATGCCAAGGCCGCCTTGGTACATGATGGCGGGGGGGAGGGGAGGAGGGGGCACGACAAGAAGGGGGCGGCTTCCCCTCCCTCACGGCTGGCGGTGTAAGCCCCCAGGCCGCACTTAGAGGGCCGCGTTGCCCGGAGCTCACCGCTGAGGAGCGTCCCCACGGGAAAGGGCCGGTCATGGGGCCACCAGATTCAGTATTGCCCAGATTGCTCACTTCTCGTGGGAAAACACGCCCTGCAAAGGCATTTCAGGGAAGTTAAATGCATTACAAAGTATTAATTGCCACCTCTGCTTACACCTTCACGTAGGAGGAGAGAGGGATGGCTGCGGTTTGCTATTAGTAACTCTGAAAGACTTGGCAAGTTTTCTGTTCCAATGTCAAGGTAGGAGACAAAATCAATATACTCGAGGAGACTATACATGAAAACAGTGTAACATGTAAGAGAGTAAAGCTGTTTTTACATAATTCAGGTTTTAGATCTCACATAACAATGTGGTAGTAATGCAAACTTCTGCTGATTAGTCTGTAAGAAGTTACTCATCGTTTTTAGCTGTCCAGTATTTAATTTAGTGCCTGAGTAACTGAATGAATGTACTGAAAGGAAAGCGGTTGAGGCAGTTTTACTGTTCAGTGTGGTATAAAAAGTATTCATCTATGCAGTAAAGTATCTTAAGTAAATAAGGTAGAGAAGGAACTATTTTATGTGATTCCTCTAGGCTGGGACTGCTTTTTATTGGGTCTTGTCTTTGTGGTAATAGTGATAACAAATGTATTATATATTTGGGTCTGGTGAACACTTCTGGTTAAATTTAGTTGACACAGGCTCTTATAAAAGGGAGAAAACGAAATGATTTGGCTAAAATGCACTCTTACTTTCTATTGGTAATAATAGAACCCCATTTTTTTTAGGCAGGTGGTTTTCTAGCAATCACAGATATTTTGCACCTAGCATAATAGTTCTGTATGAATCACTACCATTTTATTTCATAGGCTGGTCGTCTGCTGATGCGGAAATTAATTGCAGAAAAGTTGTGCATACCTTGGAATGAAATAACCTTGCAAAGGACATCGAAAGGAAAACCTTTCCTGGCAAATAATATATTCAGTATCTATTCAAATTACAACTTCAATGTCTCTCATCAAGGAGATTATGCAGTTCTTGCAGCTGAGCCTGAGCTTCAAGTTGGCATTGATATTATGAAGACTAATTTACCAGGTAATGCATTATGGTGACCAAAGCAGAGTCTGTTGTGTTAAGTGCTGAACATTTTAATGTTTCCCAAAAAACCAGTCTCCTGGAAATTTAGTGTCATAAGAGTGTATGAATGTATTGCATATTTGCTTTTTTTTTTTTTGTTAAATGCACTCCTCATTGTTTATTTAGGGTTTTCTGTTATGCCAGATATGGATACATTTCCAGTTTAGAAAAGCAGAACCCTGGAAAAATAAGGTCCTAAATCCTTTTATGATATTGGCAGGACTGGTATCTACAGATATTTTAATTACTGATTTGCTGTCTGTTAGGTAGAAGCAGGGACAACTTTCCAAGTAGGGACAGTGGGATCCATCACCGTGAGAACTTTATAGCCTGTGACTGTGAGTGTTACTCTCTTGTCCATAAGTGTGGACATTGTATGTGTCAGGACCAGGCCCAGCGCTGTAGCAAACTGGCATTGAAGATTTGCTATGAATGTGCAGAAATCCTCAGTGAGAAGGGGTCATATGGGAACATTTGAGGTGCCCCTGGTGAAAGACCAAACTTCACAAACTTTAGTTGTTGGCCTACTTATTTGTATGAAATATTGTGCTAACCTGACTATATTAATGAACTTCAGGACCCAAATTAGAACTGTAGCAAAGTGTATTTATTTAAATACAGTTTTATGAAGACATTTAGTTCACAAATGTTCATCAGTGCATGACTGGGTTAAAGGATAAGCATCCTGGTATTTACAGTTTACTGGAATTGTAGTTTTTGAGAACCTTCCTCAAATGTTTAACCAGGTATGACAGTAATAGCTGTGTTCTTAGAAAATCCCTCTTCATAATCTTCAATTTCCCCAGCATTTTATGCTATGAAATAATTTGTGTAGTAAAGTAAAGATTCAAATAAACCCTGACTGGATAACTCTTTCTCTGATCACTTTACAGCTTTTTAATGATTATTACAAGCATACATTTTTGGGTTGGCGTGTTTAGCTAAGATGCACAGAAACTTTACTTCAATCCAAAGTGAAGTTCTTTTCCTCTGTGACTCACTTCCACCTATTGTAGACCCTCACTCTAAAGATGGTAGTCAGCATGTGGTGCTTTCACTAGAGAAAGGCTCTCTAACCACACCAGAGCAGATGTCCATGCTATAGCCTGTGAAGGACCCCACACCAGCACAGTTCTGTATTTTGTGGCAGGAACTGTGGCCCATGGATAAGGCTACACTGGAACAGGTACACCCCTGAAGGGACTGCAATAATGCAAGGCCTAAATACCAGATTAACCTCGAGGCTGGTGCTTTAATCATAGCCCTTCCAGGCAAAACAAAATAAAGTGATGTCCCAACTGTGTCCCCTCCCAATGTCTTGCGCATCCCCAGCCTATTTTCTGGGGAGGCAGAGTGACGGAGAAGGCCTTCATGCCGTGCAAACACTACCGCAGTAGATAAAATATTGGTGTGGCATCAACACTGTTTTAGGCATACACACAGAACACAGTGCCGTACAGGCTGCTATGAAAAAAATTAGTACCCAGACCCAGTGCCCTTGGAAACACTTTGTCTGGGCTTGCCACAGGCCTTACCACAAGACTCCCTAATTATTTACTATGAAAAGCTTTCCTGTTTCATCAGGTAAATAGTGAAAAATCAAAACGTTCAAACATTCTTCTTTGTGTTTTAAGCTTTTTTTGGGAAATGAAAAATTGAAAGTCATTTATACATGCCATATATGGAGGTAAGGGTGTCCTCTGCCGTTATTTTATGCAGCTGGAAATGTAGCTGTCATTTTGAAGACACATTGGTGATGTCCAGCTGACAAATCTTATGAAATGTGTTAAACTCTCCTTCTGAAAGTAGGAAATAATTGTGAAGAGTAGATGGTCAACTTTAGGTTTAGAAACCTGTATTTGTATTACTTCTCTATTTTGGAACATAATGCATTCAGATTTGTAAGGGAATATATTCTTAGTTCTTTTCCAGTTAACAGAAAAAATACCTTTTAACTTCAATATTAGCTGGCTTTAATTAAAAAACAAACAACTCATCTCTATTACTTACTTTCTCATGTATTTTTTACTTATTTATTCACTATTGCTTTCTCATTTCCCTCATGTTAAATCGCCAAAATAGTGGATAACTCAGTGTTCATTGATCTATTGCTCCTTCTGCAGGCAGTGTCAGAACAAATCAAGGTTCTTTTACCTTGTGCCTGAGTGTATTCTTCATTTGGTGTCCCTAGTCACTGCTGTCGTAAGAGGTGTGGAATCAAAGTTAGGCCATCAGTATATATTGTCGCTTACGTTTAGTTATATCAACTTCAGCGGTTTAGGAAAAAATATCTTGAGTTCATCCTATTGATGATTTTTTTGTTGCTGTTCTGCTTCTGCCACGTAGCTTTGTGATTACTTGTCCTAGGTTTCCAAATAACAACGTGAAGGTGAAGTTTAAAGTAGGATTTGGTATCAAGGAAAGAGTTTAATCTCAGCAGAAATCCAGCAAAAGTGGTGAAACCAAACTGAATTTTTAATTAAGTACAAACAGGGTTTAGATACAACATTCAGTTCTGAAATTCTCCTGTAGCAAGAGAGGCTCCTGCCAATATGTCCTGGAATTGTTGGTGGCAGCAGTCATGACCTCTTACCATAAAGCAAATGTTGCTACATCCCCTGGGCAGCTGCACTTAGCAGCTGTGTGGATTTAATTTGTGAATATGAGCTGGTGAGACTAAATAATGCTGTGAGATCAGATACAAACAGGCTTCAGTGGTTTTACCCATAGAGAGAAAAATGGTGGTTATTCTGGAAATGCTCGTGATTCCAGACTAAACGATGGAATTAAATCGGTGCTTTTGTAATAAAGTGATGCTGAAAAACTACATCAGATGACCAATCTGAAATGAGCTAGTGACAGATGCAGCCTACTAGGATTCCTGAACATGTGTCATTTATCCACCTTTATCCACAGCTACTTTATCCACCTCTCCCTCTTTCATCAGAGATCTAGGTATATATTTACAGAAAAAGGGGCTAGTAGAGCCTCACTGTATCTACAATCTAAATTCATGGTGGCAGGCTTCACAGTGTATACAGTGGAGTACAGAATGCATCATTACAAAATTTCTGGCTTTCCTTTTCAATATCTGAAGTTTCACAGCTGGCATAGTCTGTCCTGAAGTAATTTAGCTGTCAACAGCTTCAATACATCTTTTCTATCTTCTGATAAGGAGAGAAAGGAACTACAATGCTTGTCATTATGCGGAAGAAATAACTGTCATGTGTCAGCACCTGGTTGTGCAATTGTTGTCCACGTTATGTAACTTTATATAAATATTTGTGAAATAAATAAAAAAAAATACCAGGTTCCAAATTTTAAAGAGGTTTTGTTTACAGCCATACATTTCCCGTTTTGAAATTGTAATTTGTATTTTTTGGAAAAGAAATATGATAGTAATGAAAACTCAGTAATTGTATGTGGGAAGTGAGCCAGCAAATAAGCAATATTAAGGATAGACTTTATGTAATAGAACTAAAGCTACCAGGTTTTTCACCTAAAATTTTTCTGAGAAAGATTTTTGTTTTAGTAGAATTACCTGGAACTGTTTTTACTGTTGTGCTATGAACATAGAACTTTGACTTTGCCAGTATTGTTTTATCCGATAGTTCCACTGAGTGGTGCTCTTGCTCTGCAGTTGCTGAGTACATTATATTTCTGAGAGTGAATCCACTATAAATCTCTCTCTGGAATAGCTACAAGGACAAAGAGTTCCTGATGTACAAAGTACGTTACAGTAGGTTTAGGTTTGTGTGTTTTTGGGTTTTTTTTAAATGCTTGTTTAAGTACAGAGTACTTCATCTTGTATTGTTATCCAGCAGAATCTTGATTGAGGTCTCCAGTATTCTAGTTCTTATATTCCTTTACGGTTCAACTGGTGAACAAAATATGCAAGAGAGTATCATGCATCTGAAAGTTTTGAGGAATATGCTATTAAATTGTGTGTTAGCATGTAACAGAGAGACCTGGTGTACGTAGACATTTTATGTCTCTTCTTAATCTCTGCTATTTTTGTTTTACTTCTGAGCAATAGGAAGACACCTCTTTCCATATTACTTTTGCTGCATTATTAAAATCTGAAAAATGAAACTACTGCAAGACATAGCCTTCTTCGAACGTGAAGTCAGGGCATAAAAGAAGCTATTCTTAGCAGTGCAAATAGAGACAGTTCTACAAAAGTTCCACAGGTATGCAATAGTTTATCACCTTTTTTTCCTCTATTCAAATATTGAACTAAGTAAACAATGTAGTGATGGTAGAAAAGGAAAATGTCCTCTTTAGCTATTGTGTGTTGTTGCCTTTTGTTTATCCGTCAGGTTATTGTTGTAGATTTAAATCAGGCTTTCAATTGTTTTTGAAGAATTACTGAGATCAATGATTTTTTTTCTTCTCTTTAGATCAGTGTAAGATGAACTCTTGTGTCATTTGGGAAAAAGCACACTGTACTGTAAATTTGTTAATGGAAGTAATTATTTGGCAAGAGAGGTAATGCGTATGGAATTATTTTAACCCTATCACAAAATAAATGAGAAGGATTCTCACAGTAATATTAACTCCAGTGGAAAAACTCAGCTTGTGATAATGTATTTGATTTTTAACTTATGGATGAGAAATTTTGCATCAAGTGTCAACTTGGTTTAAGTGGTGTGTGGGATGTTGATTTACCAGTCATTTAAACTCTATGAAGTAGAACATTTTCAGAGACTGAGGAAATAATTATAGCTTAATAAAGATGGCTTTAAGCATTTGAAGAAAGTTTAGATCTTAGGTTCAAGAGCTTTCCTGCTGTGCAAGTGAATTTCTTTTCAGTAATGCAGTTTTTTAGCTTAGATGGAATTACAATGGTAGATAAATTAACAGTTCATTCCTGTTCTTTCATAGTCAGCCTGCAATCTTTCTTACCTATTGCATTACAGTTACTTTGATCCAGACATCTCCAATCCCAAAGTAATTCCAGAATTAAATATTTGACATGCAATAAAATTAGCTTTTCTTATTAATCTTTCAGTTTTCTGCTAGGTTTGCTCATTAAAAGACACAAAAGAGTGCATTTTCTGCATGTGAATTCTACAGAAAATTAATTTGATCTAAAAATACTTTCTGAAATGCTTTTTTAAGGAAGTAGGCTATTATGTGCAAACATCTGATTGTTTGAAACTGGATTTCTCTGAGGCAAAGAAACATGAACAGAACTTAACTAATTTTTCTCTTAATTTTAATTATTTCATCATTGAGGTGAGATAATACAAGAGAGTGTAGAGATCTTCAGAGAGATGTCACACATGAACCATGGTTTCGAAGTCCCACATGAAGAAGCTAAGTACCATACTTCAGTCTAGGTAGTGGAGGAAGGCTTTTTCTCTGCAGCCAGTTGTGAACTTTGTGCTGTTTGTTTTGGTGGTCATATATCTTAACTATGGTTTAGGCATGCCTATTTGGCATGTCTTTTATGTAGCAGCCATGTTCAAGTTTTTGAACTTGTAATAGTTTTCTAATTGCTGCTTTTCAGCTTTTGCAATAAGTATTTCTTGACCTAGAAAGAAATGGCAAAACAGATTGTTCTTTGGAGTGTTTTTGTCCTTGTGGTGCCTTAACGTTACCTAAACAAATCTTTTAATTGTTTTTGGTTTTACTGTTGTATTTCAGTAAATCTCATAGCAGCAGTCAGCATCTAATCTTTTACTACAGGAGATAATTGCCAAATTATTAGCTAATGGTATAGCTGTAGGTATGCAGATGCACTGTTTGGGATGAAGAAATTAACAAAGGATTTCAGTTAAATGTTACTTCTAATTGATTAAGGAAGTAAAAATTTATAAATGTAAAACCACATCATTTTTGGATGTAAAGTAGTGTTAAAAGGGCTAACTAATACCCGTGTAGAACTAATGAATCATAGTGGTCATATGCCGTTACACTGAGTAAACAGGGAGGAATTTCTTTGTTCTTGATCTATCTGAAAATGGGAAGAAACAGCCATCTTAAACATATTCTTAAAGAATACATATTATATAGCAGTTTCATTATGGTGCTTTATTTAATCACATTTCTAACACTGTTTTAACCTGGAATTACATCACGTTTGTAATAACACTTGGACATTCTGGTAATTGATTAAACACCTATGCTTGATAAACTGTGAAAGGAGAATTTGATATTGTGATTGAATCTCCTCTTTGAGGGGAAATTGTTTCTTTCTAAAAAGCCTGTCTTAATCCTTTATTATTGATTTTTAATTGGAAAACATAAGACCATTTGGATTAAAATAGAAACTGATAGCAAAATGTAGAACAGTAAAAATGAATTTGTGGAGAATAGATATGTTTAAAATGAGGGATAAATTTACAATTAAGAATGCAAAAAACTTAAACCAGGAGGTCTTAGTAAAAATAAGAGGAAGAACAAAGAGAAACTATCAGAATGATTGTTTGGTTTTGTTTTGTTTTGGAGTTTTTTTCTGCTAAAATATCCTTCTGCACACTGAATTTACAGTAGTCACAATTTACTCCTTAATTGTTTTTTTGGGAGATTAAGTTAAGCATTCAAAATGAGGGGCTAAAGAGAGCTCATTTTATTTTTTGATTTTTTTTTTAAACAAATCTAAAATTACTTTTCAGCCTGCACTAATGACAGTTAGCTTTGGCTTTTCAAATTAAGGAAGTCTAGCAGAAAGATGTGACAGGAGGGCCAAGGTTAAGTAATTATTATGTAGGCGTTCAGAATTTGCTTTTTGAGGAGTTTCTTGCTAACAGTGCCTGTTTCCAATAGCTTCAGCTCTACAGTTACATATATTTCTTGTTAGAGTTGGAAAAGAGAAGCTGTCTTTATTCTGTCTTGTCAAAAGCTTATTTGTATGTTGTCTGTGCAAGAATTACAGTTTGGAGCTCTTACTAGTTTCAAGGTTGGGAGGCAGTGTTCTAGATTTGCAGATTTTTAGACTGATGAAATGATAGAAACATGTCTTAAATATTTTAACATCTCCCCTCAGAAATTTTAAAAAGCTTCACCTGGATTCCCCTGACTTATTTCCTTTCTAAGAGATATTTTGATTTTTAACAAGGAAAATAGTTTTATATTTTCTCACTGAGGATTACAGGTTGCGGCTATCAGGTCAGATTTTCACGACCAGGAGACTTTTGCTACTTCTATAATATATGTCTACTATTTTCTTGCCCTATATCAGGTTGATGCCCTGAGTTGTATGCATTCATGCCTGTGTTATGTGCTGAGTTGTATTTTGATGGAAAATCCAATCTTGTAGTGCATTGAAAAGTTACTTGCCCTGTATAGTTTTTTCTGTCTGTTCGTAAGAATTGCTGGGGTTTGTATTAAATGTGCATATGTACATGTGTAACTGTGTATATGCATATCTTTTTCCTAGCAAAACCCAATTCAATAAAAACATAGCAAACACTTGGAGATAGTATCTATGAGATATAACTGATACAGGTGAATGGGCAATTGAAGTTCATCAGTTTTTCAGTTGTGGGCCATGCTCTGCTTTTGCCACGTTGCAATGTATTTATCTTTCTCTTACATCTTTTCTTCTATAGCCTGTTGGCTGGATAAAAGACAGCTCCTGCAGTGGGTGGTCTGGAGCTATGCAAAAGTTAGTTTGTGTGTTGTTAGGCGGGAATGTTGCAGGGGGACAGCATGCTGAATGACTAGCTGACTGCTGTCTCTTCTCTGTGGGAAGACCAAACAAAACATGCTGGGTTTTAGCTGTCAACTGGGCCAGTCTTTCAGCTGCTGGCAAGCCAAACAAATGGCTTTACAAGTTGTTGTTTTTTTAAATCATGTTCTTACATGGTTACTTTCACTGTTGTATAGGAGAGTTTGATTCCAAAATTTACAACACTTAATGCTACTTCTGTCATCTTGTGGGTTTTTTGGACTTTGTTTTGATGAGGGCAAAGAGGGAAAGATGCTGTATACACAGAAGCGGGGATGTTTTAAGTGTGAAAATGATAAGCGACATTTTTATTGCATCTGGCTGTGGGATTCATGTTCTGGGACAGGCCTCTGTGCAGTGTGCTGACTTCTGCCATTGCAAGGAACTCTGTTGTCCAGTGGCTTCATTCTTCATTCATTTCATACTGAACTCACGTTGTTCAGTAGGATATCATGATGTGGATAGACATAGTCCCAGAGTGTGTGTGTCTCAATACTGAGGACCAGTTCCACACCAAACACCTAATTTAGAAGAGAGATCTCTCATTGGACTCTTTCAGAGAAACCAGCTCAGTCTGAATCACCTTGTGTTTTCTAAGGTCACAGAGCTTCCTAGGAGGGTAAAAAAATTGCATTAGTCAAATGAAGGAGGTGTTAGGAAGTGTGAATTATGTAGTCAAATTCACATGGAAGAGGAAGATGACTTGGGTACTGAGAATTGGCTTTTTCCGTCCTCTTTTGTCAATATAACATTTGTATACCAAGTACCAAGCAGATCCCAACACACCCACAGGTTCTGCAGTGGTACTAATTTATTAGAGATGGGAATACTCTCCCTATAATCACATTTTCACTAAAGTACCTACCCTTTCCTCCTACTAGTATCTTAATACTAGTTTACTTTCCAGGTTTAATATTGGACTCTTTTCCAGTGTCGCTCACTATTTCTTCTCCTCATTCTTTCTGAAATTTCCAGGGTATCGTGTATTTTAATTTAATTAAGAAACTTAACTTTTGGTTTAGGTTTTTATTTTTTTTTTAAATGCATGGAAGGAAGTTTCTGAAGGATTACTCAGATTACGTTTTTAAGGATCTAATGTGCGTTAAAGTTTATTAGCATGGAATAATAGCTGTATATACGTAAGAAATCTATTGCCTTCACAGCTATCTTAATTTTACATTTAATTTTTATGTAGACTACTTTGTTTTCAAATCTGCGTTATGATATGATAGGGGTGTGAGGCTTAAGTGTCTGTAGATTAAAGAAAAATCAATGAAAATATATCTTGGTCCCAAGGATAAAACCTCTAGCTTCTCTTGTGAATATCAAACTATTTTAGACACCAACTGGAGGAACTGGTCAGAGATTTGCTGGATGCCTTTCCTCTGTTGGCTACTGTTCCCTAAGAAGCAAGTTAATGAGTGTTACAGGAAGGAGGCAGAGCTCTACTTATTCTAGGGAAAAAGTGCTTTTAAAGTTCAGCCACTGAATAGCTAAACCATCCAGTCAATTTTGTTCTAATGCAAATGAACATACAGGTTTGCATTTGTTAGGCAATCAGATACTGGGACAAATTGTTGCTAGTTAATTGTATATTATGAAAAGAAGCTGTAGTTTGTTTTGATGAAATTTATTAGAGTTTTCTAGTTGGCTCTTGCTTTTCAGCAAGATGATCCAATGTAAAAACAAAACCTTCTTCCAATCTTTAGGACGTTATGCTCTGTAACAAAAATTTTTCAAGTGTGGAGTTTACAGTAGACTAGAGAAATGCTTTCGGAATATTAGCTAATATGAACAAATGCAGAAAGAAAGAATGCACAACAGTTTGTGCAAAGGTGAGAAAAGGAGTCAACTATAAAAACATATACAAATGAAAATGTTTTTTCAAATGAGAGAGAAAGGGCAATATAATTCTGATCAGTATTAAAAAGAATTAAAGTTTGTTTCCCAGGTTCTCTTGAAAAGACGCTGTGTAAATTTTGATCAGTATTTTAACTCTAAGTTAGGAAATTAAGTGGCATAGGTGAGTAAGAAGTATCTACACAAAGAATTGGAAATAGTTTCAAAGTTTACATTGCCAGGAATTACCACATTCAAAATCTGTAGCTGTTAACTTAGATTTTCATAAGGTTTATAGTGATTTTGTTGATGACTGAACAGATACATACATTTCTGAAAAGAAAAGGTGTCTGTATTAGTAACATTTTGTGATTAGTCTTCCATACTAATCTTATTTTTAAGGTATTAATAGAGGGTAATTGTGAAAAGAGATATTGTTAGATTTTTGACAGAATACTTACAGTAATCAATACAATAAATTTCAAAGCAAGAAAACTCTCAAGTCACAGTGGAGCTTATTTTCATTAATCCCCTTGACCCAGGCAAGTTTGGTTTCATGTTTAATTCAAAAATCTCATGCCTACCCTCCCACCCCCTTGTCATGGTAATAACTTTCGTGCCGTTGGCTCAGTATTTCTGTCTGCTGAAATGCATTCTCTCAATTCCCTATAGAATCTAAATCAGCATTTTTCTCACTTATTTTTTTGAAACCTTTTATCCAGTATTTTCATAGATATACTCCTATCACAATTTTGCTTCTCGTAAAGAAAACCAGCAGAAGGTGAGCAACTGTTCTTTCACATAGTTTTAATAGTTGATGGGGATACATATCTTTTCCCATTAATCATAAGCCATCTGTGGAACAAGCTTCCTGTTTTTCTTTGCTTCCAGCTCCACCTATTTTTGAAATCTCGTATGAAAACATGTCTTATATCTCTTAAGTATTCCTAAAATCACAAAATCTAATTTATTCCATTTCAGTGATGAACCCTACCTAGTCAGATGCTTGACCAATCAGATAAATATTGTGCAATTTCCTTATGCTCACCAATTTAAGTAATTTCATATGTAAATATTTTTTCTGAAATGCACACGTTTGTGTTACAGGAATCTCACTTTGCCACTGAGATGGACAAGATTACTTTAAGTATATTGGATTTATTGGAATCAGAATCTAAATTTCAGTTCTTCAGAAGCTGTAAATAAGACTTACAAGAAGGACTATTTGAGATGCAGTTTCGAGCATTTCAATTAAATTTTTCCACATAGTTGTATCCCCAGCTAATTTTTTGGCTCAATGTTTAAGTGGTTTTTTGAATAACCCTGAACACTGGGAAGGAGTGCAGGATTACATGAGCAAGGGCTCAGTACTGTGTGAACCCAGCTGTGTGGCATCTGTTCTGAAGCTCGTTAGTGTATGGATGCTTAGAAGCACAGACAGATCAGATGTGCAGTTTTCTAGAACCTGCATAGGCATATCTTAAAGGAATCCTTTTTCTTTAGTGCTGAGAGTTAAGTAAGAAACAGTAGTACAATTACTGAAGTTTTAATGAGTGTCTGGTTTTATCATTGAAAATGTAAAGACAGAAAGTATTTCTGGAAGTATTTATATTGTGTATGCATTACAATAAAAGCATTTGTTCCTTCAGAGAATCTGTTTTTCAAGTTTTTATTGTCAGTTAATTTTTATCATGCTTCTCCAGTTCATAGATCTTTTCAGAGAATTTTCTTAGAATTTGCTCTCAGAAAAATACTGAAGTTTGCATACATTAAGGATTTCAGAGCATTTATGTACCAGAATTCCACCTGCATAAATACATATATGTACACTGCGTTCAGATTTCTCTTAGAAAATTTGTATCATCTTGTAAAGAAGAAACCACTGCGCAGTGAAATGCAGCTATTAAATTAACATTTTTAGTTAGTTAACAAAAGTGTGAAGATAAAGACAGAACTTGACTGTATTTATAAGAATATTTATCATGTTACGTCATTTTTGTGGTGAATACTTTGCAAGTCTTGGGAAAGATCCTCTGAAACTTTTAAAAGTGCTTCTAAGAATAATTTGTCTGGTTGATAACCCTTATAAATACTTCTTTGTCTTGCTTTTATTTCCTATCAGAGTTCCAACTTGCATTTCAGTTTCTTTTGTATTCTGTTAAGTGGTCTTTCTATTTTCCTTGTAGAAAATATTGTGACTTCACAAAGATTATTAAAATATTGAGGCACATTTTTTCTTTATTCACTTAAATTTTACAGAGTAGGCTTTGTGATTACCAAAAATGTTTAGCACTTTTCTCACACTTCTCTGAGACAAAAATACAAGTAATAAACAAAGGAAGGAAAAAATACTTAAGAAGGTCTTATGAAGTTATCATCAGAATAGGAAGCTCAGTTGTTCAGTGAAGGACCATGGTACCCTGTCTTGCCCTGTGCCTCAGATGATCATCTGTAGACTATACCGTGTGTAATCCAAAATTGTATCCGAAATAGCTGTTAGCTCTAAAGTATGCATAATGGAATAATTTGGCAAGAAAGCTCTTTGGTGTGTTTTTAGTGAAATTTAATTATTTTGTAAACTAGAACTTGGATTATTAATGAATTGAAATTGTCACAGAAATAAGTCCAAGTGTTGGTATAATTGTTGATAGGTGAGTTTATTTCTGAAACAAGTTGGCAAATGGGAGGTAATTTAGAAATGGAGATTTAAAACCAACTGAATAATTTGCTGTATGGGACCTGTTCCCATTCTTTCAAAGGAATTTTTTGTAAATTGTGGCAAGTCCGTTTGAGGCTCTTTTTTTTTTTTTTTCTCAAAATAAAAGCAAAAAAGGTATAATCTAAATGAAAACTTTCTGCTGCTTCTAGTTTTGTCCCCTTCTCATCCCCCAGGTCATGAGAGACACGGGATCATTGGAGGGGGTTTAGTGAAGGGCCACCAAGGTGATCAGAGGGTTGGGGAACTTGACCTGTGTAGGAATGTTGATGGAGCTGCGCTTGTTGAACCTGAAGAGGGGAAACCTGAGAAGGGGTATCTAATCACAGTCTCTACCTGAAGGGTAACTGTAGAGAAGATGTAGGTGGCAGTCTTCATGAGGGTGCACAGAAACAGGGCAAAAGGCAACAGGCTCAGGTTGCTTCAGCGGGAATTCTGTCTTGATAGAACGATTCTTCACCGTGAGAACAGTAAAATACTGGAGTAAGTTGCTCAGAGAAGGGGTGAAATACTCTGCATGACAGAGCCCTGGGTAACCTAACATACAGCTCTGTTTTCAACAGAAGGTTTGAACGGGTGGTCTCCAGAGGTCCTTTCCAACCTAAATTTTTCCATGATTATGTGAATCTGTCTTTCTCTGATATTGAAGGAAATATGGGGAAATGGACTAGGCAGGCTGCGGTACTCCCAGTAATTTGTGGAGAAAAATAGTCCTGGCTCCTCTAATCTGATCCATTCCACAGACCAAAGCAACTGTAATGTTTTAAGAGGGAAACGGGAGGGGAGGGCAGTTCAGGAGAAAGCGGTGCCTGAGCTTTTCCGGATGGGCGGCTGGAGTGGGGCGCAAAGTACTGTGTAAATCTGAATGTAAGTGTCAAGAAAGGTAGCTGAACAGTGAAGGACAAAAATGGCATAAGTAAGGAGTGAAAAGGCAGTAGCGTATGGGTTTGATAAACACTTGGTATACTAAACAGTTTAAGTATTGAGTGTATCCACCATGCGTGATAAGGTTTGCATGGCAGAAGGACTGACAATGCAGGAGGCATTATCTATCACTAGGTGCTGAAGGTAGTGCAGTGTGGGTAGTCTTGGATAGTCTTTTCTGGTAGTATGAATAGCCCTGGGTTATTGAAAGCAAGAAAACTCTGAAAGTAATGGGGAAGGAAGGGTAAACCAGGACATACTTGAATATTTTGTAGATGGCATCACCTGTAGAGGCTGATGCCTCACCACTGTTGTCTTAAGTACTTGAAAGAAGAAGAGAAAGAAAATAAGTGGATCATTTGGAGCAGGTGTTAAGACAGTTATTTGATCATAAAATGGGCCATATAAACTGAGAGAGATGGAAGACAATAACCTTTCTCCAAGTTGAACAATTTTTTTTTTTGTTATTTTTCATTGTTTGGGCAAAGTTGGATTGTCTAATTGGATGGGTATTCAGTTGCCTTGGTAATCCATCGAAATGTACTTGACAGTGTGGCTGCCTTTCTTTTTCAGTATCGTCATTTTCTGCAGAGAGAAAAAAGTTAGTTCTGTCCTTAGATGGTTCTGGATCATTCTATTAGCTGACTACTGCAACTGTCAACAAAATTTCTATTTTAAGGTGTTTTCTTCGCTTTAGTCTATGCATGAAATTGAGGGCGTCTCTGAAATGCCACTACCATGTCTCGTGTAATGTGTATGTCAGATTACACTTTGCGATATGAACCGGAAATTGTCAGAAAACCTCAGTGTGTGCTTTAGTGTGACATTAGTTCATTCAGATCAATTATTACCGCTACCAATAGCTGCTTTTATATAATGCTTAGATATCTGTAGAAGACAACAACTTTATAGAGAAGGTTTAACATGGGGAACATTAGAGAAGAAAAGTTCCTTGCCCATAGTCAAAGAATCAGTGGCAGAGCTAGGGTTGGAATCTTCATCTAACCTTTTATTGATGGGTTCTTAAAAGTAGTGTGGTATTGGGAGGGGAGACTGTGTTTTGGATTAAATACTAATTAAATACTAAATTAAATACTAATATTTTCTTTTTAATAAGGACATTACATAACCTATGAAAATTTTTGTCTCAGTATGTGGAATTATGTGGAATTGCCTCTATCCAGATTTTTATTATCCCTACTAAAGAAAATAGATTGCTTTCTGCCATTGTTGGTTTAGCCAGCTGTAAGCCCTGTTGGACAGATTGCATGGTATGCTGATTAATGATATAGGCCATGGGTGATTAGCCAAGTGTATAATGAGGTCCATAGCTTCCGGTGTATTATAGAAATGCCATTGATCAATATAACCACACAGTCTGTAGTGTCTTCTGCAGAGTAAATTTAGACTAGTAGGGGAAAGTGGCGTAGCCCCTGAAGAGCTGCTGCAGTGCTACACAGCTGTACTTATTTTTAGAGGGGTCTTAAATTTAATCTTAAGGATTTGAAGGCTTGGTGGGGTTTTTTTCCTTGATATTTTTCTTACTGTAACTATGGACATCTCCCTACCCCCATTTTTCTTGGAGAATAAATCCAAAAGACTTAATAGGCATGTGATAAATTTGGGAGATTGTATTTCTACATGTGCTTAAAAAAAAATGTTTCTCTTGTATCCCAGCATCCAAGGGCAGAAGGCAGAATAGCTTGATGAATTCTGGCAAACAGCATGCTGTTTTATCAAATGTTGCTGGATCAAGCTGTCAGATGTCAAAGACTGTACATGCTGCTTTTGTAGCTGAACGTAAATTTTTTTAATATAAAATCAGCACTGGTTGAATACTTTCTTTTTTAGAGAATGCTGAAAATGCATATGTTTATGACTTTCATTTCACTATTCATTTCACTTCAATTCTGCTATAGGAATGTTTGGGTTTTTTCATGCTTTCCCCTGAACAATCATCAGCATCACTGCTTTAAGGCTATTGTAAATTCGGATTGTACAGCAGAGTTGGTTCATAATTTTTTTCCATATGAGTTTTTTCTAGAGCAATAACATGAGGTAATTCATTTGCTTATTATTACTACTCTATTAAAATTTCTGTAAATATCTCTTTCTAATTTATAGGTAGTAGCTCAATACCAAATTTTTTTCGCATCATGAAGCGACAGTTTACTGAAACAGAGTGGGGTATAATCAACTCTATGGGTAATGAATGGATGCAGCTGGATATGTTTCATCGGTACTGGGTAATACTTTTTTTTTCTGTTTAAAGTGCTGTAACCTGCACATTCTCATTTGATATATTTTGTTATTATTTTTATTATGGTAAAATAGTATACTTTTTATAGTTGCATGTTTGTGTGGAGATAATATTTTAATGGTTTTATATTTTAGCGATTTTTTAATGTCAGAATAACTTTGAGAACCATAGTACAGCTGACATTTCTGGAAGGATTTATGACTAGTTTTAAACACGTACCCGGAACAAGAAAGGGTCCATATCTATATGTGCCCCTTGGTAATTCTGGTTGCATGTTCATTATAATGCAGCAAGTTAGGCTAGGTATTAACAGTGCTGATAACTTTTTCTCTTGATAATTGCATTAATCTACCCTCACATTTCCAGTAGTACAAGTCTTAAATTTATTTGGTCTACATTGTCTGCTCAAAAGTAATGTTTATAGAACAGTTTGAAAACAGACAGTATGAATAAAATACATTTACTCTGTGGTTTAGGCCTTAAAGGAAAGCTTCTTAAAGGCTATTGGAGTTGGAATCGGCTTTAACTTGCAAAGAATTGAGTTTAATGTGTCCCCATTGCAACTGGAAATAGGGAAGGTGTATAAGGAGACAAAAATGCTTCTGGATGGAGATAAAGAAGAGGAGTGGACATTTGAAGTAAGAAATATTCTAATTTATTTTTTCAATAATGATAAACAGTCTCAACACCCTGTGGTTGCATTATATACCGAATTATTTTTTTTTAATTGCAGCTTCACACCTTTATTCTGTATAGCCACATTGAACATATGTCAATCAAAACTTAGGATATAAATCCGCAGCCGTTTAAAGTATTTTTGATGATCACAAAAACACCCCAGAGATATATTCATTATAATGGCTTTTTATTTTTTCTGTTCCTGGACTATATTTCTTGCACTCTATGAAATTCATCCTAGGACATGTAGGAGGCTCAGTGAAGCATATTCAGACCTGACTTCTGAACAGTGTCTGACATTTTAAAGTTCTTCATCAGTTTGTCTAGAATGGGGCGAGTGAATAGCCCTACTAGTTACTGTTTATGTTAGATGTTTGAAATGGAGAAGGTGTCTTCAGCTCCTTTTGGTCTTCTTTCTTCTTGTCCATACAAGCGGGCAGAAGTATGTGCTTTTGTGGGTTTGGAGTTACAGTGTGCTGATTGACTGCTGTCTGTGGAAATAGAGAGATGCAAAAAACTTGGCATCGCTTAATTGGGACATTAGTTTGGGCTCAATCTTCTACCTGAGTGTTGAGTTTTAGATATAGTTTTTTATATATACATATTTATATACATATACATATTTTTATATAGCTCCCTGTATTACTTAAATACTTTATAATTATAATTATTCGATTTTCCTTATTACTTCGTAATTACTGCTTAGTAATTACTGCTTAGTAATTACTGCTTAGTAATTACTGCTAGAAGCTTAAATTAATTTTTGTCTGAGTAATGTCTCCTCTCCAATCTTTGCCCTCCTGCTTCCCAAGAGCGCAGCCTTATAAGGAGGCACAGTATAGTATTTCAAAGAAAGGATTTATTATCAAGTTTCATTTAAATGCAAGCTCAATTGGAATATAATTTAATTTGAATATCAATATTTATTAAAACAAAATTGGAAAAAAAATTTGTTTTTCAGTTACCAATCCCCAGCCTAAAATTAAGCATCACTTTACTTTTTTGTCTTCTCCCAAGTTTCTTTTAGTTTTGTGCCCATTTTCTTACTTACACAAGTCTCTCTTTGTTTCATTATTTGCCCTTGAGCCAAATTCCTGAAACAGCTTTTTAACTGAAAACACTATTTTGAGAAATCCAGAATAGTCATCTAAGAGAAGTCATTAAGAATCACCTGTAAGACTGCATATTGGTGGTATGGTATTTTCCTTGTGTTCCCTGTTGTGCTGAATTTGCTTGAGTGAACTTTTTCTATCAAATAAAAAACCTCACTTTTACATTTCAGATCTGCCTGTATCTTTATGATAGGAGATGATCAAAGAGAGCAAGGCTGTTTAAAATCCAAGTATCACATATTTTGGTTTGTTTTATTTCAGTTTGAGAGAGTATCTAGTTTAGCAAAAACAGAAGAGAGAAATAAAGGGTATTTTACCCACTTAAATTACACAAAATATTCTGAAATGTCCTTCAGAAAGTACCATGTAATGTGAAAAAATCAAGTTAAAAGCATAAAGACTAGAAAAAGATTTACTCTCTTATACTTGTCATGACTGAAAGGTCAAGAGAAGTACTAGTGAATCAGAGCTAATCAAAGCTGACACTGTTCAGACACCCAGTAACTGTTCACAAGAGCAAAGCCTGTTCTGAAATGGAGATAGAATTTTCTGAATTTTACTTCATTGCAAATACCAAATAAACTACCTTGTTGTGTAGTTGACTGTTTGTGTGGTCTCTTTACCAAGGGTTTGGTTTTATTTGAAAGATCTTTCCCCTCCTCCACTCCTCATATATTTTTGAGCTTGGATAGAAGGCAATAGCTCACAAACAGCGTTGTCTTGTTTGATCTTGATGGATCAGTTTAGCTTTAGACACTTGTTTTCTTGTAGTACTCTAGAGATTGCTATTCAGATTCCTTCCAACTGTTTTGAAAGAAGTAGGAGAAAAAATACAGTAAAACTTCATTTAAAAACATATAGTAAATTTTAAGATGTCTGCTGTGTGTGCTAAATATGCTTTATTCACACAGGCAGTCCACACTTTCCTCATTTTAAAAAGGTGAATTTGTTTAGTAATAATTAAAAGTTTACTAGCCCAGTGAAGAGTGATACACTATTTGTGTCAGGGTGTTAATTTAGGATGGAGTCATTATTCTGATGATGATGTCGATTATTATTGTTATTATGGGTAATTCTATATGTTTCATTTACTTCCTTTCAAGAAAATAAACTTACAGAATGAAGTACTAGTTAATTTTAATAAAAGTGAAATAAGTTGATCAATAATGACTATGACAAGCTTTTTGATTTCAAGAGAGAAATATAAGTTTATAATATTCATATCTGTAGCAGATCTGGTATGTGGAAAAAAAAGTCCTAATTACTGATTTGCAAAATGTTGAATGTATTCATGACTCTTTATTTGTCCCAGTTTTATACAGTTAGTCAGGAAGAATGGCTGGATAGCACTTGTTGGATACAGAAGATGCTTCTGTTTTAGTCCCTACTTCAATTTTGGATACAACCAGTTTATAAAGGAAGCACACAATTTATCCTAAACCTCACTCAGAGATTAAGAATCAGCTGGCATCACTGCTACTACACAAATAATTACTTGCATTTTTTCATAACAAATATTTGCTTGGTTTGTCTATATGCAAATACTTTACTTCCAGAGTATGAATTTCAAACTGAGATCACCTGGGTCAGTTTGGAACATATTTAGTAATTGTAGTTGGTATACAAATGTAATGGAGTCCCTCAGTAAGATAAATTAATCCTGTTGTTTTGTCAGGAATAAATAGGAATGAAAACTTCTGATACTAGCTAATCTAACTGGATTCACATAGCAATCAGTTCTGCTGTCTGGGAAGGTGCCGTTTCCTCATAAGCTGTCTGTTCTTGAGTGAATCGAGAATGATTTGAATCCCAGACACATCATTCTGCTGAGCCTTTGAAGTGAGGTCATTTTAAGTCTCAGTGTACCTGTAGCTTGAACAACTCTAGCAGCGCTTTGGTTCTGTGCAGAGGAAAACAAATTTCTATCCATTATATGTTTTCCGGTTTATAGAGAGAAATCTTTACAAAACAAACTCTCTACCTCAGAGGAATTCTCTATGATTGTCCTCTTTCTCTTTTTGTTTAATCCTCTACTTCCATTTAAGAAGTTGGATTTATTTTATAAGCTGGTATAGCAATATCTCCAGCTGTAAAGGGAAGCAAGCTGATGCCCTGTTTTTTACGATTTCAGTATGCTTCATTAACTCCATACCTTAAGATTTTTGCTAGCCGATAGTAGGGGCCAGGAAAGATCTTCTTCCCTTCTGTATTTGGTTGGATTTACATTTCTCTGAAGCAGCAAAGATAAGATAAAGGGCATAGTTTGTTATGTTATATTGTAAGATGCTGAAAACTCTTTTGTAACCACAGAAGATACGTGAAGTAAATGAGGTGGAACCTTCTGAATTCGTTGTCCATTGGGGCAGGGTCTCTGCAGGAGAATGGTCCCTGTTTCCTAAAGAGTCACTGCCTATTAAATGCGGCTTTGAGATGACAAAAAATTATTAGCAAGATGTAAAAAACTTTATCTATAATACGTTTTAGTTGCACAAACAAGAAGTAATATCTAAGTTCACAAAAAGGAATTTCTGTGCATTTAGCTTTAAAGCTTTAACGCAGTTGTTTGCAGACTTCTGACTACAGATGCAGGCCACTGCTGAATGTGCTGTGCTGTGCCCTCTCTTCTAATCAATCTTTAACCTCTTGGATGTGCAAAAAATGAAAGGGCCGGGGGGCGGGGGGGGAGAGGGAAATGAAGTGATTTAAAACTAGATGTAGTCATTTTTCCATCTAGACAAACACAAAACACTGCCAGCCTAGAGCTATATAAATTGTTTAGCAACCCTTGATCAAAGATCTAATTTTCATAGTCTTTTTTTATTTTGGGGGAAGTTATAGAAATATGCGTGATGTGTTCAAATGGATAGATTTCATCAAACCTGAGATAGCATTCTTTATGCTTGACTTATTTTCAGTCTTGTACGCTGGTAAAGTAATGGAAAGCCTAGTAAAATACTTCATAGTAAGTACACCTGTAGCACTTGCAGTCGTGTGAAATACCACTTACATTGCAAATTTGTTAGCGTTTCTCATATGCATTAAATATTTCTCCTAATCTAGACAGAATTGAAATAGTCATTTTCTTACTAGTGCTTTGCAGAAAGGTAAAACAATGTGAGCTTGATGTTTTGTTTTTAAGTAGGTGAGGGATACAAAGTTCACTGCTAAATCTGTCAAATAGGCCCAGTTTTGGTGATGAAGAGATCAAAGTAAAAACACAGTTCTACTCCCACACCAGCACCTATCTGCCAAGACACCCACATCTTTGCCAGTAAAGTCTCCCAGCCTTACAGTTGTACTGTTGCTACACATGACTAGAGCAGCTGCTGTCTCAGCTGAGCTGGGTTGAGTAGATCTGAGCTGAGTATCTTGGCCCAATTTTTTTTATATACAGGGCTGCTTGGGAATCACAGAAATGTATCCTTGCAACTGAAATCTTTTAAAATCCTATATAGTAGATAAACTGTAGAGAAGCCCAATGCAGACTGGCAGTATTGCTTTAAAAGACATTTTGCTTAGACTGAAAAGGAAAAAAAAGTCAACCAACAACCTGTCAGAGGAAATAGAAGGACATCATGATGCTTTCTTTATATTATAATATAGTGCAGTTAGAGTATTTCCTAAGGAAGTGGAAATTGGAGGTCTAGTAATACCTCCCAGGAGAATATCTAGACTATGAGCTGATTTTCAGATTAATAGTGATATCTAAATTTTTCATTTTTCTAGGTAAAATTCTTGTTATTCTTGATTTCCATTTTAGAAAGTCTGTGCAGAAATTATGTGAAAATTTTTGGATAAAGAAGCAAGGAAAACATTATTCCTGCCCACCTTTATATATATATTTTAAAAAAGCCAACAGGATTATGATTCTACTATAGAATAAATGTTATTCAGAAACAGAATATAAAAGTGGGGTTTTTTTGAAATGAATTGTTCAGGATGGATTCTTAGCCTTTCTAGAGGAAGATGCTTTTAAGCAAAACTATTAAATAGATAAACTATATTACTAAATATAATATATAATAGAATCATAAAATCGTTTAGGTTGGAAAAGACCCTTGGGATCATCAAGTCCAACCATCAACCCCACTCTACAAAGTTCTCCCCTACACCATATCACTAACACCACATCTAAATGACTCTTAAACACATTCAGGGATGGGGACTCCACCACCTCCCTGGGCAGCTTATTCCAGTGCCTGGCCACTCTTTCTGTGAAGAATTTTTTCCTAATGTCCAGTCTAAACCTACCCTGTTGCAGCTTGAAGCCATTCCCTCTTGTTCTATCGCTAATTACCTGTGAGAAGAGACCAGCACCAACCTCTCTACGATGTCCTTTCAAGCAGTTGTAGAGAGTGATGAGGTCTCCCCTTAGCCTCCTCTTCCTCAAACTAAACAGTCCCAGCTCCTTCAATCGCTCCTCATAAGATTTATTCTCCAGGCCCTTCACCAGCTTCATTGCCCTCCTCTGCACTCGCCCCAGCACCTCAATGTCTCTCTCGTATTGAGGTGCCTGAAACTTGACACAATACTCAAGGTGTGGCCTCACCAGTGTTGAGTACAGGGGGACAATCACCTCCCTACTTCTGCTGGTCACACTATTTCTAATACAAGCCAGGATGCCATTGGCTTTCTCGGCCACCTGGGCACACTGCTGGCTCATATTCAGCCACTTGCCAATTAGAACCCCCAGCTTCTTTTCTGCCAGGCAGCTCTGCAGCCACACTCCCCCAAGCCTGTAGCGCTGCATGGGGTTGTTGTGACCCAAGTGCAGGACCTGGCACTTGACCTTGTTGAAGCTCATTCCATTAGCGTTGGCCCATCGATCCAATCTATCCAAGTCTCTCTGTAGAGCCTCCCTATCCTCATGCAGATCAACACTCCCGCTTAACTTGGTGTCATCTGCAAACTTACTGATGATACACTCGTATGTCCTTATCAAGATCATCAACGGATATATGTATAAATATAGCTATATATCTAAAAACTGTGTTGAGGAAAATTGATTCGTATTTACACAGAGCAGTGCTCTGACTGCTGTGTCAGAAATCTAAAGTTGTGATTTTACATGCTGTTTGAAGACAAGAGTGAGGGAGTCATTGCTTTAAGTTTACGCTTACATTGTTGTTTTTCAGCATACCTCCCAGAAGTTCACAATTTATCTCATTGGAAAACAGATAGCTAAGATGGGTTATATGGCTTGTGACTTAGAAGTGACTGGTAAAGGAATGCTCTGGTCACAAGCTTGAATATAAATATCTACAAATGGATGAGACGAATGTAACCTATAGTAACCAGTTCAGCCCTGCCAACTTTTTAACGTATCTGCATCCTTGAGCTCTCCAACAAAACTGCTATAAAGGACTATTGCTTTTTGAGTGTCATTATTTTAAAGTATTTTAAATGATGTTCTGCTATTGTTCTGAACCATATTCTAAACATTTATATAATCTTTACTGGAAACAGAGTGAAGAAAATGCATCTACATTGCCATTTTTCATCTTTACTAGGAAACCCGGTTAGATGACCATCATCATGTTGCAGTGGCTCTCGGGAAACAGGAGGGATTCGGACAGAAGCATTCTGATGTAAGAAATTATGAAATGTTTTCAGATCTTGGTAACTAATTACTTGAACATAAACTTAAGTCTGATGCTGTACCTAAAAGTGTTATCTCAGATGTAAGGCCAAGGGGAAAGTTTATCTTAAGCACAGTAGTAACCAGATCGTTAACTGAACTGCTACCTCTAGTTCTGTTGTGCCTATTTCAGAAAAGGTCTGTGAGGGCAAAATGGTTTCGGAGGACAGCAACGGGAGTCAAATCTGGAATGTATGCGTTACAGCATTCAGTGTGTTCGTTCAAGAGAAGATTAAGTGATTTTTGTCACAGTCTGCTAGTACTTATGTGGGAAAGATGGTTTTCACAAAGGGAAATGGAGGCAGTGAACCAATCTGGACTGCTAAACTAGTCCAGCACCTCACCAAGTTGATTTTAATGGGGGAATGTCAATGCATGTATCCCAGAGCAGATCCATCTCTCAAACACCATGATGACAGGGTAACCCTCGAGACAAGCGACAGCCACCAACAGATGGGAAGAACAGCAGTGTTAGTCTTCATTCCATGTGGTCTCTTTATTGAGAGAAGCAACAAAGCTGTTTAAAAGCTTTTCAGGATTTTCTGTGCAACTTAACAAAGATCTCGGTCATGAAAATAGCCATAAAAGTCAAATTTGAGGCAGACTGGCAAGTTGTAGCCGAAATAGCCGGACAGTCAGCAAGCAAAAGTATGACAAATTGCCAGGTTTGTCTGTGGTGTTTTAGTTGCTCACAAGAAAATGAGTTAGTTGTTTTCTGTTATGCAGATACAAATATTCTGCCAGGATCTAGAAGAACAATAATTAGTATATGAACAAATAAAAGGATGAAAGTGTTCATGCACACATCTATCATGGTCATAAAGTCTGAGTCCGTGTTCATGGATAATACAGAGAGGCAGACCTTTTAACTAGTATTGGTTAGATTCAAAAAAGAGGTAAAAACTGCCTTTGAGGATTTACTGTGGTAAATCAGTGCTCAAATGTATCACTGTCACACGCCTTAAAATTATCATAGAGAGAATAGGCATGGTATCAAGAGTTATGATTAAAAGCCTTTGAATCAAAAAAAGGCTCAAAGGCATACTTGTCTAAATTTGTGATGACCTGAATTTCATTAGCTCGGTTCACTGAGAAAAGGTCATTTAAAATAGGACCAGTGAGCATTCTGTGACTCCCCCTTCTCAGGACTCCTAACAGGAATGTGGAGGAAGTGGAAGTGTCCTTCTTTCTTTCTAACTGTAAAAAAAGGATTCTGTGTTTTGCCAGATGTGTTGAGAGGAAAGGTGTTCTACATCTAAGTCTAAAAAAATTCAGTGTGTAGACATTATGCAGTTGCTTCAGGGTTGCGATCAAGGGGTACAGGTTCTTTAGGAAGGACAGGGAGGGAAGATGAGAGGGGGAGTTGCCTGAGTTGCCTTTTGCGTAAGAGAGCAGCTGGAGTACATGGAGCTCTGCCTGGGGATGGATGAGGAGCCAGATGGATAGCAGCTTTGGAGAAAAGGCACTAGAGGTCCTGGTAAATACCAGACTGAACGTCAACCAGCAATGGGCCCTTGCAGCAAAGAAGGTTAACGGTACCCTGGGCTGCATTAGATGAAGTATTGGCAGCAGCTTGAGGGAGGTGATCATTCCCTTTTTCTCAGCGCTGGTGAGGCCACACCTGGAGGACTGTCTAGTTCTGAGCTTCTCAGTAGAAGAGAGATATGGACATACTGGAGAGTCCAGCGAAGGGCCACAACTATGATTAAGGGACTGGAACATCTCTGTTATGAGGAAAAGCTGAGCGAGGTGGGACTGTTCAGCCTGGAGAAGAGAAGGCTAGGGGGGAATCTTAGTAACGTATCTAAATACCTGAAGGGAGGGTGTAAATTAGACAGAGCCAGGCTCTTCTCATTGGTGATTGGTGCCCAGTGACAGGACCAGAGGCAACAGGCACAAGCTGGCACACAGGAGGTTCCCTCTGAACTTCATGAAACACTTCCCCCTCCCACCCCCGCCGAGGGTGACTGAGATTGCCCAGGGAGGTTGTGGAGTCTCCATCTGTGGCAATATTCAAAAGCTGTCTGGACATGGTCCTGTGCAACTGGCTCTAGATGGCTCTGCTTGAGCAGAGGTGTTGGACTAGATGACCTCCAGAGCTCCCTTCTGATCTCAGCCATTCTGTGATTACCAGACATCAGTATTTGCTCCCCAAGAAGTTAACAGTATCTTAGCCTGCATCAAAAACGTGTCAGTTTGTATGACGTACACAGTAACCCCACTGCAGAATAGCCCTGCTGAACTTTATCTAGTATAAAACATGGAAGAGTATGTTGCTTGGGCAAATGCCAAATTTAGAAGGATCTGCTTTATTCATGTTCAGTTCCTGCCGCTGAAGTATTTGCCCTGCTGTCTGGAAAGAATTACACTTGCAGATAGCTTACAGCAGGCTGCACAGTAACATGTGCTCAAAAAAACAAACCTTTTTTTCTTGAAATGTCATTTTTCTTGAAGTGATGGAATTAACACAGACCATGACACTTTCATCTCTAATGTCTCATTGTGCATTTAATCTGGATTTAACACAGGGAATTGTGGGTTGATTGTGTCCGCTTTTGTCCTTAAATAGCATGAGTTTGACAGAAGCATGCACAACCTCAGTGATTGCTGGTGCTAAAAAGAGTATGCATAGGCACACCTCGAGTGGTATAAATCAACATGCTATCATCTCAAATAATCATGTCTGCTGGTGAATGAAGTACAGTCGGTTTGGGTTTGTTGGTGGGTTTTTTCTTCCTCTTTTCTGAACTTAAACACTCATTCTGTGGTATTTACAGCATTCTGTGTCCCTTGTTCTTTCAGTTTTCTAACCTGATCTTCGAAGAAAAACTTGCTTTTCCTGTGTGGCCTCTTACATGCTCCTATTAGTTACTGTATAGCCTAAATTAGGGACAGTGACATTGGTCTCAACTGCAATATTTTCTTCTTCAGTAAGCAA
Source organism: Stercorarius parasiticus (assembly GCA_013396915.1). NCBI lineage: Eukaryota > Metazoa > Chordata > Aves > Charadriiformes > Stercorariidae > Stercorarius > Stercorarius parasiticus. Next base: position 27,250 of record VWZL01001526.1, read on the forward strand.
TGTGTACTTTAAGCTGTACAGGGAATATTGCAGGAGGAAAATTGAGATTTATTGATTCATGTAATGCTAATACGTATTTTCCTTAGGTATCTTCCATGGACCCTGACCAGCCACAGTTTACATTATTGACTTTTGAAGATTTAGTGGCATCTGGTATTCCTGTTGCACCTGAGGATTCTTCATATTGGGATAATTTTTGTTCTAAACAGGAGAGTCCAGTGAAACAGAATTCACATTCAAGATAAGAACGCTTGTAAGAAAAAGAAAATTGTCAAAAGTTCTTATGCTAACATGTGGGAATAAGCGTACATGTGTAAATGAGACATGTTTTTCCTTATTTAAACTAACAGTCTGATTTTCACCTTTTTAAAATTGATATTCTTTATCAATATCTTAAGGAAGATGGCTTGTTTCTCCACTGAAGGAATTCTGAGTGAAAAGCGTAAGCTGACACCATGCTGTTTTGCTTTTCCATGCCTGTGGTTCTTACACTTTGATAATTACCTATGCTAGGAACAGGGAGCAGAGTTACAATAATGTTGATTAGTCAACAAGTGTTTAATATATAAAAATGTGTTTCTGCACTTCATTTATGCTGAAGCTCAAGTTATGATTTTGCCTTTTCTCTTGCAAAAATAGTAGTTTTATTCTAAGTTGCATGAATAAAGCCAGAAGAATTGATACGCATCCTTTTGCTGTTACTATATGGTGCTATATGGTACTATGTGGTGCAAGTGTTTGTACAACACTTTGTGTAACGGCAGGCTGAAGAGGTCTATAGTCTTGGAACTATATCTCTGCAAAACTAGTTTGAAGCAGGGAATTAACTTATAAGCATTTTGCATCCTTTTCATTTACAGTCTTTGATAATTAACAGTTCTTTTTGTATTTTTTCCCCTCAGCAATAGATATGAGCCAAACAGCAGTTCAGTTTTCCTAGATTTGCATTTACATCTGTATTGTCCGAGACACTGAGTCATGGGGAGAGAGGAAGAAACAACAGAAAACCCCTATTTACTTTTTTCCGAATAGTCTTGTAACATCTGAAGACAGGATATTTTATTGTCTTACAGAGAATTAAAATTTGTGGAGAAGATCTGTAGGTCTTGAGCGCACCTTTAGAGTATTTCGTATTCTTTTTCAAAACAAATCCTCTTTTCTGCTATTATCTCTCACTTTTCTTTCTAGAAGTCATAGGTACATTATGGTCTATCTAAATGTAAGGAAACGTACTGAACAGAATGAGTCATACCAAATGGAAAAATTTTCACAACTAAAAAGAGTTCATTTCTGTCCTACAGTTAAACATAGGTCTTCAGTGAATTCAAGTTTGTGTACAACTCGACTGCACCCTGTATTCTGACTAAAGGAGAATCTACTTGTAATGTAACCATTGAAGCCATGCCTTATTACAAAGATAATGAAAAGGTTTAGAGAGAGAAGGATATGAGTTTTACAATATTATACAAGCTTTTGGAGTTTTGCTGTAGATAATTCTGAATTCAAATATGCTGTTAATCTTTCCTACTTCCACCAGTTCTGATTAATATTTTTATTTCCATTGAAATGACTCTCTCATGTTGCATGGAAATCATAGTTTTTGGTGGTTTGCTTTTTTCCTCCAAAACTGCAAATCAGGGAAGCAGTGACTTTTCATACTCCACAGGGGTTAAATTAGATGTTCAGTAACTTCAAATCTGAAGTTAACAGAAATACAGAATAATTCATATACAAATTGTAAGTTGAGTATTCCAGACTGTAGTGTTTTTTGTTTTTTTTTAATTAAATACAACTTGCAATAAATAATTGGCACTCCATGGAGGCCAGAAAAGGCTATTCAGTGGATATGTAAGAGTATCATTTACTGGGATAGGATATTTTTAACTGATTCAGTTGATTCTGTCTTATTCTGTTCTACCTGAAGTGTACTATAATCCTAGATGGGCAAGCACATGAAGGTGCTTAATATCTGAGATAACTAGAACCGTTGCCAAGCTGAAAGGACGGACTTGATCTGCCACAGGTTTTTGAAGTCTGCAGAATAAGGAGGCCTATTCAGAGTGTGATTTGATTCTTAGAGAAGGAAGGAGGGAGGTAATCAGAAATGCCACCTTGGACTTCCGGAGGGTGGACTTTGGTCTTTTCAGGAGCCTGCTTGACAGAGTCCCTTGGGAGGCAGTCCTGAAGGGTAGAGCTGTCCAGGAAGGCTGGAGATTTTTCAAGAAGGAAGTCTTAAAGGCACAGGAGCAGGCCATCCCCATGTGCCAAAAAACAAGCTGTTGGGGAAGAAGACTGGCCTGGCTGAACAGAGAGATATGGTTACAACTCAGGGGGAAAAAAGGAGAATTTATGACTTTTGGAAGAAGGGGCAGGACACTCAGGAAGACTACAAAGATGTTGTGAGGCTATGTAGGGAGAAAATTAGAAGGGCCAGATCCCAGCTAGAACTTAACTTGGCTTTAGATGTTAAGAACAATTAAAAAAAGTTTCTATAAATACATTAGTAATAGAAGGAGGACTAAGGAGAATCTCCATCCCTTATTAGATGGGGGCAGTAACATGGTGACAAAGGATGAGGAAAAGGCTTCTTTGCCTCAGTCTTTAGTAGTAGAATCAGTTGTTCCCTGAGTACGCAGACTGCTGAGCTAGTAGATAGGGGTGGGGAGCAGAATGAAGCCCCCGTAATCCAAAGGGAGATGGTGAGGGAGGGACCTGCTCCATCACCTGGACATACACAAGTCTATGGGGCCAGATAGGATCCACCCGAGGGTACTGAGGGAGCTGGCGGAAATGCTCAGCAAGCCACTTTCCATCAATTACCACCAGTCCTGGCAAACCAGGGAAGTCCCAGATGACTGGCGTCTAGCAAATGTGATGCCCATGCACAAGAAGAGCAAGAAGGATGATTCGGGGAACTACAGGCTGTCAGCCTGACCTCAGTGCCTGGGAAGGTCATGGAACAGATCGTCCTGTGTGCTGTTATGCAGCACATGAAGGACAACCAGACGATCAGGCACAGTCTGCATGGGTTCATGAAAGGCACATCCTGCTTGACAAACCTGATCTCCTTCTATGACAAAGTGACACGCTTGGTGGATGAGGGAAAAGCTGTGGGTGTTGTTTACCTGGAGTTTAGCAAAGCCTTTGATACAGTTTCCCATAGCATTCTCCTGGAGAAACTGGCTACTCATGGGTTGGATGGGTGTATGCTTTGCTGGGNGGCGGGAATGTTGACCTGCTTGAGGGTAGAAAGGCTTTGCAGAGGGATCTGGACAGGCTGGATCAGTGGGCTGAGGCCAATGGTTATGAGGTTCAAAAAGGCCAAGTGCTGGGTCCTGCATTTGGGTCACAACAGCCCCATGCATTGCTACAGGCTTGGGGAAGAGTGTTTGGAGAGCTGCCTGGCAGAAAAGGACCTGGGGGTGTTGGTCAACAGCTGGCTGAATATGAGCCAGCAATGTGCCCAGGTGGCCAAGGAAGCCAACAGCATTCTGGCTTGTATCAGGAACAGTGTGGTGAGTAGGACTAGGGAAGTGATCTTCCCCCCTGTACTCGGCACTGGTGAGGCCCCACATCGAGTACTGTGTCCAGCTTTGGGCCACTCACCACAAAAAAGACCCTGAGGTGCTGGAATGGGTCCAGAGAAGGGCAATGAAGCTGGTGAGGGGTCTGGAGAAGAAGTCTTACGAGGAGCGGCTGAGGGAGCTGGCATTGTTCAGCCTGGAGAAAAGGAGGCTGAGGGGAGACCTTATCACTCTCTACAACTACCTGAAAGGAGGTTGTAGCAAGAAGAGAAGATCTCTTCTCCCAAATGACAAGCAATAGGACGAGAGGAAATGGCCTGAAGTTGCACCAGGGGAGGTTTAGACTGGATATTAGGAAAACATTTTATACTGAAGGGGTTATCAACCACAGCAGGCTGCCCAGGGAAGTGGTGGAATTGCCATCCCTGGAAGTATTTAAAAGATGGGTAGATGTGGTGCATAGAGATCAAGTTAAGTGATGGGTTTTGTCAGTGTTACGTTGATGGTTGGATTCGATTATTTGAAAGGTCCCTTCCAACCTAGGCAATTCTATGATTCTGTAAGAGGCTGGGGAGTACTGAGCTCTATGGCTGGCTGGCTGTTAACAGGTCCAGTATATGCCAATCCTCACCAGTCACTGAGGACCCCATCAATTGCAGATGTACCAGCCAGTTTAAATTGCCAACCTTTTTGCTGGGACAATGAAATGAACTGCAAGTATGGTGTGAGATGAATACAGAATTTTCAGGGGGTAGATTTCTGGGGGTAGAGGAGTTCATTTCATATTAGAGATGATTTATTTTTGCTTGGTGACAGTGTCTCAAAACAATTTTTCTCTCATTGGAAAGAGTTTAAAAAGTATTAATGAAATTATTTATAATATTGTGCTTGGATGTAAGGAGAGGACAAACCAATTTTGTTAAATTAGAAAATTACACTTGGTTTGCTTGCCAGGAATGTGTAATTTTCAGGACTGTATCTAATTAGAAAGGTTAGAAAAACAAATGAGTTTGGTTTGGTTAGCTTTCCATGAAATAAAAGCACCGTTTCTAACAGTCCAGACAGAATTGTCTAGAACATTGCAGTTCCTCACATCATAATTTTTTCCATGTCTTTGATTTACACTGAGCTATCTGAAAAATAAGATTAATCTCTCTCTTTTTTTAACCTTAGGTAGCAATAAGGTTAGGTGATGATAATGCCTTGTGAAGAGCCACTTGAGTCAGGTTGTTTAGTGTCAGTGCAAATGGACAGAATTTTTTCACTTGCTCTACCACTGTGGGGAAGAGCAGCTGTATACTTATGCAATTATCAGCTAAAAGCATGCTCCTAAAAGGCCAGCAGGGCACTGACTCCTAATGAATGTGAATGATCCTTCTTAAAGTCATCAGAATGTTTTTCTAGGCATCTGTGTACTGTAGAGGCATATATTGAAATAAATATTGGTAGCGTGTTCAGATAAGTTAATGTAATCTCACAGCTCTAAGATTTCTTTTTTATTTCACCATCAGACTTTCCCTTATATAAAAAATTGAGCCCTGTATCCACATACGGCCATCACACTGGCCTCCCTGCATTTCCTCAGAATACAGTTATAATGTCCGTAGAGTGTCTCTGCCATCTTTAGAAATACTGATCCAGCACAGCTCCAGCTTCCGCCCCTGGTTCGGCTTCTTGGCCCAGTCCAGTGCAGATGAGCTGACCTTTGCAGGTCTCCCATCACTCTTCTATCTGCAGGAAACTTCCCAGTTACGTCTAGAAGCCCTCTGGCATTCAGGTTCCATCCCCAGAGCTCCATTCTTTTATCTGTTTTGTTTCCTTATACTGCCTTACTTGTGACCATACCACGAACCTGGATCCTAGAGGGTAAGAAGCTGCAAAAACACAAGCTCTGCTCCACATGAGCCTTTCCCAGCAGGGGCTGTGGCTAGGTAGTAGTTTTCCCTATGGAACAGGAGGGACCAGCCTTCCTGTTTCTTAAAGGACAAGTTTAGATCTTAGATCAGATCAGCTGCTCTAGGCTGCAGATCAACCCAATGTTTATGAGGAGTAACTACTAACATTCTCTGACCTAAAAATAGAAAATGTTTTAAAAAGTTTCTATCTTCAGTCAACAGATTGGGAAAAGTGAATAAATGTGGTTTAGTTTGGACATTTTATCTTGTTTAAACCTTTGTGTATCTTTCATAGGAATTATTTGAGTGGATTAGGAACTTCAGGGGATAAAACTGTTCAAGACAGTTTGCATCTGTGTGACAAGAAACTGGTGCCATTTGATGTGAAAATCTGTAACTTGAAAAAGTGGATCATGAATTCACTCTTAGCCTTTCACAACATCCATAAACCTATGCAAGATGTATAGTGTTACTATATGATGATGTCAAATGCACTGATGTGAATGAAATGTATGTACTTCATGTTCCTCCAGAATACAGATGTTTTGGATTGCTCTACACTGTATAGAAAATGTAGGCATGAAAATAAATTCTGAATTCTTCTCAAGAGAGACAACATTTTAAAAGGTTTTTTTTCAATAAGTCTCTTTTTGTAATATGTTATTTTCTGGTGCTGTACATACTTTTTTTTTTTTTTTATGGCCAGATACTATGTATGACTCCTGTTTTTGCTAAGATTGAGATTAATTTCTTTACTGAAATAAAAAATGGGTTATTTTGCGTTTGCATTCTTTATGGTTCTACCTTTCTGAGTTACTTTTTTAATCTCAGTATTGTTTAGATCCAGACATAGGTGGGATTGCTGAAACACTCACCTAAGACTCTTCTGTTATTTCTAAAACAGTTTAGGGGAACACACTATTGTATGCTCCTAGTGACATCCTTTAGATGAATCATGAAACAAAGCTCTGGACCAGCTGCCCACTCTGTGGCATCCTTGTAAGACTGGATGTAAGAAGAGTCTGTTCAAGTCTGTCTTCTGGGACCACTTGCTGGTTGCTTCCTGCAATTTTAATTTAATAATGTGCAACCTAGTTTCTTGACGTAACTATGACATAATATTGGCATGTTCTACGTTAGGGTGAGTGTCTCTTCATTTGGTCTAAATTGCAATAGCGTGAGGTTTAATGCTTGTAGGAAGATAACGTATTTTCAGATACAAAGCTACTGTGTTGCATAGTGGTACTTGCACATGTAGGGAAATTTCTGCAGAATTGATTTTGGAACTATGTTGTAGATCACAAAGGTTCTTTGTGTTGTAGTAGGAGCTTATTCACACAGAAAAAGCATTTTTGTTTGCACAAGGGTTTTCTTTAAAACCATTGAAAAATCGGTTTGGATTTATAAGTGATGTAAACAGTTAGAAAATGGGTATTTCATTTGAAATGCATCTTTGGTCTGCCAACATCTAGAGGTACTGAGATACCTTTATTTCTACTTTACAAAGGAATAAAGAAACACTGTCATGTAACAAGGCATTAGAGAAGCTGCTCAGTATCCTTTTTATAAAGAGGTGTTCTTCATACCACAAATAGAAAAGTATCTGCAGTGAGTGTGTATAATCTGTTAGGTAATAGTTTGCGCCACTACTAACAACTGAATAATTTAATACATTTTAATACATTATAAAGCTGCTTTTTTATGTTTGTAGTGGGTGTCAGCCCAATAAGAGAAAGACTGGTTTGGGGCCTGGTGGTTTTAGATGGGGTCACATCCAGCTCACTCTACATGTAAGTAATGAACTCTAGCTCTTCAAACTAAACTAGGTGGAAGCTTCTAATGAGTAAAGGCTTTATCCAGTGTCTGTTGCAACAGACGTACAGTCACGGCAACAGGGTACAAAACCCTAAATGTTTTACTCTGTCACAAAGGCCTTGTTCAAGTGCTAATTTCAGACTTTGATTTCTTGTTTCTTGGCTGCTAGGAATCTTACTGAGTAGTAACCCTGCCTGTGTCAGCCTATAACCTGATCAAATTTGTTTCTGAAAGGGGGATATGTTTACTTTATGCTGCAGAGGATTCTGAAGGAGCTTCTGCCTTTTAATCAAAGTTGTAGTCCTATAAATAAAGAATCTTAAGTCATTGGTTTGCAGATATGTTGAAGGCAGGTGCACTATCTATCTGACATGGAAAATGTATAGGTCCTACTGAAGGCAAGGATTTTTTTTTTTTTTTTGAAGTTTCAAGCTTGGAAGTCCTGTGTTTTGAGTGTACTTAGAAGTTTTGCCAGACTGCTTGTCAGACATGTCCCAGGGATTTAGCTTCCTGCCCTAAGCCTGCTCAGGATGTTCGTCAGGCAGCCCTAGCACCAAGGTTCCCAGCATAAGCGAGATGCAGTGCCAGACCTACATGCAATACCAGAGCTTGGGAGGACTGATGGAGCTCTGGTAAATGGTAAAGTTCTTATGAATGGCAAAGCTCTAAAGGGGTTGGGTGGGGTCTTTTTCAGGTTCATATTTTTAGGTTTTGATAGCTATGTTGTAAATATATAAATGTCTCCCTTTGGTTTTGGTTATTACCACGCTACGTTATTCAGGCGATATTCCACAAGGGCACTGGGTTTTGATGGTGTTAGGATTTGAGGATTTAGCTCAGTGTGATTGCTGTTGATAAATTTGCCTTTTTTTTGTAAAGCACCTGAATAACCTGGTGCATCAATTTCATCCTGTTTCGCTGTGTGTTGGGGTGCCTTATGCTGTGCCCTCAGTATCACAGGACCTCTAACACATCTGCCTGGGGTACCTTTTGCTGCAACACCTCTTAATGGGCTAGTCCCAGCGTGCTGAAGATTCCTGCTGGCAGGTTGCTGTGTCTGAGCTGGCAAGAAAATGTTTTGATATCATTACCAAAAAGTGGTGCAATGTTTCCCTTGTAAATTAATGGAAAAGGTGAGTAAAGGAATTATGTTAAGACCTTAATGTTGTACTGCAAATAATAAGGGGAAATAAATGTAAAAGACAAGTTGAAAGTGTATTAATGCTAGCTTTTAACTCGCAAAGAGAAGTTGTTAGTTCTGCTTGCTCTAAAGTCTGAAAGCAGCTGAAATTATTTCAGTCATTTTTTTTGGGTTTCTTTTTTTTCCCCTTGAGGTTAAATAGTAGTAACCATATTACACACTTTCAAAGCTCCTGTTAAGGTTTTCCAGCTATCTAGTAAGTATCTCTTGTCACAGTAGTTTAATGTTTCCAGCCTTGTTTGTTGCTCTAAAAAATTGCTTTCCTTTAATCTTGAAGTTCACTCAAGTAGCCAGTCACATCTATTTTATCTATGGGAATCTCTGACCAGAGGCAGAAAGGAGGAGCTGGGACTGCTCCTGAATTCGCATACAGGTCGGCCACTTGCCCATCCTGCTCGACCATGCCGCGTGCACCCAGGATCCTGTGTGCCTGCAGAAACTGTTGTCTGCCCAGGCAGGGCGTGTTTGTAGCCCCTTCCCTTGGTACAGCAGTGCTACAGGATGGCAAAGGCTGGAGTCGGGCAGTGCATCTCAGATGTTTGCGTGAAAATACATCAGCAGAAGGAAGAGCTTGACCGAGTGCAGTGCTTTGTCCGGCCTGCTGCTGCTTGAACAGCCAGCAGTTATTTGGTTGTCCGATGTGACCCTGCTTTGGTCAGAGGAAGAGAGTACATGCTCCTGTTGTGATGGCTCTTAAACTGCATCATTATTTCTTGAATTAACTCACTCAATTGCATGACGTCACTACTTGACATCACTGAATATTAAACTCTCGGTTGCATGACTGATAATTAGTTTTGATTTATTTTTCCAGGGTTGAAGCTAATGGTTCTGCCCCATGAATTTACTAACGGCTGTTCTCATCACTGTTTGCAATTTTTACCATAATATCAATGTACTGCTGGGTTTGGCTTTAAGGCATCATAGATGGCAATCCCAGTGCAGAAGGGCCTACAGTGTTGAGAAAGTGCAAAAAGACTAAAGAAAATATAAATGATCTTTATAAATATGATGACAGTTTTTATTTATCATTGCATGATGTATACTGTGTTCTGTATATGTAATGTATTAAAAATGTCATATATTATTATATATGAATTTTATCCATTTATTACATACATATTTATACACATAAACTTACATATATATATATGTTCACACACACGCTGTATAGAGTATCTTATATTTCAGTTAAGGATAGACCTGTGTTTTCCTCTGCGGTTTGTATAAGGATGAGTACCTATATGTAGTAAAAACATGCATTTGTTATTTTTCAGCATAGAGTGGTGTTTGATATATTTGAATGCCTACCTATTGAAATTACTTTGAGTTTGCATTTGAAACAGCACACAGGCAAAAATCTGAAAATACTACCTTGGAAATATTTTCTCCTTTAAAGTGAATATCCTGTATTTTCTCAGCTTCAGCAGCGTAGTTTTCTGTAATTTATCACTGCTGCCATCAGGTGAGTGGATTCTCAGCCCGTGTATCAGCTGATTGTGCAATGTGCTCTTCATCCTTGTTGAGAGCTTTTGTGAAAGGTACAGTGAGCTGCTTATTCAATGAGGTCACCGGTCTCTTTGTAAGAGAAATGGAATTTTCCTGCATGTATTAAGTTCAAACACTGTCTACTGAATAGAATAATACTCTCAGCAAGCAGTGTTTACTACCTACATAAAAGCATTTTGTTAATCTTGTGACAGTTACGTGCTCTACAATTAATTAGCTACCTGTACAACATTAGGAAAATGTATAAATGTATTGGATTAATTTTGCATAGTAAAATTGTGTGTGGGTAAAGGTTGTACTTCAGTTCTGTACTTGGTTATTACCATAATTAAAATTCTCATGAGTGAAAACAGCATATTACAAAGAGATTGATCTTTCTGATATCATTGTTTCTGCCTAATTGTTAGGATCTTTAGATGATTGCTAATTTAGAATGTTTTCCCTAAAGTGCAGTAGGATATTTATTTACATTTAAACTGGGGCAGTCAGGCAACTCCTACTTGCAGAACTCATTGTTATCTTTCAGTCACCTTTCAGGAAAAAAAGAGCGAACAGAAAACTGCTCGTTGCAGTGGAAGCACGTTGGTTTCAGTTTACTTTGGTAAAGTCAGATATGCTGGCCACAGAGCTATGTAACATCGCTCATGTAAATGCCTTCAAGTAATCAGAAAATAAGTTTATCTTTTGAGGCGAGTCTTCAGTTAAAAGAGGGAAGAAAGTAATGTCAGATGAAGGCAATAATTTGTCCCAGAGTAAAGGGCTGCTGAAATACTGGAAAAACCTTTATGTGCCAGGAATTTTAAAATGTATCTGATTTATTTATAAAAGTCAATTTGGGGACTTCTGAAACAATGTGATAGAATGATTAAGGTTTTTTGTTTGGTTTTTTTTTGGCATGACAGCAGTGTGAGTGCAGCATTGAGTTGTTGAGTTTGTATAAACAGGCTTTTAAAAGGGAAATAAAAATGCAGTTGCATTAAAATTTAAAAGTGTTAATGTAAATATATCTGTTTCAGCTACACTGTGTTTTAACTCATTTCTCAGACTACGGTCAGTTCATCACTGACAGATATATCAGAGAGTTGCTATGGGTATGTAGCATCTACACACACACATATGCATATATACATTTTTTTATATATATATGATAGACAGAGAATGAGCTTTAAAACCCCTAGAAACTAACCCCATCTTTCTTAATAACCAGGAAGTACAAGAAAAGAGCTTCAAGAGCGAGTGATACAAATGGTGCAAATACATTTGTCTGATGCAAGAGACAATTTAAGGCTTGGCAGTGGGGAAATTAAAAACAGTGCCTTGAACAAATAGGAGAAGGAGCAGATTAAGACATAATTTTTTTTATCTGTTTGAAGCTTTTATTAAAAATACATGAATTAAAAAATGTGTAAAGGAGTGAATATAGTTAAATAACTTTTTTTTTCCTCTGTGTCATTAAATGATTGGTACTTTGTATGGGGGAAGTTAACAACAGAAACCTAAGAAACAAGACTGCATTGAATTTATTTTGCTTTAGCCCATAGGTCTTAAGGGCTTTTCTAGTCAACATCCAGCGTAACAATGTAAAATCTGTGGTAACTTTACAGTACATGCTTGGAATACATTTGAGTTTCTAACAGGTCTTTAAAAGAAGAGTACAGATGTAACTGTTTCAGAAAACAAATGCTTCTGAAAAAGACTTTTGACATTGTGGTTTGACAGGTAGAAAAACACTTGTTACTAGAAAATGTGGTGGCATATCACAGCCAAATAACTACTGTGTCCTGCTTTAAAGAGGTGATTCCATCATCTTAGTCTAAGACCATGATGGTGGATGTTGTCTAGCTCAACTTCAGCAAGGCTTTTGACACTGTCTCCCATAACATCCTCATAGATAAGCTTAGGAAGTGTGGGTTGGATGTGTGGACAGTGAGGTGGGTTAAGAACTGTCTGAATGGGAGTGCTCAGAGGGTTGTGATCAGCAGAGCAGAGTCTAGTTGGAGGCCTGTAGCTAGTGGTGTTCCCAGGTCAGTGCTGGGTCCAGTCTTGTTCAACATATTCATCAATGACCTGGATGAGGGGACAGAGCATACCCTCAGCAAGTTTGCTGGTGACATAAAACTGTGAGGAGTGGCTGATACACCAGAAGGCTGTGCTGCCATTCATCGAGACCTGGACAGGCTGGCGAATTGGGCGAAGAGGAACCATATGAAGTTCAACAGGGCCAAGTGTAGGGTGCTGCACCTAGGGAGGAGTAACCCCAATGCACCAGTACAGTTTAGGGGTTGGCCTGCTGGAGAGCAGCTCTGTGGAAAAAGACGTGGGAGTTCTGGTGGACAACAAGTTGACCATGAGCCATCAATGTGCCCTTGTGGCCAAGAAGGCCAATGGTCGCCTGGGGTGCATTACAAAGAGCGTGGCCAGCAGGTCGAGGGAAGTCATCCTCCCTCTCTACTCTGCCCTGGTGAGGCCACTTCTGGAGTACTGGATTCTCCAGTTCTGGACTCCTCAGTTCAAGAAAGACTAGGAACTGCTGGACAGAGACCAACGGAAGGCTATCAAGATGATCGAGGGACTGGAGCACCTCTCTTACGAGGAAAGGCTGAGAGACCTGGGTCTCTTTAGCCTGAAGAAGAGAAGACTGAGAGGGGGTCTTATCAATGCTTATAAATATCTAAAGGGCGGGTGTCGAGCATGGGGTCAGACTCTTAGTGGAGCCCAGTAACAGGACAAGGGGCAACAAGCACAAACTGTAACACAGGAAATTCCATCTGAAGGAAAAACTTCTTTACTTAGAGTGTGCCAGAGCCCTGGACCAGGCTGCCCAGAGAGGTTGTGGAGTCTCCTTCTCTGGAGGTACTCAAAACCCGCTTGGATGTGTTCCTGTGCAACCTGCTCTAGGTGAACCTGCTTTGGCAGGGGAGTTAGACTAGATGATCTTTGAAAGTCCCTTCCAACACCTACTATTCTGTCATTCTGTGATAATGCACAATAGCAGAAATGCTGCCTAAGTCTTAACTCCTGGTGTCTGTAAAAGAACATTATTGGTAAAAGAATGATCAAGAGGATAAATTTTAACAAAGATCTGAATCCAAACTCCTGTGAGGTCTTCCATCCTGAGATGCTGAGGGTGGATGACTGTTAGCTTTTATACGCCTGCTCAAGATGATTCCCTGGCTCTAAGGAATCTGATTTCAACCGCAGGACACTGGGTCAGATGTTTGCCCATTGCAGGACACAGGGCTTCCCTCCTAGGCTTCAGGAGGGTCTCTGAGAGCTCCGATTAGCCAGGGAAAATTGGTAAGAGAAGTGAGGCACCCAAGGACTGCAAACAAGTCTAGCACCTGAGCTGGTATGAAACAAGACTTTGGAAGAAGAAGCTTTACTTCTTAAGGTAAGTACAGGGGCACCTAAAACCTGATTCTATGTAGAATGGTTTATAGTGTAATCTTTGTGGGGAAAACCATTGTTCTAAGGTTTATAGATTCTAAAATAAGACTCCAGTCTTTTTTTGTTTAATGGAAGTCAAAACACGCACTTTCTGTTAGAAATGGTACAGACAACGGTGCAGCTGGGAGGTAAGAACTCAGGAGTGTTCTGATTCTGGTGGTAAAATATTTTTCTCCCTTCCTCCAGCTTCCAAAGTGTAACATTTCTGTATCTCTTACATAACATTTTCTTGTAATTTTGTATATGACTTTTAGTTTATATTTTAGGTTTAAAATGGCCTTGCTTCTATTTTAATCAAGAAAGAGCATATGGATATGTTTTAACTGGATACTCGCTAATGTAAAAGTGTCTTTTAGAATCAGTCTCTGCCCGTTGGCTGTATTTCTGTGCAACCATAATAAAATCACTTCTTGATGCCTCTGTTTCCCTTCTGCCTGTGTATCGTCAGCCGAAACTGCAAGCCCATTTTGAGAAAGAAACTGTCTCCTAGTACTTTGTAAAATGGAGGCCTGGTCTCAGATGGAGGCTCTTTGCATTACTCTTACACAAATAATACAGGAATAATTGAATCCCACCAACGGCAAACCTAATAATCCAACAGCAGCTCCTTCGAACTCAGATGATGCTGTTCTTGTGCATGGGGGATGATCAGGAGTCATTGTGCTGATACAAGACAGACTTGGCTGTTTGGCTGCTAATACACTAAAGAGATGGGCATAGACCTTGGGTGGCTCCTGTGAGTGGCGACGTCGCTGTTAGGCTCTTCCACCGTGGCGTGTTGCATTTCTCTGTCTAACCTACAGGTGGTTTTCAGTTGAAATTTCTAACTGGTTTCATGCCTGCCTGCTCCTCCATTTGAATTAATAAGTTTGTAATGGAATTACAGAATAGCTATGCCAGTAATGTTTATACAGCAGGCAGCATGCCAAAGGCTTGACAATATCATAACTTAATTAAATGTGAGTGTATGTATGAACTAAAAGATAATTCAGTTGTGCTTAGGGTATATGGCCTCTGCTTACCACGCTTTCCTGCTTTACCTACAACTTCTTGGCCAGAATATTTTATCTTCTGCAGGCCACGGTCTCTTTCGTGATGCTGATTACATCCCAAGCCAATTCACAAATACTGTATAATCACAGCACAGTCTTCCAGCACTCTTCTCCTCCTGTTCATGTTCTTTTACTCCTTCCAGTTTAATTTCCCTCTATGGGGGACTGGGTCCAAATCCTTCTTGATTGTCCTTCCCATGGCTGCAAAGCCACTCAGTGCAATGGACTCCCATTTTGCACAAGTGTAATTGAATACCTGCAATGTCAGTCTCTGGATATTTGTTTCCCCACTTTTATCATTTCCCTTTTCTCCTTCTTAGTTCCTTTTTTCTCCTGATACACTTTCCTCTTATCCAATCTAACACCCCTTCTATTTTTCCTGATACAATAAATCCACGTTTCACTTCCCAGGTTGCTCCCTCCTCCTCCTCTTTTCTGCTATGTAGCCCTTAGATCCCACACTGCCGTGTGCTAGCTATGGAGGTGGGGGAGGCGCATCCAGTTAGACTGGCTCAAGCTACCCTGGGACACTATTTTCAGGCAGGAGTACACTCATATGAGTTCTTGCAGAGATGATGCCCACTCTTTTTGGACAGTAGAGTCACAGTAGGATTATGTTGCTGGTTCGGTTCTTTAAAGATCTTTACAATAGCCTTGTGAGGCAGGATCTGACATTATAGTGAAACAAGAAAAGTGTCTGGTTTTGTGCCACATGGGTCTCACCAACTTTGTTTTCGCCTTTACCTGGGACCTTCAGCAAGTCATCAATGCATTTCATTTCTCACTTGTAAAATGGGGTGATGCATTTCTATTGTCCAGTGGTTTGCCTTGTTTAGTGCCTCAAAGCCCTTGGATTCAAGCTTTTACAGAGATGAAAAGTACTGAAAAATTGTTACTCCAGTTGAGTCTATGGGTTTTGGAAAGACATCAATGGATTTTGGAGGCTTCAGTAGCTTAATGTTCAAGGAGAAATCAGCATAATCCACTGTGAAGGTTCCTGAGTGCATCCACACATACTTACTGCCAGTAGAACAGCTTGTAGCTATAGACTATGCCTGAATGGATTTAGATGCCAGCCCATCACTTGCTTTACCTCTACCAGCCCAGTTAGAGCCAAGGAGTCAACTTCACAGCCCCTGCAAGCCCTCTGTAGTGCATTACAGCTCTGCCCCTTCTTCCATGCCTTCCACACCTCCCTGTGTCCAGCCCTTACAATTAGCTGTGAGCAAGTAAGGCAGTTCTTGGGTTTGATAAATTTTATAACTGTAACTTCTGTCCTTGGATAACATTTAAGCGGGTCTTGCATTGAATCAATTAAAACAGAAAAGTTCACATCATCAGTTTGATGGAAATGATGGAATTACGCACAAGACAGTTATGCCTCCTCATTGAAGGGGTTGATACTAACCAAAAAACTGCAAAAACCAGGTGCTTTGCCAAAAGACTTCAAAAAAATAGCTCCCCCAACAATGTGGTAAGTCAAAGAAGAGAGCTGCTTTCCAAGGTATGTGTGAACAGTCTGATTGCAACTGGAATGTCTGATGAGATCATTTCACGTAAGAGCCGCATAAAGTGTAATTTTTATTCTTAAGGTATTTTGAAATTTGTCAGGATAGAATAATTTCTCAGAGGTATCAACATGTAGTCGATAGCTAGAGGCCACACTACTAAGCTGTAGTACTTGGATAAATGTTCGTTTAGTGTGACAAATGAATAGTTTTATGTTAGCTTAATGCTTTCAAAAGATTGTTTTATATTGTAACTGCTTGTAAATGATTTATGTTGTACACCACAGGAATGAAAACAGCGATTACCTTAATTGTGCATAAAAAGGAAAATGCATATGATTTTATTGTTTTCTGTAGTAAAGAATAAGTTTCCTATTATTTTCCCATGAAAGTATTTTTCTCCAAAAAATATAAACTGAACTGTTGCTTCTCTTCCATCTTTATCTAACAGAATTATTAGGTCCAAATCACTCATTATGTTATCTGTGATAAGGGATTGTGTATGTAGATATTGACCATCTGGCAATTGACTTGCACTGGATGATGAATAAAGCTGTAATTTAAAAGATTATTTCTAACTTCAAAGGCCACAATCTCTTGACATACAACCAGTTTGCTGCTTCTCTTCCATTGGGTGTGTAGGATCTGCATGGCAGCTACACATAATGAAAAGGGCTATGATCATGGGAATGGGCATGAAGCAATCTAGAAGAACACCTCTAAGGTATTCCATTGCTTTTGAGTTCTGTGGGTCTTAAACACCTTTGGGCAGCTTCAGAAAGACCCCAGGAGCTACGCCCCTCAGACTTGCCATGTCCAAAACCTGGATGCATGAGCCTGTGAAAGGAACCCACAACTCAGAAACAGGTGCCTGAATTACCTTTTCATTGAGTGGTGAGAGTTAGGTGCTTTAATTAATGTTCTCAATAGCAGACATTTTTGGCCTAGATGGACAAAAATGATGAAAGAAGAAGCATTATCTTCTCCTCATCCCTGCAGGATGGAGAATGGGGCAATGTATCAGCTGGAATCCCCAAGGACGCTGCAGGTGACAAAGCCCAACGTGCAGAGACCCTAGACCTCATATGCCTGCACCTGTTTGACAAACCAGAGCAGGAGAAGCAAGACAGAACATCCCAGTTCTGTCTGGGCACCCACTGAATCTCATTAATTCTTTTAGTTATCAGGATGCTGGCATGTTTTTCAGATTCAGTATTATGTTCATTTTGTGTTATGGTTAATTTTTATAATTCTTAATGTTTTCTTTGACTGGAGAAGGAAGATATACTAAGGTCTGCCTTTACTTGGCTCTGGTGAAAGCTGCTGGTGTCTTATGCAGAGACCAATCTTGTGCAGTGGTAACCAGTGAGAAACAGACCTCAGACTCCTTGCAATGGCTCAAGGCCTCTCCAGTGATGGAGGCAAAATTGAATTTTGCTGCAAAGAGGATGAAAACAAAATAATTGGAATGCACTAGCTCTGCCAGAAAATATATCACTGCCATGTGGGGAAGGTGAGATGACGGGATTATCCTCTGCTTCCCTCCCCTTATTCTGCTATATGTCTGATATAAAACCACTTCTCTACCTTCAGACCTTCTCCCTCCCTTTCAGGGGCGGGACACGGGCAGTGACTGGGTGAGGGCTGAGCTGGATCTGCAGCACATGGCCACCCTAGCTCTCACTGGGGCTGGGGATTCACTGGATTCAGACGGAATCACGCAAAAGCAGCGTCTGCCCCTGGTTGTCTGTCAGCAATGAGAGCTGGCTCACCTGCACGTACCTAAAGGCAGCTGGGTTTGGGGTGATCACTGAGCAGTGCTACAGCCAGGCATGCAGGAGCATCTGGAAAACTTGATACGCACATGGGGTCAAGAGCTTGTGTCGGCAATTGATGCTGGACCATTTCTGCAAATGCCTTACTGTCCCACACTTAAAGGATCAGCATCCAGGTTAGCCTGTGGCTAGTTTCTTACTCCTACCTGAATGGAGGAGAGAATCAGACAGAGCAGGCAGAGCGATATGGAATAAGCAGGAGAGACTTTGTAACTGGTGTCTAAAGGTGTCCCGTAGTCCTTTGCGCAGCAGCGTCTGATTGACAGATGGGCCAGGAAAGAGACCCAAGTGTGTGAGCTGCAGTGTTAGATGGGAGCAAATGAGACTTTCTCCTGTTTGATTCCACGCATGGGAAAGCTCCAGCAAAGAATCAGAAACCAGCGCTGACTTATAAGCTTCTTTTTTGACCCTCTCTGTGACTTGTCTCAGCTGCAACGAGGAGAAACAATTTTAAAACTGAACCTAAGCTTCTGCTCCAATTTTTGTTTTGGACTCACATAGGCTTATCCTCTCCCTCGTGTCAGATGTAATCATAAAAATGTTAGAGAAGTTCAAATAGCATTTGAGAATGCTTTCTGGAGAAAACCCTTTCCCAATTTCTCTTCTTTATTCCATATACTGGGCTTCTGATTACTTCTTAATTTATTTTTTTATCCATGAATTTTTTATTATAAAGATCGTGTCCTTTGAACAGCCCAATTATCTTCTCTGACTTTCAGTAATTCAATATCATATATTTTACTCTTGAATTTGAAACAGCCTACAGGATATGATAAAGGAATAGGAAGAACTGTTCATACAGCTCAGGCTGGGCTTTAAAATGATCCGCAATGCCAATATAAATTTACCCTTAAATTATTTCTATAATGTAGTTATTATTTCAATTCTTGCAGGAGAACACATTTGTGGTGCTATTGCCAGACAGCTTGCAAATTTTGATGGATCTAAATGAGGACTGATTTACCCTGGATCAGCAAAGACAGCTGTATGGGCAGATCTCTCTCTGCCGCTAAGGTCCGTCAGGCTCAGAGGCTGCCAGTGGGAGTACTGGGATCTGCCCTGGGTTCTGGTTTACAGAGGATCTGGAGCTAAGCCTGAGGAGAGCAGGGGCCATATCCCCCCTCTGTAGGGAGCTCTGGATAGGTCTGTTGTGTGGTCTGTTTAACTCTGCATTGAATTTACAGTCAGGTCAGTGCTTTTATACAAGTAGAATTGTACCAAAATCTTCAGCCCAGAGAGGAGCACTCACGAGCTGGGCTGTTACCTTGAGCTTGCTAAACCTTTGAGTTTGTGGCTGTAGAATTCTATGCTGTGGCTATAAGCGGATTAATTTCTGATGCTACTCATTTTGCTCCTTAAAAAAATATTGATATTTTTAGTTAAATAAAAACAGCTAAAAGACTGTCAAAGCGTCAATTTAAATGTTTTATATTTTCATTCTCTCCTTGCCATCAAGTACAATTTAATATTCACAGTTTTGTGGTGCAATCAGACATTCTGCTTTGTGCTTTTAGGGCTGTTCCTCTGATCTGGGGGCTTGTTGTAAACCTGACTGCTTTTATTTTTCTTTTACAAATAAATAAATGCTATGGGCCAGACTGTTAGCAGGCCCAAATCAGTTTAATTCTACTAAAGTGGAAAGAACTTTGCAGACTAAAACCGGCTTATAGTTTGGCCCACATGAATGATCACATTCAAAATGCACACCGTGCCTGACGTTTTCCAGGCAGGCCTTGATTTGAGTGTGGAAGTACAGGATGTCTACTGCAAATCTAATGATGCATATAAAATAACTATTTAAGCTACGTGGAGCGTTGCTTTTATTACTAGAAGCCATTAAGAATTCTGAGAACTGCCACTACTTAAGCTGTGATTATAATGTTTATCTAAATGCAAATGAGAACATTGCTGTTTATATAAAAGCTTGTCATTTTGTTTCACAGAGTTGGCCAGGGAAAAAGCTTTGATAAGCTTTCTGATAAAATACTTGCAAGTTTCTAAAATAAAACTGCAGTCACTGCAACAAACAAATAAATTGGTTTTTTTAATAAAAAATATTTGTTTAAGAGACCTGGTGAAGTTTTCAGTAAATTTTGTCTGTATGAGGTGTTTAGAACAGGCCCAGTATTTTGGTATATTGTGAAACAATAAATAAAGCTGAGTCAATACATGTTCATCCAGTTTGCTTCTCTTTGCTTTAAAAGAAAGGCCTTCTTCAGCGTATTCATGATTCATACATGTACGCTACTGTCCTCTTTTCAGTAATGCAATTCAGCAGGCAAAAGGTTATATTAGAGATAGTTCAAAAGAACAGGAGTACAATGAGATGCTTCCCCTAAAAGATATTGCCTGACAACACAAGACGAAGTTAAACAGAAATCATACGTTGAGTTGGTGTCTTCTAGAGAAGTCAGTGGACGTCTTAGGACCCAGTTTTCATCTAGCTCAGTTCCCTGGACTGGCCTACAACACTGGTACAGAGGAGGGGGGAGGCTGAGCGGCAAAGAATGGGAGTTGGTCTCTTTTCCCAATTAATAGGCGATATAGGACAAGAGCAAATGGCCTCAAAAATGTGCATGGGGAGGTTTAGGATGGAAATTAGGAACAATTTCTTCACTGAAAGGGTTATCAAGCATTGGAACAGGCTGCCCAGGGAAGTGGTTGAGGCACCATCCCCGGAAGTATTTAAAAGACATGTAGATGTAGCGCTTAGGGACGTGGTTTAGTGGTAGCTCGGCAGTGCTAGGTTAACGGTTGGACTTGATGAACTTAAAGGTCTCTTCCAACCAAAACGATTCTGTGATTCTGTGTGGGGTAAGGGCAGGCTGACATGATCTCCCTCCACAGAGGAACCTCAGATATGGCTCCCACTTCTCTATGGCACAGCAGTGTCTTCTCCAGCTCCCCGGGAACGTGCATCTCTCTTCAGCTGATGATCTTCCTCCTGAGGACCTTCACCTCCTCTGCAGGGAACAGACTCAATCACAGCCCCTAACTGCTTCTTCATTCACCTTTTGCGGGCTCCCATATGGCAAAAAGGCCTGTTTTTAAAGCCCAGTGTTTATTTCAGCACAAAGCAAAGGTGAGATATCCCTGCCTCTTAACACATCACTTACATCTTTGCGTGTTGTGAAAGAAATACCTGTGGAGACCAGGGTTTGTGTCAAAGCCACACAGTTGATGTGGGCTGGGGTTGGTGCTCTGCTCTCCACGTGGGTGGCACAAACTTGTCCTGAACTCCAGTGCGGGGGATGCAGCTCACAGGGAGGCAAGACCGTGCACCCCATTGAGCCTGGGAGCGGGTGGCGACCACCGTGCCCCTAGTGTGCACTGCAGCCTGTGGGACATGGCCAGCTACAACTAAAGCTGGGGGGTGAAACCGATGCTCTCACTTTTCTTAGTTGTACATCAGAACTGCAAGGTACTTTTCTGGCAGTGGATTTGGCTTTTCTTTTCATCTGGGTACAAACCCCAGGGAGGAAGAAGGTTTTAACCATGTGTTTGCAATGTAAGTGATGTGCCCTTATGTTCAGCGGGCTGAAAACATGTAATTCTTTGGGGAAGGACAAATGGAATCAATAGATTCCATTGGCACTGGGGGAGTCTAAGTGCTGGGCTGGGCTTTAAATCGTAGAATCATAGAGTTGTCTAGGTTGGAAGGGACCTTTCAGATCATTGAGTCCAACCATCAACCTAACACTGCCAAACCCACCACTAAGCCATGTCCCTCAGCACCACATCTACCCATCTTTTAAATGCCTCCAGGAATGGTGCCTCAACCACTTCCCTGGGCAGCCTGTTCCAATACTTGATAACCCTTTCAGTGTAAAAATTTTTCCTAATAGTCATCCTAAACCTCCCCTGGTGCAACTTGAGGCCATTTCCTCTTGTCCTATTGCTTGTCATTTGGGAGAAGAGATCGACCCCCATCTTGCTACAACCTCCTTTCAGGTAGCTGTAGAGAGCGATAAGGTCTCCCCTCAGCCTCCTTTTCTCCAGGCTGAACAACGCCAGCTCCCTCAGCTGCTCCTCATAAGACTTGTGCTCTAAATGCTGTAATCTTTGGTTTCTAGCATGGTAACAGTGGCTGTAACTTTCTGTCTTCTTTCCTCATAAACACAGTGGAAGAAGGTTAATTATTTGGCCTGAGTTATTGCCATTTGGAGCTGAACGACTACGCAAGGACTTCTTTCATACAACTCCACTAGTTTTCCAAAGAGATGCACCAAGTCCTGTTTCCACGGAGGTCAAGTAACATCTGGGAGTTTCCTCTGAGTATTTCTTTTTCCCTCGCCACCCAGCGCACCCAAAAATCACACACTCTCCCTTCACTCTCAGCTGTCAGCCTCAGAGCGACACCACCTCCCAGGTTACCCTGCCTTTTTCATGCAGCTCAGTTTCTGTCCACATTAACATGCAATATGTGTTTTGGGCAAAGGTTCCTCTCATTTCTTGGAGACACGTAGCTGCTATTTGGTTTTACTCTGAACAAAAGATGAACACCGACATTTTTGGCTTCAGCAGTCTTCATCCAGCCTCCCAGGTAAAAAAATCTAATAGTGACTTACCAAAAAAAGCATAATGTCTTCTCTTCTGAGCAATTAATGAACAAGAGCTTGCACAGCATTTTAAACATGTAAAAGCCTTAACATCAGCAACAAATTGGCAAAATGGTTATTTCAAAATTAATTTTAAGTGAAAGTGTTGCAGTACATTAAAGTCTATCATTTATTATTATACAAATATTATACATTATCAAAAAACCTCAGAAACAGTTTGAGCAACGAATGTGAGGTTACTACATTGTCCTTGGTATTTTTTAAGAGGCAATCTGTTGCTCTTGCTTTGCCCAATGCTGCATTGGTGACAGCTCAGAGAATTACTTCAAGAATGTGATTAGTTCTGTTGATGTTGATGACAATTGCTTGTCAAACAAATTGTTGATGACAATGGAAAGTGTGTACTGACTTCAGTGGGAATGCCCACTGACATCCAGCTAAGCCTGGCTGCAGCGCTGGTGCTGGTATTGGGAGCGGGTGTTTATTTTGCAGTCTATCCCCAGCGCAGACAGTGTGCAGGAGGCAGGAATAGCTCCTGCACTGCTGTTCCGAGGTGTCTGCAACTGAGGAGTCTTCCATCTTCTGCAGAGAAATTATATTATTTTTCTTCTTCATTTCTGTAACCTAAGAGTACTTCAGAAGTCTACCTAAAAATGGGAGGAAAGCAGAACAGCAACTTGATTTATCTTAGACTAGCACTTGCCAGGAGAAGGGAAATACGAAGACTAATAATTACTAACATTGCCTGGAAAACTGCTTGTCTAAATGGCTGAAACTGTTGTAAGTCACTATTAAACCCAATGACTAAGTGTTGCTATGGAGATACTATTTCATAAAAATCTCACTTAGCTGCTTTCCATTCACTTTTAAACCATCATATGTAATTACTTACCTTTCCCAGACCAAAGCTACAGAGAGAGCTTGGAAACTCATTGCTTTCCTCAGTTCAATCCTCATAGAGCTAGACCTATTGGAATAAAAAATGTCTATGAATGTACAAAGTAGATGAGGAGTAACTATTTCCTTCTGACAAAACTGGAGGAATTTTTTAGTAAACTACTCCAATTCAGCATTTTCAGATGAAATTGCAGAGGTTTATAAGGGCTGTTAAGACATAGCTTGTAAAAAAATTTTTTCTCTATGGTTATTTGGAGGCTGTTAGCTATAACCTGCATCATCAAAAATGTAGCAGTTACTGTATGCAGTCTGAATTTTCCATTTCTTGAACACTACTGACAACTTCTAACAATTGCTAAAAAAATAATTAACATTTGAGAGTGCCAGCAATAGATGCCAAAAAGAAGGATCAAAACAGCCCAGAGACTTACATTTTGCTCAAATAATTGCTCTCCCTCTACTGAGTGAGCAAAGGTCTCTTCAAAAAGTATGAGATATTACATTAAGGGAATTAAAAAATATTAAAATCAGGTGTGAAATCTTACAAAAAATAGTACCTAAGATAGAAACCAACTGAACTTGCTAAGTTATAAACAACTTCTCCAGCTTGCAGTATGACAAATGACCGGCTTTGCCACTTGAATCGGCACGGCAATTCTGCAGCGCTTCCTGCCAGTTCTGAAATTGGGCAGGCTGCTAGTTAGCTCTGTGCACCGTTTCAAAATTGTAGAAAAGAAATGCAATGACATATCCCAAATAAATCCCCGGTATGAAAAGCTGTGCACTTGGGTGTGAATTTTGCCATCTGGAGAAGAACGGTTGTCAGCAGGGAGACGGTGCCTAAAAGACAAGCCAGAGGATTCAGTCTTGCTGTTGCTTGAGTTCAGTGACAATCTGAAAATGAACAAGTGACCCACGTGCAGCAGCCAGGTTACAGAGTTTTTGCAGCTTTTCATGAAAAAACTGATTATACTAGTGAATATCAAGTAATTAAATGACATACACATATAGAAGAAAAAGACCACCTCTGTGCAGAAACATTTACAATCCAAGCATCAACCCAAAGACAGAAAGTGGAAAAGTGCAGAGGGATGGAAATTATGTTTTCTTCTGATGCATTAATAAAGACTCCTAGGAACACCAGCAGAGCAAATGCATGGGCTCACTGTGAAGTTCCCAAGGGGAAAAATAAAGAAAGATGAACCCTTTGTGTGCGGACGGCTCTACGTGCAGTGCTAGTGCCTGGGCTCCTGCTCTGGTACCGAGCAGCTCATCACTTGGCTGCTGAGAGCAGCCCCAGCCACTGCCTGGGAAAGGAGTTGCAGGAGTGAAATGGTAAGTATGAGAAGTTGACTAAGCTTTGAATCATTGCATGGGAAAGCAGGGACAAGGGCTTGGATTTTCCCTGTGGAGCTCCCTACTTAGGCAGGATAGTGTTGCACTCAAGCATCGCTGACATGCTTCTCTTTGTTCTTTAAACCAGCACCACAAGCAGATTATTTTGATGGCAATACCATGCTCACAGACCCAGACTATGAATTTTTTTTTTTCACTTCATTAAGCTCCCTTTCACTCTCTCTGTTAACTAATCCTGAGACAAATCTCATTGCATCCTTTCCCCTCTCCAGAGTACTCCAGTTAGAGAGAGGTGTGAATCATAGAATAGTTTAGGTTGGAAGGCACCTTCACGATCATCTAGTTCCAACCCCCTGCCATGGGCAGGGACACCTCCCACTAGACCAGGTTGCTCAAAGCCCCATCCAGCCTGGCCTTGAACACCACCAGGGATGGGGCATCCACAACTTCCCTGGACAACATGTTCCACTGCCCCACAGAATTTGTAAACACCTCTGATACACACAGACATTTGCAGTATGCAACACTTGCTCAGAGAATTAGAGCAAAACCAGCAGTTCAAACTTTGGATGTGAAATTCTCTGAGTAAACTGGGCACTGACTGAAAACCATCCTTTGGAACTTGATTTGATCCTGTGCACTGTTTGAATGGGGAATAAAAAGTATAATTGCAACTGAGTTGAACTCTGCAGAAATGTGAGGGAATTTCTAACTTGCACTTCCATCTGGAGTAGAGCATGCAAAGTGTTTGTGTCAGTCTCAGATGTAAAACCTCTCAAACAGCTGGTACACATTTCATGGTGGCGTTTCAGTTTTACGGCATGATGCAAAGCGTTTTAGTTTTCTCTCACAGAGGCAGGATACCCATACAGTCCCTTCTCTAACCAGCATTTTCTCTGAAACACAAATTTTTGTTTTGAAGTGGGAAGGAGGCCATTCTGGTCTGCAGCAGGTGGAAAAAAATCTTGTGTG
The DNA here is from genome assembly GCA_013396915.1 of Stercorarius parasiticus. Lineage (NCBI taxonomy): Eukaryota > Metazoa > Chordata > Aves > Charadriiformes > Stercorariidae > Stercorarius > Stercorarius parasiticus. The sequence continues at coordinate 52,820 of VWZL01001526.1, forward strand.
CTTGGTCTGGATTCTCACCTCCATTGCGGGTGCCCTAGAAGAGGTGCTCACCCTCGGGCCCATCTCCAGTGGCACAGCCTCTAAGGGGGCTGTATGTCAAAATTGCAAAAATTCTACACTTTCTTATTTAAATAGCAACAGAATTCTGGTGCCAGTCCTGAGGTGCTTAGAGGAATCCTCCTTCTACTTCTCTTCCACTCCCAGACACCTCCCTTTAAGGGCAGAGCAGGCAGCCAGAAGATGCAGGCACACCTGCCTCCTCCCTCAGCCAACAGGTGCTGTTCTTACATGAAAGGAGGATGGAGGAGAAAGAAAATCCCTTTCCCCTCAAGCCCCAGTCTTTTCTCCCTTCCTGTGAAGATAGATAGTTTTAAATCCTCGGAATATGCCTTTCCTAATGGAAATATATTCACAGGTCCTTTTGAGTGTAATAGACTAAAAATTAAAAGTGAATTTCGGAACAGAACTGCCACCCTGAATTTACTTTTGTCAGCCTGGATGACAGATTTCTTTTAAGAACATGTTTCAATCTAAGCTTTGTTTTTCAAATTCCTCATAAGAAGCGTGCTGTTTTGCTTTCCTACTAACTATTTTTTCCTGCTTACCCATTTCTGTAGCAGCGTATCATGACGCCCTTTCTTGGTGAAGGGACACCGCAGCATGGAGTATTTGCCTACAGTAGATTATCAGAAGCGTGGTTCAGTCAGTTTAAAACAGGAAAAAGGAGAATAAATTACAAGTCTCATGAGGTACAATAACTTCACTTACTTCAGCACTCCAGCTTTATATAAGGATGTCAGGAGGATAAGTTAAAACTGTAGATAGTGCTGCTCTTCCTAATTCTTGAGTGCTCGACTCAAGTGCTTTAGCCTCATGAGATAGTTCCTTCAACCCAGCTTTTTTTTGTGCATAGCGTATATAAGCATTTATATATAGCTTGCTTCTTCACCTACAAACTGTAGCTACTGGTTTGAAAATTTCGGGTAATAGGAGGAGAAACAACTTTTTAAAAGCCTGATATATAAGTGCTGCAGTGCAGGAGAATGGTAAATAGAAGGGAAAATCAGCAATATAAGAATATTGACAGTCAAAGCCCGTAATGCATAACCTTTGGGTCAGCAGCTTGGCATGCTCAGCCCGTCTGGCATTAGCATTGCCTCGAGGGAGGCCTCGGTTTGTTTGACCTTGAGGTTCTCATTCTTTGAATAAGCAGAAAATGGGATAATACTGAGGTAATACTTTCCCTCCTGAGGGAGGTGCTGTTTATTAGCAGTCTTTACATTGTTATTTTGTTTACCGTGGAAAACAGCCTCAGAAAGATCTGGTTGCCTCAGCTCCCTGAACACAATTATACGTTAAGGGACTGTGGGAGCAGCAAGTGAGGAGAAGCAGACCGCAAAAATAAGGGAGAGAGTGTTTCATTAAAGGCACAGCTGATCGAGGCTCAGCAGAGCCCCTGCAAACATGCAGCAGCGAGGAGTGAAGGCAGATTGTCTCCCCGAGGTGCCCCAGCCAGGAGCATCCCCAGCCAGGAGCATCCTGATGGTCCTGCCCAGGCGGGGCCATCATCACTGTGCAGGTCACCCCAGCTCTGCCTCAAGGCCACAGGCTGTCAAGGGTTTTCTAGTTAAACAGTTCTCATTGGAAAGTACCACTTCAGCGAGACTGACATGTTTAGTCGATTTTGACATAGTTCAGCTTTGAAACAAATTTTGTGTTTGCTTTGGAAAAGCACTGTTTGGTTTGAATGCTGCAAATAAAACATTTCAGCAATGACGTTCTGTTCTACCACTTTTGAAAATAATTTTTTTTTTTTATAGTGCTTTCTGGCTTCTTATTTGTTGTTTCGGGGTTGTGTGTATAAATAAATCAGATATGAAACACAATCAATGATCATTAAAAAATAATATTTAACAGGGATTTTCACAAACACGCCCTTAATTTTAAGGAGGAACCATGGTAATCACCTAGTGCCCAATTTCAGCATGATAAGCTTCAGATTTTCTTCTGTTTTTCTTTCTGCTTTAACTCCAGTGCCTGAAATAGGAACCCTCTCGTAGTAAAACACCTTTACACATCAGTGCTGTCAGTGCTGAGTACTCTGGGAAACAGCTGCTTGGACGTTCAGGGTGTTCGGAAATATATTTTTCACTGAAAATGTCAGCTGCTCATGGGAGCAATGCAAGACCATTCTGCTCAGCCAATGCAAACTGCATGCTTAGAATATTAACTACAAATTCATCAGAACACTACCATCTCCAGAAAAAGGGATATGAAAATTAAAGGGGAAGTCTCTATAGTATACTAAGTATACATAAGGTGGGCAGATACACTAAAACTACAGCAGTCCTGTCACTCAATGAATTTATGCAGAAATGAAAATTTAGATAATACAGTGTTTCTGAGCAGGTTATAGCAGCAACAAGTGACGTTCTGAGTGCATCAGTACAGTAATTTCCCATAAAGAAGCAAGCAATCTGTTATCTTTACAGGAAAAAAATCTAATATGATAACACCAGTAAGGCTTATTTAGAAAGGTTTTTTTCAAAGGAGTCTGACAGCTAACCATCCATTTTCCAATTAAAATGTGATTTGAGTGTCTGGTTTTCTTGGGTTTGTATCAAAATCCCAGCAAAAACGCTCTTATTTTCAACATATAACCAAGTACAAGCATGTTTGGAGCTTTTACGTTAAATCAGTGGATTATGAAGAGTATGTAAAATGGCAATCTGAAGCAATGATCCTTGGAGAACATAGGGTTAAAGCTGCAATCCTCCTCTGACCAGAAAGAGCGTCACAGTCCCCACCCTGCTCCAGGGTACACAGAGGCTCTCACCAGGTTCAACATTGTCTCCAATGGAAATTCTCCTGCCAGGGTGTTTTGTACCACTGTGAGTTTTACAATATGGAACAGTATGGAAGAGATAAGCCAGGAAAAGTGATGTTTTAAACTGAGCCTGAAATAAAGCTTGACATGAGTATAGGAAAATTCTTGTCTGCTTCCAAACTGGAAAGCCACTGGTGAAAGAATCACTGAGCAGAAGTCATTGCCCTTGGGCAGAAGTATCTGGACTGCAGTGGCATATCATTTACAAGTTTATATGACAATATACAAAATAACTCTTCCTAATACTCTTTTGATTATTGGTATATGCAAATTATCAGGTTTTAAAATATAATTTATTCATGGTTCAGTCCAGTCAGAATACATAAATTGGAGAGTTCATCACCCAAAGGGTCCAAACCATGTTGAGTTGTCTTCGGCCCTTCAATCATATGGAAAATGCATTTCACATAATTGAGAATTGCTCCATTCCTACTGCAGCTCTGCACTCTCCAATTCAAGGGAAAAGAAGGCAGGAGAAAGAGCTCAAAAATGTATTTTTAAAAGGATAAATCATTTCTTCATTTAAATAGTATGTGCAGGGCAAAGATGAAGGCGATGTTGTTCACTCATTCCAGCACTGATCCATTGATGTCAACTACTGTGCAATTCAATTTGTGATCTTGCAAATTAATTAATGAAAGTCCTTTGATGTCGTGAAGTGCAAGGCAATTTCCAACGCAGACTTGAGGTGGAGGAACTGTGTTCTCCAGACCTATGCTACAGTATAGAATAAAACAAAAAATTGTGTTTTAAGATAAGATGAACTGTCAGAGAAAGTAGTGACATCAGTGGAAGAGCTTGTTGTCTCATTATTACTCAATAAAAGAATGAGCATGAGACTCATTTATTTGCATAGTTAAGTGAAGATTGTAAGTTCTTTACCAATTGTAGTCACTCTTTAGATTTACGTACCAGTGAGAGCTGTGGTAGATGCAACACACTGGTCCCCTGGTTGCTTAGACTGGGGACCTGTGAAGCACGATGCCTTTCCCATTGCTCAGCACTCAAAGGTTTCTTTTCTGCAGAAACAAGGACTTGGGGTGAAAAATAAGAGATTATGAATCACACGTCAGGGTCATCCCAATGGTGGAACCATGGTGTACACCCAGTTTTGGGAACTCAGAAGACTATCTTCTCCCCTCTATCTAGATTTTGCTGTTAAGGTATGAAGGGACGAAATAGCCAAATGCTTCTTGAATATCTGGGTTAGAAGGTGCCAGGCTTGATGTTTTAAGCTACTTGTATCAGAAAAAAAATTGAAAGAATTTGAAAGTATCACTAGCACATTAAATTAAGAGTTTTCAACTCATTCTGACAGTTTTCAATAAAGTGCAGAAGAGAATTAACCTCCTAGAAATCTCCAGGTATTTCCTTTAATTTTATCCACTTACCTTCATCTTGAGGAAGCTAACTTATATTTGAGTAAAGCATGACTTGTTTGGCTACAGCATATTTCCCCAAAAGACATCAAAGTCGTCATTTGAAGATAAATGAAATTTTCAGCTGAGGACATCAAATGATGGAAAAGCCACTACCTTCTCAGGTGCTGTTTTAATCACCATTGTTGTTCATACCTCATCTTTTCATTGTTCTGTATGATTTCATTGCCCACATCAAGCTTTGCCATTCCTCACCTGCCTGTTATCTCCAGTAGATATTTGATACCTACTTTGAGATTATGGATTAAAAACATTCAATAGTGTTGTGCTTTGTCATGATCCCTGTGAGCGTCTAATAGGCATGCTTATATGTGCTGCAAGCAGTTTAGTTGACCTTGTTGTTTATCATATTCTGTCAGTCAAATATAATATTTTTTTCTGCTTTCAAATTTCATTTTGCTCTTGACTTGGAAAAACAGCGTACATTCTTCTTGCTCTAGCAGTTCAGGTTTTTTTCAAACCTTTATATGAAGGCATACATTCTGTGCTTTGACATAAATGGTTATTATTCATTTTTACTCATTAAATATTTAAACTGTACTTCTGAAATCACATTACTTAGAAATAATACATTTGGGGCAATAGCTATTTCCTACCTCTGATCCCCCAAAAATTGTAACTGATATTTGCATTAGAGTTACTCTCTTACTATGTGCATGTAAAATAGTAATAACAGAAAAAGATTGGGCTTGCCTATCACTTTTAAATCAAGAGGTCTATTAACCTGTTCTATCCAAGACTTCCCACATATGGATTAAACACATCCACGGAGAGTCACTAGACATTTACACCAGCTCCAATTCAGAAGAGGACCACAAAAGAACTCCTGAAATGTCTAACACTACAAACAGTAGGTTTTGAAAATGCTAAATAAGTTTCACCTCCTGATGATGAATTGTGCTCTTCAGCAGCTGGATTTCAAAGATTTGTTTCTGTTTGTCAAAACTGTTCAGAATTGCCATTCCTCTGAGGAACACACTCCCACACACTGGCAGCCTTGGGTGTCATGATGTCATTTGGGTGCCAGGAAACCTTTGGACAGTATGATTTGGGTATGTCTTAAAAGGGCAGGTCCCAAAATAGCAAGCTTAAATTCCAACAGAGAAGTGTTAGCTTAAAAAGGACTTCATGTGCAGCCAACAGGTAAAAAAGCTAGGAAACAAGCTACCAGCCATATTGTCACAACTGCACAATACTGCAATATCGATTAACCCAAAACTTAAGCAGTTTTGGTATATAGGACAGTCATGAGGACAATGTGCATCTGTCTATTAGACCCAATTCAGATAAAACTTGATTTGATGCAAATCTTTGCATCAAATTGATAAACAGTTTTACAGGTCAAATATGCTACCTGCACCACATGCAATAGCGCTCATTTTAGAACAGAAAATGCAAGGACAATAGAAATGCCAATTTCTGAGTGCTTTATGTACTTGAAATAAAAATCCTCTGCAGACTTTGAAATTGTTTGGACCATCTGCTTGTCAGAGAGCAATAGAAGTGGGCTGGTCCATGGAAGAAGGTGAGTCAGGAGTTGAGGGTGACAGCCAGGGCAGGAGGGCAATCACCTCACTGGCAAGGTGCAGTGTCCCATGGTACCCAAATAAGAAGAGCAGGTCTCATGTCCATAACCAGGGTCAGCCACAGCCCAGTAATTGCCAGACGATCTGCAGTGACAAGGCACGACCATGGCCAGGCCAGGAAGTCACATCATCAAGCTGGGGTGAGGAGAAGCGTGGTACAACACTGGGTGCAGGCATCCCTGTAACAAAGCTCTTTCCAGTGAGCGAGTTCATTAATACAGGTCCTGAGTGAAGAGGTAAGGACCCAAAGTTCTTCTTCTGCAAGTCTGACCTGAAGTTACAGAGCCACACTGTACCAGGGCAGGCTTTGAACACAGACAGCCAAACCCACGGGAGCGGAGAAAGAGTGGCAGAGCCTCCCAGTGCAGGCACAGCCCTGACACTGCTCACCTTTAGATAACCCAATTGCAGACCTGGATTAAGAATGAAGTAGGGTTTGATATATTAAAGCTGTAAACTAATTGAAGTGGGTGCTTAATATATTAGAACTGTAAATTAGAGTAGGAGCTTAATTTAGGAGGCTGGGTGCCTTAAGGCTGTACAAAGAGCAGATGCAACGGTTGTAGTACTAAATGTCAGAATTTATCTCCTGTTTTTTAAGAAAGAATGCTTTAGGACAATATATAGGACAATATAACCTTGTAGTAGAAGCTTATCTCTCAAAACAAGGGGCCCAGGGTTACTGAGGAATGCGGAGACTAGTCAAAGCTAACACTTTTGATGCGCCAGCAAGAATAAAGGAGTAGAGGCCTGCAGTTCACCCAGAAGTCACAATGATGAAGAGGAGTGGAGGAAGTAAACGACCACCAGATGTCTCTGAAGAGCACCGAGAGACTCTAGTGCGCATGCAGGAGTGGGCAGTAACCTGTAATAATGAGTTAATGAATAGGTAATCATTTCTTGGAAAACTAGTGAGTATGCATACATAGTATGTATTTAAACTGTACATCTAAATCAGTCGGCGCGCACATTGGGTGGACCGATCCCCTGTGCGTCCAGCACTGCAATAAAGAATACCTGCTTAATAGTCACCAAGGCTATTGAGTCTTAACTTCGGCATTTCATTGCATCAAGAGTGAATACAAACTTTCAAAGACCTGGAAACTTTCAAAGATCTTTGCCAGTCTGTGCTCACTATGCTATCAAGCATATGCAATGAGTCAAATTATCTTCTGATATCCCCTCTGTTGGTAGTCTTTGAATATTGGAGCAAGTTATGCTCCAGCAGGTATGACAGAAGTGGAGATCATTTTGATAACCAGTCCAGCTAGGTTTCATTGAAGAAATAGCAAATATAAACAAAATCTGTTGATTTCTTGTACTGTTTAGCAAAGGCTATACATCTCAAATTTACAGCATCTACAGATCTTGTTTGCCTCACTGAGGTTTTCTTTAAAGTGTCCAGGATTTTAAAAAAAAAGCAGTGCTGCAGAGCTGTCTGTTCATAACAAGCTATTTTGGCAATACACAACAAATAGCTGTAAAAAGAAGGTAAGCCAACAGCATCTTAGCGCGCTCTGTGCTGCCGTTCACATTAACCTCCTGCACTTTGATTAGCCACTGCCTTTTTACTCATAGATGATCATCAATACAGACAACAGATGCCTTAGTCTGCCAGCATGGTCAAGCTCTGACTTGCCTCTAGTTCAAATTCTGACATGGCAAGGATGGTTGAATACTGCAGAAAATGGTATCTTCCAATGAGTCCAACAAAATGACTGTCAATAACTTTCTGCTTGTGGTCAGCGCAAACATTTAAATACTATTCCAAAGTGTGAGCCGCATCCAGACTTCTTTGGTGTGAAGCTATCTCAAACCTTTTAGGAACACATGCCAAAATTAAAGCTTGTAATGCATTTTTGTATTGACTAGCTAGCTTAGCCTGGGTTGCACATACTCACATACTTCTCCAATCTGCATCTCAGCTGCAGAACCTTATTCATATCATGTAATTTGTCACAGAGAGCTGATAGGTGTGTGGTTATGTTTCACTCTACTTACCACATGAAAATATTTCTGTCTTAACAGTTGCTGGTGTTGAGCATATGTGTTCATCACAGGGATGCAGCTCATTAACCGTTAGGGAAGATCCAGGCTATCATTTGTCTGCCATTGCACACAAATCTTTCCAATATGCTTGTAGTTTCGCAGTCTTTGAAATAACCCCTGTGGTGTAAGAGACTGAGCAGAGGTAGCCTGGAGTCAGGTTGATGGGAAATATATTCCTCATCAGGAGCAAGAAAAAGATTTGGTAGTCCTACAATCCAATATAAAGACCCTTCATCAGGACCATCTGAACAGATTATAAACCGGCCAGTTTGCAATCAGCTTGCAACCAGTCCTCACAGGTGTGGCCACTGTGTCTTGCAGAAATGAATAAAGAGCTGTGAATAAAGAAGACAGAAAGCAGGCTGCTGTTAGGTGTGGTGGCAGTTCCTCAGCATGAATAAGCACACGGGGAGCTGCTGATGGGCTTGACAAGGGGAATGTGTTTGCTGAATGGCTGGGCTCCCTAGAAGACAGAATTTTCCCATTCTTTACCTGTAACTGTTCATTCTCGCAAAGCTTCTGAAGAAGCCACAATGACGGGCAATTCTACTTCCATCATTACCTATGTGACCATCACCCATAGGTTACTAACATGCCTTCTGCCTTGGATGGATCCTAATGAGATCAGGACTTAATTTTATGTCCAAACACAAGGACTCCTTGTTGGTAAACACTTCTAGTCATTACAGAGGCCAAAAAAGTTCCAAACTTCTGAAGTCTGAACATTTTTTGAAGTTTACACACTTGACCTGACTTTGGGTTTGTCTAGTTTGGAGAAAAGGAGGCTGAGGGGTGACTTCATTGCTCTCTACAGCTTCCCAAGGAGAGGAAGTGGAGGGGGAGGTGTTGATCTCTTCTGCCTGGTATCCAGTGACAAGGCACGTACGAATGGTTCAAAGCTGCTCCAAGGGAGGTTCAGACTGGGTATTAGGAAACACTTCTTTACCAAGAGGGTGATCAAACACTGGAACAGGCTTCCTAGAGAGGTGATCAAATCCCCAGGCCAGTCAGTGTTTAAGAGGCATTTGGACAATGCCCTTAAAAACATGCTTTGACTTTTGGTCAGCCCCAAATTGGTCAGGCAGTTGGACTAGATGAACATTGTGGGTCCTTTCCAATTGAAATTTCTATTCTATTCTATTCTATTCCATTCCATTCGCATTTGACTCTGTACAATTGCCTATTGATGTTTCCTGGTCTGCCTTATGCCACCGCAGCTGTCAGCCTGGATGGAGGGACCCTGTCTCCAGCTTGCCAAGGTGGCAACACAGCATGGACAGATCCTAACGCCACGTGTGACTCCCTTTCTGCCTCTGAGGCACACTCAGGAAAGACAACAGAAAATGGCAGAAGTGGTGAACTCTTCTGTCAATGGCAGCTTCCTTTTAGGGGAAACTCAGTAGCAGGGACATGTTTGCATAGACGTGCTGAGTAGTACATGAACGATAAGCTCATTGCTTCCTAGCGGTGATGGATCTACTGTTTTCTCATGTGGCCACTGATTTAGCTCATTTAAGACATTTTTCAGGAATGTGATCTGTTCTGGACCGGAAAAGGTAGCAGGGAATTTACGTTTTAAGAAACAAATTGCATCGTTTTCTCTCTGCAATTTAGTAATTTTATACAGTTCATGAGTGATAATCTGATCAGAAGGTACGACATTCACTATTAAAAATGTTCACTGTACTACAGCTTTAATTTTATTTACTTCAACTTCAAGCCATTTTACATTGTTATGCTTTTAACTGCCAGGTTAAAGAGTCCACTAATGTATTGTGTACTGTACTAGAAAAGCAGCAAGAGAACCAATTTGAAGATCAAAGAGGATTAGGTAGATACAGCTGCTTAATTCAACTATTTGAGTTTGTTTATCATTAAACATATATTGCTTTGGCCTAGGCACTGCAGTTTTAGCTACTGTTGATTTTCAGCTCTTAGAATTAAATTTGATCAGGCTTTTCCTAGCCAGAGAATGATTTCTTATTAGAATAAACTCAAGATCAGAAGCGCTACAACTAAATTTTGCAGGAAGAAGCAATATGTTTCCTTTTGGAGAACAAAACACCCTCTAGGCTGTAAGAATTTTTCTTACACAGAAAAGATAGTTGCTTACAAATCATGCTCTGGGGAGAGCCTGTGAAGACTTGTAGCACCAAGAGGCAATCTTTACATTAAAAAATCACTTCTCACTCCTGCAGTAGCTTAATAGGAGCATGTCAGATCTCATGACTGGGGCTGTTACCTTTTGACTCCAGCGAGCATGCCAAAAAGGTAATCCATGCTCGCAAAAATCAAAGGATGGGGAAAGAACCCAGCACTATCAAGTCAGTCTCTGGGTAGTTTCAGAAGTTCAGTCAGATAGTTGAATGAATTATTATTTGTGCCCGATTCCCTCCTCCTGAGTGTGTTAAAGTGCGTTGCCTTTGCATGCATGGGAATGAATATTTCCCCCTTTTCTGGTGACACTAAGAAGGATAGCTGGCACAATGAGAGAAAACCTCGAAGGTCTCTGACTCACTCTGCTCCAAGCCAGACGGTAAGAGTCTGAAGTACAATCACAAAGTCCCTTGGCACTGACAGGCAAAGGGAACCCTGTGGCACTTATACCACCTAACAGTGGTTACGGATCAAGCCAGACAAAGGCACATGGGATAATCATGGTCCCACATCGGTGCAATCTTAAAAACATCAAATGTTACAAAGTTAATACAGAGAAACATGACGAACCACAGCCCTGAACTACTTTTTTTTGAGGTCTGAATGCTAAAACCACAGTTTTAACAAGTACTTAAGTTCAAGCAGACATCAAAGCCAGACTCTCTGCTAGCAAGGAGCTCAGTACAGAGTGCTGGGTTGTAAATGTGTCCTCCTGAGGTAAATTTGGATCATGTCTGCTCTAATCTGCTGGCACAGCTTCAGAGGCTGCTCTGACCTGCCATGGTCCAACACGGCCATGGGGTGGTCACTTTGTTGTGTTTAAATAGTCTCCTTGGTTTCCCCCTGGGACCTATAAGCAGGATGGTGTAAGCTACTCTGATAGCTGCACGCTGTCAGATGTACTGCTTAGAACCTTGTTGCAGAGGCTTGCAGGCCCCTGCAAGGCTGCGAAGGGCTGGCTTGGGAGGATCCAACCATACTGTCCAGAGTTGCTGCCATTTGGACTTCTAATTCAATGTTTGTCATTTTCCCAGGAGCATCCTCTCTGGAAGGCACATAATAATGAAGTATTCTGCACTACAGAGGCTGAGTATTTATGCCCTGAGATTTAAGGGCATCTTCCCCAAGCAATAACACAAGGAAGTCTCCTTCCTCCGTGTATTGAATACTGTAAGCATAACCAAGGGAAATTTGAGAATAACTTCCTATAGATCCTAATTTCTAAAGCAAACATGACACTGTCTCTAGCTCTGCATTGCATTGCTCTCTGCATCATGACATACGTCTGTGGCAGAAAATGAGGCTTCTCTGTGCCGCATCTTCTGGTAGCATCCTGTCTCAGACCTCCAGGGCTTTTTCATGGCTCTGCTGACTTTGAGACACCCAAGGATTTTACACCTTGGTCAAGGGATCCCCTGGTGGGTCCCACAGGCTGTGTGGTTGCTGCAAACTGCCTCCTCAAGTACCAGATTTACAGCCCAGCTCGCTGGCCATCTTTACACACAAGAGCCTCCTCTTCCTCCTCCCTGTCTCTCTGGAACTGCCTGGAGCCCTTGTGCAAACAGGCAGGCAATGGTCCTTGCTTTGAGAAAAATGCAAAGGCTGTCACAGTAGTTTTCTTTGCAAAAGTTGTAAAAAAGGAAGAGGAATAATCAGGAAAGCTAAGGCACAGCCAGAGCTAAAATTAACAAGGGAACTGAAGAATAACAGGGCTTATTCAGGTACATTAGTCAGAACAGGAAGACAAAAAAAATTGTATCCCTCCTGATAAATAAGACAGAGGATCTGGTAACAACTGATATGGAGAAGGCTGAGGTTCCCAACGACTTTTTTGCCTCATTTTTCACTGGAAATTGCTCTTCCCACATCTCTCAAGTCCCTGAATCTCCAAAAAGAAAAAAAATAGTGTGCGCATTCAACTGAATTGTAGCCCAAGCAATAGACAAGCCTTTTTGATCAGGATAATGCCTCCGAGTGGATCAGAGATGATTAAAGTTCGAAAGCAGAAGAACATAATATTAAAATGATTTTAGTAGGAACTTCAGCAACTCCCTACAAAAAGTTTTTCCTCCAGGCATCTGAATAGCAACAGGCATTCCCAGAAGCATCTTGCATCTCAACATGCATAAATCATCAAAACACGCAATGAGAAGGAAAGAAAGAAAGCAAAAAAGAGAGGAGGGAGCAAGCAAGGAAAAAAACTCAAAACCAACTGCCCCCTCACAATCCCCAACCCCAATGAACAGAAAAAGACCTCAAGGCAAAAGAAGCCCAAGTGAGTCCTAGGGATTTGAAGGGCTATGTGGGAAACATTCTAGTGAAAGCAGTTCTGCTGGTTTCAGGAGGGAGCATTTCTTCCTTCAGGGCACCAAGAACAAAACCAAAAGCTTTTTGGAAATGACAGTTCATCATCTTTCTCTTCAGTCTGCAGACGTGGAAAGAGTTGTCATTTTCATCTTATCCATAATCAATACTCTAAGCTACTAGGAGGAGGAGGAGGAATAGGAAAGTAAGCTAACTCAAATAAAGGTTTTAAAACTTAAATCATCTTGATGTCCCTTTGTTCCTGAAAATACAAAACAAAGGAAGAAAGAGAAGTCTTCTAGAAACATCCTCTGTCTGTAACTACACAGATGCAAACATGCAACAGCAGAATGGGCAAGGGAATAGTTCATCAGCAGAGTTTGAGTTGGGACAGCCTCCCCTGTAGCATGGTACTGGATCCCAGCTGCACCCCAAATTTGGTGCTACCTGCAAACTCGCTCAGGGGCCGTTCTGTCTCCTCCTTTAGGACATTGATAGAGACATTAAATAGGACAGTTACCAGGACACATCTCTGTGTTATTCCCCTTGCTCTTGGCCTCCAGATTGAGTACAACCCATTAACCACTTCTCTCCAACTGTTAAAACAGGTTTTTACCCATCTGTTTGTCCACCCTTCCAGATCATAATGTCCTCACACGAATACAAGAATACTGTGTGAGGCAATGCTCTCCTTTCACCCAGAAACCCAGCCATTTTATAATAGAAGGCCATCAAGTCATGTGGGTCCCATGTCTCCCCGCTTGTCCTATATCCTCAAAGACGGTCCTGTGGTTTTAAAAGCCCTGGCAACAAAACAATTCCTATTAACAATGCCAGCTGTGGAACTGGCTGTGGACCTGCAGGATCTATCACCTTCTCCCCAAGCCCTTCCCCCTCACTGGCAGGACCAAGGAGAAGAACACCTGGGACCCCTTGATCTTGACCATCACCCCCAGAGCCATGTAGTTACTCCAAACACACTCCATCTCTTCCTGGACATATTGCTGGTGTCCCTCTGGAGGAGCAGCGAGGGTTTATCCAAAGGCTGGATGAACCTCAGCAACCCTTCTCCTGGCCTGCACACCTTAGGCCATTTTCCTCACCCCGGCTGGCATAGCTGTGGTCTTGCCTCTGTCCCGCAAGAAAAAATACTGTAGAGAAGGTCATCTGTAGAATGACCTTTCTCCTCTAGGACTCCCATCTAATCTGCACCTTTTTTTGTATTGGCATTACCTGCCAGTCCTTCAAAGATACTAAAAATATAGGGTTTGTTGGGTCACAACAACCCCATGCAGCGCTACAGGCTTGACTCTTTGACCATATCACTTGTTTCTGCCTTCATTAAAGCTAATGATCTCAAGGCAGCACAAGGTCATTGGAAATTTAGTATGTAAGTTGTAAATAATTGCAATGGTTATTAGGTATGCTGAAAAAAAAGTGAATATTTAAATGGAAGCCTTTCAGGCAGGATTGAGCCCTGCAGAGATCTGCAAGCTCTTACACAGCCAGCTGGCCATGCTTGCCAGGGAGGGAAGAAGCCAGTAGCTGGGAAGTATTCCTCAGACAAGGTCCTCAATACAAAATTCTCTGTGAAGAGCCATAAACCTCGGTGTTTTCAGCTATCCTCTTTTTTAAAGATCTCTTGTCTTTACTATGAAAGATTTATGGCAAGTAAATATAGCAGCTCACCAATGCTAGTTGCTTTATACCAAGGCCCAGTCATTAGTTTCACAATCTCATTCAGCTGAGAGCACAATCCTTTCCACAGGAGAAGGATGTTGCCTCAGGACACATACAATCCTCGAAAAAAAATTAGGTGCAGACACACATTGCTACTGGGAAAGCACTGGGCAGAGATGGAGGGGAGACCCAAGTACACATTGTGAGTTTTCGTTGAGTTTCAAGAGTTTTCAGGAGTTTTCCTTGAAGGGGTGGGATCACTATGACTGTCCAGTGCTCAGCTTCTGTTTCTGCAGATGAGCGTGGCAGAGTTTTTTGAGGCTTTTATGTTCAATTTGGCTACATAAGAAGGAAGAAAAGCTCAAGGATCAAGGAGTTACGTTGACATGCATTGTACAGAGACAAGGTCTGATTCAGGTTCTGCTCTGGTTTTACACAGTTTATAGTATCACTTCATTTATAATTTCACTGGGAATATTACAGGATGAAATCAGGAGCTGAGTGGGATTACTCCTGATTTACACCAGAGGATGTCAGAGCAAACTCACTAAGTGCTTACTGTGATGCTCTGCCTTTCATTGTATTTTTTTTTAAATACTACTTGATGGTCTGAAATTTTTGCTTGTGGGGACTGACACAGGTACAAGGTACAGGATGTTAAGTGCCTTCCTGTCCCTGCCCATGGCAGGGGGTTGGAACTAGATGATCTTTAAGGTCCTTTCCAACCCGAACCATTCTATGATTCTGTGATTCTATGATTCCACATAACGAATTTATGAAACCCCTCCTGCTTCCCCAGGGTGCTGAGCTTGTTTGGAGGAGAGTCCTTGTTTTACATATACATTGTTTCTATTTTTGGTTGGTTTCTTTGGTAGTTTCGTGTCTTCTGTTATAGCATTAATATTTTTTTTGGTCATCATTTCTGGGTTTCATCTGCCAAGTAGAAGGCATCTGTGGCATGGAGTGAGGTTCTGCCCAGCACCAATACTTCCAAGTGAAAACAAAAGCTGGTGGCATCTGTTGATCACCACCTGGGATGTCCTAAATTCCTTTCTGAGCCTAAATGCCCAGCAGCTGGCAAATGCCCATTTGTATTGTGCTCCTTCTGGGGTCACTGACAGACCAGTTTGATGAGAGCAAAACAGCGTCCTGCTGAGTACCTGTACTGCCTTCAGCTGGGCTCTCGGTGCTCCTCCAGACTGTACCCCCTTTGAAGAATAAAGATCAAGACAACTTCTAGTAGTTCACTCTCAGGATATTAGCATTTCAGTTACACTTGGTCTGAAAATGGAGAAGTGATTGTTTTTGTTTGGTTTGTATTTTCTTGCTACAGAAGGGTTTCACTAACACTAAGTCAATATAATGAACACTCATTTTTAGAGTTGGATGATATTCAACATAATGAGATAAAATGGAAGGGCTGGGTCATAAAAAGTCCTAAGGGCTTGATAACGACACTTCAAAAGGGAACACTTTTTTCCTCCAAAGGGGAAAGTTTTAAAATTTACGTCTGACCTTTAAGTATCTTTGAACAATATTATTATGCATAATCTTTCATTCTTTACTCTTTACGCTTCAGACAGAGCTTTTTTGACGGAATACATCCCTTTTCCAGTACAGTATCTACATTTTCAAAGTTCAGTGGCACATTAACATTTACAGAAAGTTTTTATCATTATTGTAGGAAAAGTTTGAATGCCAGAATCACTGTGGGATTAACTAATTAATATTTTGAAAGCACTTTGAAGAAGAAAAGTGCAAAAGGAAACTACATTTTTCTATTTTTGATTAAAATTAGAGCTCCATTGTGCAGATTTCCAATTTAACTTAATGCCAAAAAGGTCCCAATACAGGAGTAAGCTTAGTCATGCTTTTGCATTCAAACCTGTTCAGTAGAGTGTTCAAACACAGTTGGATGCTGTCCTGAATTAGGACTATCCTAGACAAAGAGAACAGCATATAGAAATTCTCCTCCTGGACCAGTAAAGCCAATGGCAACAGAATAAGAGATATTGAACTTTCATAATGAAACTTTCATAAATGCGTTTCCTTGTTCCTTAGCACTCTGCTCCTGATTGCAGAGTGGATGTGAGTCATCTCACTCTGAGACTCTCTCCGCATGGTCCTCCAGGATAGGGCAGGACAACTAAGAAAACACAGGTTGAGTTTATCAGAAAGCAAAACAATCTCCCTGGCGGGACCCCACAACGGAGAATGTCTCCAGAAGACATCAGACTGAGTTTAGCACTGATACTTAAATCAATACACAAATAAAACTCTTTGGGTTTGGGGTTTTTTTGTTTGGTTTGTTTGTTTTTGTTTTTTTTTTCCCACCAAGAAAATTCAGCCATTGGTTCCTGAATTGGCTTTGCATTTGGTAATAGAAGTTTTTCAGTTGTGTTGCAGAAAGAGTCGGATGCAGACTAAGTCAGAAGCACGGAATTAAGGACTACAATATCTAAATGTGAGAGCCTGGAGAAAGGCTAAGTGTCCCATATAATTACTGCAGATATGGCTGAAAGCCTTCAGAAGGCAATTAAGACCAATTAACTGACTCCCTGTCTCTGCTGACCGTGTGGGAAAGTCAGGCTTTTCACTGCTGCTACAGAGCCAAGGAAGCCCTCCAAAGCAGAGTCAGTGGCAAATGGCGTCTCCAAATGAAGATACTTACCCAAGATAAAGATGTTCCAAGATCTGAGATCTTGTTTTCTAGGAAATGTTTGTGCACTACCAGCAAAGAGAAAGTCACTGTCCTGGGAACAAAATCCTTCAGGTTTGCTCCTTCCTGGTTGGGTGAGCTCGCTATGGATGCAGTCAGTCTGCCTCCTGTGTGCTGTGCCATGACCCTGCTGCAGCAGGAGAGGAGCCCACGACATTAAGCATTGGGTTATTATGAAAAAGGGAGGTAGTATGCCAGCATTTTGGGTTGAAATCAGTGTAGTGCTATCTACAGGTTGAAATAGTGTACTGTGCCTAAATTCTCTGTCCTCCCTGGAAAGTCACGTGGAATTTATATAAGGGAGGATTTTATTCACCTTAATTCTGGATGCTTTTAGGCAAACGTGCATTAACTTCATGGGTAACGCAGACATCAGAGTAAATCAGTGAGTTCCTCATGTTCCTGGAGAGCTAGCTGGTGCTATAAAGCAGAATTGCCTTTGAGGGCTGGGTTTACATGGCAATGCTTTTATACTTTTCTAGAGAAGTATAAACTCACATTTTGAATCTGATGTTTTCTCAGAGCATCCTGTTTAGTATTACCATCTGCATTACCATCCAGGCCAGTTGTTGTTTCCTCCACCTCACCCCCGCTATAAATTTTGATTCATCAATGCCTTCCTTTTGGGACAATGGCAGTTCTTACTGTCCTGTTAAGCTGCATGAAATACTCTTCTCCAAGGTGGAGCGCATCCTTTTCTGGTTCATTTCATACCAAGGACAAGGAAACAAAGAGAATGGGAAATAATACATGTGGGTAAAGCTTTGGTAATGGACATGCCAAACGGTAGAAACTCAGGGAATAATCAGTTCCATAAGATCAAGTAGATAAGTATTAAATGTAACTCAGAAGCTGTTCTATAGGCCAAATAGGGGTTACATGTGTCTCTGAGTTAAAGAAGGTTTCTGCATGAAATGAACTAACTTAGAGGTAATGCAAAGAGCTAATCAGAAAAAAACACTTGGAAGGAACCACAGTCCCATGTTTGCCTTGGCTAGTGTGGGTGGGCTGATGAAAATTTCTTGTCAAAGCCCTGATGATGGCAGTGAGGGACCACCCTGAATTAGGGGAGGTGAAATAGCCCTGAAACTGAGGATTAATAGAACAGAAATGTGTACTCTTTTTGTTTAAAGCTTTTGTCTTAAATAGCAGTCTTTTGCCTTAGGTGTCTGGTTAGCTAGCTCTGTGACAGCAGAGGACCAGTACCTACACCAGACCTACTGTGGGGATCACGGTAACAGACAGGAGGAACCATAAATGCCTGGAATGGGGAGAAGGACAGCAGGATCCATCCCAGAGGTGTCAGAGCTGGAGGAGCAGCACGTGCCGAGTGGCTTCAGAAAGCTTTGGAAGGAAGAGATCATTGTTTCCATTTCCCTTGGCTTGTGACAGGAGTTCTTGTGACAGGAGTGAAGTATGACAAGATTTGGCGAGTGGTAACTGAAATTAGATAACTTCAAGCTATAAATAAGGTGCTGTTTTCCAGATGAAGGGTAGCCATTCCCCGGGCAGCTCCCCGAGGCTATTGGTGCAGTCTCCACCACCAAGGTGACGGTCTGTCGGGAAGCTGTGCTTCACAGTAACGAATTCAGAGCAGGTCTGTCTTCTACAGACTGTCACACTAAACAATCTGTCCTTTTAGTAGCTAGAACTCCAATTACTGTTTCCCAATGTCTCCACAAGACATTATTAGTAATGGCCTCCCTCAGATCTCTTTACAATTTCCTTCCGCTTCTGATCACAAACCATCTGAGGATCCACCTGAACAGTAAACTCTGTGGTGCAGGTTTTCATAGAATAGAATCATAGAATTGTCTGGGTTGGAAGGGACCTTTCAGATCACCTAGTCCAACCATCAACCTAACACTGACAAAAGCCATCACTAAACCATGTTGCTAAGCAGTATTTCGAAGAATATATATATTCTCTCTATATAGTATACTAATACGAAGTATACAAAGTATACTAAGAATAGTATTTTGAATCTCCCTACATCTAAATGCCAGTAATTTTTTAGAAAATTGACTGTCAGAAATCCTTAGACACCTTTGAATTTCTCAGCATTTATTTTTAAGTGCCATACAGTTCACAACTGTTCACTAGTAGGAAGCGCTTTGTCTTCCAATACCACTACCTGGTAAAAAAACTGAATTACTAGAGAAACTTTCAGTTTACCTTTTGACATTCCTTTCCTTCTCTTTAATCACCACCTTTAAAGAACTATGCCAGAAACTGTGTTACTTACTACAGTAATAAGGGAAATGAAACATCGCTGCAATTTAACAGTGGCCAATAAGGAATGAGCCATTTCAATGTGTTCTTAACACACTAGTATTGTTTTTAGCCTTTAGAAAAATCTAGTTATCTGCAATTATGCATAGCAAATCATGTAAGCCTGCAGGACTAGAATAATGATTTGCCTACCAAGGATCCCCAAAGGAATCTGTATTACTGTCTGGGTTTGAGGTAAAACAGAACCAATTTTATGTTCAGTAATTTTACTTTGCAGCTAAGCCTCTTCTAACTAACTGAACTCTCTGAAATTAACAACATGTTGTTCAGAAAACTGTTTGCTCTCAGAGAGATAAGATCTGATTGTTCCTAATTTATGCCAAGGAATGGTATGCAGAGAGGCTCTTGCTTATAATTATTGCTGTAACAATCAAGGTCAGCTCACTTTGTTATTTGCCCCATTGGGAGGTCAGAAGCAGAAAAGCGTAGAGGGGTTGCACCTTTGGCGAGGAGCGGACAGGTGACCCCAAACTGACCAACAGGGTATTCCATCCCATCTGCATCGTGCTCAGTATAAAAGCTGAGGGATCAAAGGGGTCAGCCTCTTTCTCCAATGGCTGTCATCCGAGGAGGCCTCTGTCTGTCTGCCTTTGGTCCTGATCCATGTGTTCCTGAATCCAGATGTGGAATCCAGTTCCCATCCATCACTGAGTCTAGTCTGGGACTTTGCCAGTGCCTGCCAGTGACGTGATCATCATCCTGGGAGCTTGGTATGTTTTTGTATATGTTGTATATAATTCCTTATTTTATTTTTATTATTTTACTAATATTTTTATTGAAGTAGTTTAGTTTTCTTTAAAAACAAGAGTATGACAAATCTTCCCCTATTTTAGGCCTTTGATTTTTTTTTTTCATTTTTAAATTGTGCATACAGAAGAATATAAGGATAATAATTCATTATAAATAATATTTGAGATTGTCAGACTAAAACCAAAGGGTGTAATCCAGGATAAATACATATACTATTTTTCAGTTCTCTGGTGACTCTCTGAGCTACAGCTAAAAAGGCTGGCTTGGAGGTTCTCTTGTGGATTTTGAAAGTCAAAGCAGAAGCTCAACTCTGCAGAAAAATCTTTGGCATCAAAGGAAAAACATTGTGTTGGTTTAGATCTAAGCACAGCAGCAACATCCATCCTCACTTCTGAGAAAGCTTAGATTTACCTGTGGAAAGTACATCGTTAGGAAAATAAGGACAAGCAGAAAGTGAATAGACTAAATATTCAGGTACTTGGTGGTCGAGGAGAAAAGCTGTGTGACCTACACCTTTATCTCACTTGCTGAATTCTGTATTGGATCAGACTGCAGTGGTCTTTTAAAAACATTTGCAAGATACCAAGTGATGGGCATTCCAAGTTTTGATAAAATAAGAGAAGCTCAAGATGAAACTGACACATGACAGGTAACGCTACCCTTCCTCTGAGTCATGTTGGACATCTTTAGCTCTGCATAAGGAGACTGTGCAAAAAACGTTACGCACACCTAAAACTGTAAAACAATTATTTATTGGTTAGCAAATGCAAAAGATAGCTGGGATTTAAGGAGCCTGGTGACACTCACCACTCCACGAGGCACGCCAGATCCTTTCCTGGTGGAGCAGGAGGGGAAGGGTTGTCCCTTGCAGCTCCTGGGCTCGGTCCTCAGTTGTGCTGCTTTGCCATCTCCTGTTGACCCAAAACCTTACGACACTGATGACCAGGTGGTTCAGCCTGATGATCCAGCTGGCTGAGTCCCTCGATGGAGGTAGGCTGCAGAGGGGCTCCATGCTCCATACCTGTGGAGCATGGAGCAGCAGCGAGATGGCTACAGACCCGCTCTCCTCAGACCCTTTCCCTCTCCTTTTCCCTGGGTAAGTCCACAGGTAATATTCCTTGCAGAGGCAACACTGTGAACTTTACTATTAAATTACTGAAATTCATCTTTTCTGGTTATGACATAGCTGCAGCATTATTGCAGGTATTAAAATATTTATCTAAATGTAACAATCCTTGTAGTATCTGGTTTCCCAAACAATGAGACCAGAGACATACTGAATGTGGCAGAAAGAGCAGAAGAGGTGTTAGAGTCATATTTAACCATATCAGTTCTGATCACAGGAGGCAAACCTCCTTCCCCTCACTAGCACATTTGCACTTTCATGTTCTTCAGATATTTTTATGAAGAGATGGAGCCCTCACTTGCTCACTTGCTCTCACCTGGGACAAGACTTTACAAAACACTTGCAGCCTCCTACAAAGTGCTGCATTCCATTACCAGAGTTTTTCCCACTGTAGCTTCTAAGGCACCTTATTATGGCAGTAGGTACATCTAATGAGGCTGCCAAAAATTAGACTCAAAACAAACAAGAGATTTTCTTGCAGGTGGTGTTGCAGTTGAGAGGCAGAACTCTTCACCACAAGTTATGGATGGTAAAAACTTACATGGCTGCAAGGAAAGGCTGTAAAAGTTCACAGAAGAGAAATATACCGAGAGTTGCTAATTTCATAGAAGCTACTTTCAGCTCAGGAAATGCCTGAGCTGCAAATACTAATTGACTGGGAGAATAATCAGAAAAATACCATATATGTTTGTCCTGCTCCCATACAGTGCCCCAGGCTTTTTGCTCACTACTGGAAAACAGATGGTTTGACCCACTGTAGCCATGTAAGATAAGCAAAAACACACCTAACTGATTAATGGTGAAGTACCAGTCATATCATTTCATATGCTCTAATTTTCTTTCCCATGAACTTTTTAACAATGGTGAAATAAATTAGGTGAAATAAATGAATAAAAAGGAAACATTTATACAAAGCATAAAATAGGCTTTTATCTGGTTAAATGTATAGACCATTAGGATATTACCTTTTTGATCTCTGTGCCTATTGTCAAAATTTGTGATGGTTTGCTCTACTTTTTTTTTTTTGCTCTGCCATCACTGCGGTCTCCATTTGTGCTCTTATTAAGCTCAGCTTCTTGTTTAATTGTGGATAAAGTTGATGCCCAGTCTGGTTCAGTTCAAACAGCACAGATAAAAGAAGTCAAGAGTCTCCGATCTGGGACTGTCATTCATAGGCAGCTCTGATGTTTGGGTTTTTTTCTGCCTGCCCCCTCTGCAACCTGCAGAGGCATGGGGCAATAGCGTGCTGCTGCTCGGCTCTGCCAGCCCGGCTCCCAGGATCTGACCTTGGCAGGGAGAGAAAAGGGAAACTGAAAATTATGCCAGGCACCAGACCTGGGATAACCTAAATCAAAAGAGAAAGATGTGAGAGAATCCAATGCATACAAACCTGCCATCAGAGCTCGAATCTAAAAAAAAGTAGGGGCCAAAAGTTGACAAAAACTATTAAAATACCATTTCTGAAACAGGTGCCTCTGCTGTGTATGCAGCATATGATGAAGATGTGTATAGAAATCCTGTGAACTGTCCTCAGATGTCTGTCAAGAAATGAATCTTCACAAGTTGAAAAAGAAATTGCTTAAAAATAGATGTAAGTAAAAAAAAAATAATTAAATGCTTGGAAATTTATTTAATGAGGCATTTTCTGAAATGCAGCACAAAACAAAGATTATATAATGGGTGTCAAGATAATAAATCGTACTCAAATTCTTCTCACGCTTCTGAGTCATTTAGCCTGCTGTCCTTTTGAGCTGTCACTTGAACAAAAGCATCTGAAGTGAACTAATTTGGTACGTTACCTCATTTGTCTTTCTTTGGGAATCATCCCTTTTCTCCAGAAGTCTCTAACAACAGGCTAAAAGAAGAGACAAATAAAAGTGAAACACCAATAAGGAAGACAATTAGGTTTTTCCATGAGATGAAACTTTGAGATGCCTATTCCAGGCACTGTTGCTGCATACAACACATACCTCTGATATTTAGCTCAGAATTTAATGAAAAGTCATGGAAATTATCTCTGTTATTGGAGAGTCTTTGAGAATCCAACAACACAACTACAACACAACTACAATGTTATGAAAGAATACACAAACTGGCTATCAGAAGCTGTACAGCTGTCTTAGTGTGACTCCTCCATGAAGCATCATACTCTGTTTACAGCATTTGCCCTTCCTCTGATACTCAGATTTAACTCTCCAAGGGCTAACACTCGTATAGCCCTGTGAAGGATTGAATAGCATGAATAAAAGAAAGAAAAAAAAGTTAAACTTTGAACGCATGACACAGTTTGAAAGAGGGACTGTCCTCCTGGCAGATCAGCACCTCCTAAGCAGTGACTCCAACGCTGGGCTCCACCGCAGATACCCTTGCCAAATTGCAGAGCGAGTTGTTTCATCTTTGGGTGCCTCTGCTCCCTGCCCGCACCAGGATAAATCAGATTATTTGCTCTCTGACCACTGAGGCTGGAAATGTGTTGAGGCCAGCAGCACTCTCTTGCTATGTGCTCGTGTTTACCACAACGGCACTGAAGTCTCAGCAGGAGGCTCCTAGTGCTATGTAGTACAAGTAGATAATAGTAATAACAACTAACACCTCTAATGAGAGACCTCTCCAAAAGTGTAGGGCAGCTGATAGGCTCATCCATCCCTGTGTGCATGTCTGTGCAGATGTGTGCCTGTTAACCTACCTGTCAGGTTATTTTTTTCTTACATTCATAGAGAATCCACGACTGTATCCCATTTTTCAAACAATTCTTTATTATTCTTGAGGATTTCTTTTCTTAACAATCACCTAGATGAAGACAGACACTTAAAGGGAATTCAGTAAGGCTTCCGTCATTACCCAGCTTGGATATATTCATGCTTCCAGCATTCTGAAAAGGCTTAACACATTGAGGCATGTATGAAAATCACATGAAGCCTCGAACCTCAATGGGATTTTCAGAGGGGGTGTCAGTGTGTCAAACTCGCTAGCAGACAAGTACACCTTGAGCTCAACACAATAGATTTACTTCAGAATAGAACTGAAAACAGGATTATTTGTGGGGAAAAAATCTAGCAGCTGGACTAAGGTGCTCTGAAATGTAGTATGCCATAAACCAATCCAAATGAGATTAGTGGAGATTTTAAGAACTCATAGGAATATGTAGAGGATTATTTGACAACATTACCATCCACAAATGGAGCGAGGGAAATCTAAGAAGTAACAATATTCTCAAACACTGTTGCCATCACTCAGTGTTTTAACATTAAACAAGAGATTTAAAGCTTTAGCTTTAGTAGTCATGCTATTGTATAGCATCTTCACTGCCTTTATCTCTATCTTTCTCTTTTTCTTTTTGGCATTTATGAATATTTCATATTTTCCATCAAGCTGTAGAGAAAAGTCATTGGATTGCAGTTCTCAAAGACTTAAAAAACACGAGGCAAATAGATCTTAAAACATGTATTTATTAATCTCTTCAATTTAAATAGAAACTGATTGATTTTCTGTGCCTTGGTTGTGATTTTTAAATACTTACAATACTTTCCTATTGATCTGACCTTTTTTGTAATTCTGACAAACAGTAGCTACAGCCCTGGAGTGCAGCTGAGGTGCGCTAAACCACTCCAATCTGCTCACACACAAATGATTCAAATGTGTTAACAAACAAAAATGAAAGACAGTCAAAGCAGAGAACAAGGGGAGAGCCAGTATGAACATGGAAAGATTAATCTCTGTGTTAATATTAGGATTACTCCTATTTTATTATCATCAACAGTAATCTAAAATTATGGGTAAATATCATCTACTTGGATAGAAATAAATACAACAATGATATAACAATATGAAGAACAGAGATCTAATACAAAAGGACTTAAGAGATATCTGTGGTAGTAAAAAAAAATAGTTGATTTGATAAAACACTAGCTAATATAAAAAGGAAAAATGAGCTTTTAGGGTGGAGTTAATCTTGCCTAATTTCAACCACTGAAACCATTTAAAACTTCAACCATTTAAACTTCAGGCATCTCATTTCAAGATAATTGTCTAGTTTCCTGGTCAGTCTGGACAGAAATAAGTTACAGCCGAATTTAATTCATCTCACCTATCTTGAACAATGCTTTAGGGTGGGCTACTTTTGAGAAACTCTGGTCTCTCTTTTCACTCTAAGGGAAGTTGGGACCACTGCTTTATACCAGACACATGTATTTTGCACAATTACAATTAGTCAAGATTAATTTCACTCTCACATGGGGAAAAATTATGGAAAAAATAAAGGCAATACTGATTTAAGAATGATGAAAACAAGAAAAACAAGTCAATGACATAAAATTACATAAAAGCCTTTCTTGCAGTTTTAAATGGTATTCGAGGGCTTTTAGAGCGACTGTGTTTTAGTACTGCAGTAATGCAGGCAGGCTTTTCCTCTGAAGAATTTCTAAAATGTCTGCTTTTTTCTCTTGCGTGCAGTGGATTTGGGCATTTTTAGGAGAACTGATTCATTGGGCACTTAAAACTTGGAAGTCTGAGTCAGGTGTTTAAGTTTGAAGGATGGATTAGACCTTACAGCTTTGAAACAAACTTTGAAGGAGAAAATGACAAAAGACAGTGAGGTTAACAGAAAAACGCAGCAGGTTTTTCTCAAATTAAGTCCTGTCAAGCAATTCTGACTTTTCTTTGGAAAATAAAATTATTACTTAAATAAGTAATAAAAATAACTAATAAAATAATAACTAAAAATAAAATAAAAAATAAAAAAAGTAAAAAAAGTAGGCATTTTTTATTAAGAAAATCATAGTGAAGATGAAAAACAAGAGAGGTAAATGTAATGTGGGTAATGTGTAAGCATAACTAAGGTAAGATAGGTAGGGAACTGCTAAAAGAGGAAATAAAAACAGTATTCTCCAGACGGCAGGGGTCAGCAGAAAAAGGGAAAAACGAGGATACTCAAAAATTGCTCATAAGAGTCATTTATTATTTTCATTAATGATCTTAGCTCAAAAGCAAATATGTGATGATAAAACACTCTAATAGCATGAAAACTTTGTCAATAACAGGTGGGTCGGGAAGAACAGCATGATGTTGAGGACTGCAGTGATAGAAATGGGATTAAATTCAATGATGTATAAAATGAAAGGTCATGTGCTTAAGGACTCACAAGAAGACTTTCTGGAGTAATAAGGAATTCATCAGCTGGAGCGGAATGAGGCAGAGAAAGGGTGTTATGTGAGCACAGGTATCTTCTGAGTTACCATGGAGAAGTAGCCATGAAAAATGTAAAGGTGTTCCTAAGATATGCTGGGAGAGGTATATGCAGGAGAAGCTACTAGTCTGTTTTAGCTGCATGGCAGACTGAAGCTCAGTGGAGGTAAAGAAACATTAATGGATTTTGTGAGAAATATTCATGGGTTTTGTGGCTTTTGTGACACTTCCTCTGGTGTTCTGCACACCACCGTGGTCACACCTTGGCAGCATCGAAGGAAGATGTGGCACCCCACAGGGTGTCCTCTGGGGTAGGAAAGCTTCATTGAGAGGAATTATGAGAGACTCATCCATAAACATGCTAAGGGATAAACACATTTAATAAAGAGATGCTTAAACCAAAGCACAGTATTGCAGGGAAAAAAGCCAACTAACCCACAAAAAATACCCAACAAACAAACCCCAAAACCAAACCCACAAATATGTATATACTGAGCAGGAATGCATTTAAGTTCAAAATAATAAAAATAAAAAAGTTTCTTTATCATTATTGTATGTGATTAATGAGACTTTCAATAAAAAAGCATCTAACTAGTTGCAAGATGGAGGTCAATTGTCTTCTGGAAAAGGTGATACAATGACAGTACAATCCAAGCAGGGGACTGGACTCTCTGATTTAGGAGAATCCCTCCAGTTCTTTGTTGCAAGCACATGCACTACTGATAGAAAATAGTGCAGAACAACCTGTTTGGGAGTAACAGGATCTTTCCTAACGCATTTTATGAAAAGATTTTTAAAGATTCTATAGGGAAAGGAAGACTGTTTTTATTTACATTTTTGGAGGAATAAACTGAGGTACATACTGAGACACATAAAATGGCTTTCCTTAGTAACTCACCAGGTTTGCAGAAGATAGAATAAGTTTCTTTAATTCCTATACAGTGGACTGTCTGCTGCACTACAGTGACTTCCCACAGCTGGAAATGAGGGTGAAAAAAATTAAATTTTTTCTGTTAAAAAAAGCTATTTATAAGCAGAAAGCTTATCATTAGAAACAGATACATACCATGGCAATTTTCCTTTTGGAGATTGCTATAAGAGTACGGCAGTTTCCTAGGGAATTATGCATTTTTGCATCTAAGGTATGCCTACACGGGTGAAATGGAGTCTGGTTTGGAGAGCAAAGAATTAATAGAGCCCTAAATTCAGTGCAATCTTGCAGCTAACTTGCTTTCAATCTTGAGCTAATGCTTAGTGTGGTCCTGCCCATGAGCAAACCAAGTAACTCAGCGTCTTGACCCAAGCTGACTCACATCTGGTACCTGGGTGGCTGCCCCGAATACTCCCAAATATCTAGGTCCAGAGACAGTATGGATGGGGCTATGTGTAAACATAGCATTAAAATAATCCAGGACCATGACAACATTTCCTTTGTCAACCTGACTTTGACTCTTTTTGCAGGGTGAATTTTGATTATTCAAAAAATTTGTTCTAATTTTTCAAAAATTTGCCTTAGCATGCCAGAGTGACAGTGAAAAAGGAAACATTAGTCACAAGGTGAACAGAAATTATTTACTCTGAATTTGTTGTGTCAATGTGCAGTCTATTCAGATTTGCTGTATTGTAACTGCCTCTAATTCGGTATTTCGTCTATGTTTGCAAAGTAGTGTACATTCAAATGGACTATTTCATCAGTTTCAGTGACAGATAAAAATATTTCTGTTCACCCAAACAAATTGAACTTCATGATAAATTACTTTATTAGTTTTTTAACAAGAAGATGTCAAGTATGAAGGAGATTATCCAGTAGGGTATACATATATTAGTTACTGCTGGATGGCTCTTACCCTTCAGGTAAATTTGCAGATTTAGAAAATAATGCATTTTACTGAATAAAAGTAAAATGTTTACAAACATAACAAAACATCAACCTGTAGCCTGAAGTGTTTACATTAGATTTACAGCTCTGAGGCATAAAATATAAGGTATGTATATTGTTGACAAAGGAAGTTTGGATTAGATCATCAAAAATCCTGTATTTTTAAATATATTAATTCTTTGATATCATTAAAACAAGCAAGTTAATAATAACATCCTTTTAATAATGTTGCTTTGTCGTCTGACAGTCTTATCTGAATAATTTCTGGATTTTCAGTTACATTAATTATCCATTTCTTTGGCTTTAACCCCTTCTCAGTCTCTGAGGATTGGCACAGAGTTTGCAAAAGAATAAAGTCAAAACTTTATAAAAATAACACCTAACGTTACCGGGGGATATCAAATATTCCAGAACCCATTAGCTGCCTGGATTGCAAACCCTAACCTCAGCCTATAGTAAATTTCCAGAATCAAGAGAATGCAGCCCTGCCGTAAAAGGCCCCAGAAAACCCAGTAAGGAAATAAATACAGTTCCCATTTGTATCTATAAGAGAAATTTACTGTCCTGCTTGCAAACTTTGCTTGGTGTGAAGGCTAAGGATGAAGAATGTAGCAGTCTGGACAAGTAGTAGCTTACTGGATATTAATTGTCCCCTGTGGACAGAAAGAGGGAGGGTTTTTTGCGTTATATTGTCTTCTACAACGGGGAATGATCCTCTAGGTTTCTGGTAATATCATGTTAGGACTAGCACTATGGTTATGGCTGAACAGTCTCATGTTGCGGGAAGCTAGAGGACTGAGAACGTTAGATGAGATGTTGAGAGACAAGAAGGGATTTTTACTGGTGTTTACACAGCACTCCATGGTCTTTTATGACACTGCAGTACTCTTACCAGGAATTTAGTCATTCCAGGTTAGGGTTAAGGAAGGTTGAAGCAGGTAGAAGATTGTGGGACACAAACTGAATCACTGGCAGAAGATGGCCTGAGTCATTCTTGCTCTTTCCATGTTGTATGTCTCTTTGCAATGCCAGTGGTCCTTTAGGCTTCAGAGCATTATAGTAGTGTCAGGCAGTTATAGCTGAGAAATCTCATCTAGGGAGCTAGTTCATTGCCTATCCCACCCCTGATCGAGTGGAAAGAAAAGAATTGAGGCAGTTTGTAGTAAAAGACCATGGAATACCTTTTAAAAAGAACAATTCCTGCCCTGAAAAGCCAAATATTATCTCTAATCCACTGTCGTCTTAGCCCATTATGCTCCCCATGGTCTTAAATGTATCTCACTTTTGTAACATGATGTCCAGATTTTGTATTAGATTTTTTTTCTTCTTTTCCTTTTACTACTAGGTTAAATGGTTGATTGCATCTAAACTGCATCATATCTATTATTAATACACAGCAAAAAGTCAATAATTTTGTTTTCAAAATTTGATCAGAAATAGTAAATTGCATAGGGAATAATTTGTGGTAGAAATGGTCATCCAAGATTAAAATACATTTGAATGCAGAATAGAGACACCCAATCAATTATGGGTTTATGGAAAACACAGGTATCTTGGGTTTTTGTATGCAAATGCTGTCACTACTCTGAGCCCTTCTTATGAATATACGATGGTAATTGTGACTGTGAACATCTTGCATTTCACTAATATTCCCAAATGGAAAATCTCAGCACTCAGGAAAACTGTTATAAATTTATAACTCTGCCTGTAAAACTTCAAGTCCATGAACAAATAAATGGAGCTGTGTTAAGAATCTCATCATTTTGCCAAAGGATGTTTCTTGGAATGTAGATTTTTATGCATTTTCACCAGGTCTCTTCAAGCGGAGGATGAGGCTTCTTACTTCTTTGACTTTAAAAAGTTGTAGCCTTCCGCTTGGCTTCACAGCCCCAGCAAAAATAACAAATAATCTTTAGGTAGGTACTTATTCTTAAAGTAATTGATGTACCTGGTAGTGATTTACATTCCACAGAAGGCAACTACTGTAAGATAAACTTAAACATTTTGATCATGTGGATGTCCTGGTCTGCTCAGGGGCTGCTTAGATTAGCAAATAGAAGAGGCTATCTCCCATCCTCAGGACATGGCTTGCATCCACATTGCTTATTCCTCTCCCCTCTCCTCCCAGGATGGGGAGGCCCCATCCCACAGTCAGTAGGGAGCAATCTCTGACTGGTTGTATTCTTGCATCTGCCCCAGGACATAGGCTAGCAGGGCCCTATTGCCAGGGGACTTCCTGAAATTTACTTATACAAATGATCGCCCACCAGCCTCAGCCAGTGCCCAGCTGAGTTTATTTTCCTAGCTAGATTAGTAGTTCATATTTATAGAAATAGATATTAGTCCAAGGTCAAATCTACCCAAACCCAATGAGAAGGAGAACAGAATCTTTTCACTCTTAAGTGCTATATTTAGTCATAAATATATTGGGAAGGACTGGAACATTGGGTTTCTGGGTCTCTCATTATTTTGGCTAGATTGAAATCCAGAATTACAGCCAGACTTCCTCTTCATGTGTGAGACAGCTCTTGGACTTATTTTACGTGAGAATAAAGGGTGTTTTAGGCTCCTTATTTGCCTGAATGATCCTGGGCTTTATCAAGCTGTCTCGGAAAAGACAGCTCTTTAAAGGGTAAGAAAAGTGTGCTTTCCCCAGCACATCAGTCTGGTGTTCACTGATGACAATGAAACCTTTTCTGGTCTGCAGTAGAATCACATGGAACAGCCCGTTTTCCCCTCCTACCTCCACCCCCCTGACAGGGAGGACTCATTAGGTGCTGAAATCTGAGTCTGACCTCAGTTCTTCAAGAAAGCTGTGTTGAAGGTCTGGCTACCCTGGGCACCAGTGAGTGCTCTGCATCCACTGTTGTGCCAAGTAATTTACATGTCATCATGGGCTTGTACAGGCTGGGTTTGTTACTTCTTTGCTGAAAAAAACACACACAAAACTGGCTCGTATCTCCATAAAACTAGTGTAATGGAGTAGCTAAGCAGGCTAGTCAAGTCCCAGAGATACTGTGTGCATAAACAACTTTTTGCTAATAATTTTTCCAGCCAAAATAACTTCATAGCACAATAAAAACAGAAAATGAAGATATCTGAAAGAAGCAATGGTACCAAGTATTGCTTGCTCCAAAACATGAAATGAGCTGCGTGACCTCCAACATCAACTACTTCCAGGTGAGTGTGAGCAGTACCGATACCCAGGCAGGGTATGAGCAGCAAAATCACCCTTTGTACCCAACTCAAAGATGGGCCAGTAAATCAGGGTCACATCTCCAAGGCATGGATTCAGGTATCTGAAATGAGACATTCAGGTTTGACAGTTTGATCATAGAATTGGTTAATATACGTGAACATGATCGGAAACTTTTAAAGAAAGCAGGGGAAAGAAGTAATGAATGAGAGTTTCTGGCTGGAGTGGTTGTACCTGTTATGAGGGCAGAAATCACCATGCAGCACTTCGGGGCAAAGAGACCGGGGCAAAATGCTAAGAGGACTCCAGGACAGGACCGTAATACAGACACTAGCGAAGGGGTGCAACAAAGGGGAAGGATCAGGTCAGGTGCGTTCTGCCAGGCCTGGGGCTGAAATACTCTGTTTGTAGCCTAAAAAAGACACTATTCTCTCTCACTATTCACATTGCAAAGAGAGGTTGAAAAGAGCAATAAGAGCCTTCTATCGATTTTCCTGTTTCTGAAGATTACCTCTGTTAGAGCATTGTCTAGTGCTTTGCCTAGATGTCTAAAGATGATCTGACTGAAACTGAGGATTGAAATAGTCTTTAGTAACTGGATAAATAACAAGTATAAATACAAGATCTCATTTGTGTGCACCACTCTAGAATTATTTTTTTTAAGACATTTATTTTAAAATTTAATTTTTTTTTAATTTTGACACTTTCCAAGCAAGTTATATTTCATTCAGATGTTCATCTAAACTTAATTGATGGGAGAAGGTAAACTTTTCCTCAAAATAATGGGAAACTTTTAGTGTGAAAAGAGAATTTCTGCTGCTGTTTTCATCAGACTTATAATTAGACTTATTCCACTTTGATTCATATAACAACAAAAATGTCTATCATTTTTTCAACTTTAACATAAAACTGAAACTCGCAGGGTTGGGTTTTTTTGGAGAGAACCATCCTGCAATTCAAGTATTGTTTTCCTGAAAGTTAGTTTGCATTTTAATTCTACCCATTCTTTCTATTACATCTAGGTACATTTCAATGTACTCTCCTAAGTCTCTTTGGACACTGCTATTGGTTCTGAGAAGGTAAGATACAGGATAGGCAGAACACTTTTGGATCAGAATTTGTTCACGATCTGTTGTTTCCGAGCATTGGCACAACTAATTCACATATGTCTACCAGAGCAAATAAACATCCCCTCAGCCATGCTTCTCGCTTACACTTTAACTGGAACTGTTTCATACTGCATAAATTATTAAATATTAATTGGTCCAGAAGCTGACTATAATCTCAGTTCTCATGGCACGACTTTTGGCAGAGCAATTACTATTAGACCCTGCATTCATAGAGAATGTCTTTCTGTGGTTTTGGGTACCACCATTGCAGGGGAGGTTGGACTAGATGACCTTTAAACGTCCCTTCCAACCCAAACTATTCTATAATTCTATGATAATGTTCATTCATCTGAAATATCTACTGTTCTGGGCAGAAAAGTCACATAAAAGCACATGCTACAGAGTTATAAATTTCTACTAGTCAAGATTTAAACAAAAATGCTGTCTCCAAATGGTTCCAGTATTCCTAAGGGCAGGCCAAAGACTTTGGCTTTAGTTCTGGGGTTTTTTTAGAAGAATATGCCTTTAGGTATTCTCACCACCAGGAATGCTTCTGAAAGTGCTCATCAAGGAAAGGAACACAAGGCCCCAGATACTTCTTAGGACAATATTTGAGAGCATAATGTGTCTCTATTATGCCTGCTCTCAATAACAGAAACAGGAGTGCAGGGAGAGGCAGATGGTGCATGTTTAAAACACTGTGGCCAATACTCCCGATGAAGTCATTCCAACACACACTCAGATATGGAACATTTTAACACCACTGACACATCCAGATGTATTTTATCTTGGCCTTGAAGGTCCTTTTCCCCGCAACCCCAAGCAACTAGAAAGCTTTGAGAGCTCCAAAGCTCAGCAAATAATGTGATTATCCAAGATTTTTTTGACTTCTCTGCCTTCTCACCCATGCCAGGCTGGGCATGTGCCTACCTGTGTGATGCTACCAGTGCCCGCGTGTGCATGAAGCTGAGGTGAGTGGCACTGGCACTGCCTGATGCTCTCTGCTGTGAGACAAGCTGCAGAAAAGTGGAAATATTAAGTTGTGGCTCTTCAAACACCACCTCACATCCCCTGGTCCTGTGAGGTGAGCATAGAGAAATGAATAATGGCTGCCATTTCTTTAAGAATAAAAGTCAAGAACACCCTTATGAACTTCTCTGAAGAGTTCACAAGCCACGAAAGACAAGTAAATTTTCCAAGGAAATTATTAACTTTTATAACACACATGTCTGAGGAAGATCAATGTGGAGATAAATTGATGTTTTATTTCTACGTTTTGAAATGATGGGTTTGACTAAGAAGACTTTAAGTTCTTTTGGACACTCAAACAGCAGCAAATTTGTTAGGAAAAAATCCCAATTTTTTAAAACCTTTCCAGTCAACGGCTCAATGATAAAATTTACGTTGCTTTCTAGTCTTATTTGTATCTATACTCTTTTCAGTTATTTTCAGGCTTAACTTTTGGACTTTTTTATTAGGCCCATTTTCATTACAAATGTTATTTCATCTTTATAGGCAAGGTTTTTATGGTAGCCTGACCCTTAATGTTGTGTAAATAGTATGGTATATCACAGTTGAATGAATTATTTTTATATCATATTGAAATAATGAATGAAAATTTGGAGCAAACAAGAAGTTACCAGTCTGTGGAAAGATCACCACCAGAAAAATGATGTTTGGTCGTCATTAAAGCCTGAAGCATTTTCCATAAAGTTGGGTTGTACGAATGCAAGGCAATGAAATGGGGTTTGTCATTCATCAGAGGTGAGATAGTTTTCCCCTAAAAAAGGTATTATCAGAATCATAATAAAGACAGGATCACTTCCTAAGGCATTCCCCAAAATGAAGAAAAAGTGATAAAACATGTTAAAAATGTGAAATGTGGAGCTATTTTCTCATGGAACATTACATCAGAAACACTAAAAAGGGTTTCCTTGTACAACTTCTTCATGGGTTTAGGTAACAGCATGCAGGAGTATCCTGATAGCAAAAGGCTTGCTCCTGTAACTGCTGAAATAGCCATTAATAGTGATTAGCGAGAGGTGACACTCTTGGGATCCTGTAATCTGGACTGAAAATTTCATCAGTTACACCATAAAGCAGCTTTAAAAGGAACTTTGACATCTGGCCTAATGATCACAGTTGATGAAGGGTATTGGTTTGTGAAAGTCATTGGTGAATGTAAATTTAAATGTACTGTTTAGCAATGTCATCATAACACAGTCTTAAAAAGCATCTTGTTTTAAGATGTACAACCACAATGACTTTTTTTTTTTTAACATGAATTCCAGTTCACTCAGGTATCTCAAAAATCTCCACTCCCAAACTACAAATTGTATTTAGCCTTTTGCCTTTTATAGTTTCATCTTCATCTGAGTTTCAATCCCTGCAATGCTCTCAAACTCTTAGAAAAAAAAAAGTAAGTTAATTTTTCTTAGTTAAAAGAGTGAAATCTTCAATTTTTTTAAAATCATCACCATGTTAGTTAAAAAAACCAAACAAATGTTTCCTTGGCATTTTTTGAAGATGAGCTCATACTACATCTTGCCTCACTGGGCTATGTACTTCCATAGATTTCCACCCAAATTTGTGGGGTTCCAGTTAGTACAGTAGTCTGGGCCAGTAGCATACACCACAGACTCAACACCTTGCTAAGATATTACCACTGATCTTGTTGTTGTATCACAGTTTTTTAAAGCAGGTAACGAACAAAATTGTTCAACAAGGGATATAAGATGAACAAAAGAAGTGCTTTCTCACAGAAGGCCTAATTAAGCTGTGGGACTCATTTTCACATGATAACGCGAACACAAGTTTAGTTTGGGAAATGTCATAATCCAAGGTTATTAAAAACAATGAGACCTCTAGTTTAGGAAGTCCCAAAGCTTCAGATTGGTCATCTCTGTTTTTACATTCTGCTCAGTTCCTCTGCTGCTAGTTGTTGTTGGAGAAGCAGACTTGCTTAGATGAATCTTTCATTTGACCCAATACAAATGTCCTGATGTCTTTCGATTTTCGTCTTTTTCTTCTTCTTCTTCTTCCTAGAATGGGCATGATAGGAGATGAAAGATGCTATTCAAAGAATAAAAGTGAAGTTCTGTTTTCCAAGACTTTACCATCCAAGACAAGAGACAGATGGAAAGAGGCAGATGGAGAGTACAAGGAATCAGTGACACAACATCAATCAACATGAGTGGCAGTAAAACCATTGCTGCAGCAGTTTTACCATTATAAGGGTTTTTCCCTGGCATTAGGGAAATAAAGGTTTTAAGAAGAGACTTGGAGGAGGACAATGAGGCATTTTTACTGGTGTAAAACTTCCTCTGGAGTGTGAGGAAAGACAAAAATGCTCATTTGCTCTAGATTAGGAGTTAGGGATTTCACTTTAGATTCTCATGTTTCAAATTCCTGACCAAAATTCCCATTACTTACCATTTCCCTGTGTTCTGTTACTCAAAATAACAAAAACTCAAAGTAAATCCCTTTTCCTCTGTATCACCACTGTGTGTATCTGGAGGCCTGAAGGAGGAATTTTTCAAAGCCTTGCATGCTTTGCTTTCATGCATATTGGGCTCCAAAATAACTTGGTGCGATAGCTGCCAGCCTAGGAACTGGGGAGAAAGCTGTCTCTCTAATAAAGAATGTGACTTGTATGCACTTTAATCCACTATCAGTACATGCTTGAGAGAGTTTTAAAACTAAAAAAAGTAATGCGACAGAAGAGGAAACAGGTGATGTAACAGTCAAAACCACAGGAGGTGAGGAGGAAGGGTTGATGTGGCAAAGCCTTCACTGGACTAAGGGATTGCTCCTGCACAGCACTTGGGGTGTGCAAAGAAGATAGGAAAGGAGGAAAAATAATCAAAAAGGAAGGTCCTAATCTAACAACATGGAGAAAGAATAAGACATCAAAAAGCATCACAAAGAACTGCGAGATAAGACAAGAACCTGGACATCGTTGCAGCAAATATAAGAGCTGGTCCTGCACGTGCTCATGTGTGATGTGCTCAATCCAAGGTTGATCCTCTGTACACTTACGGCTCAGGAATTGCTGTCTGGCCTCCTGCACAGGTGCCCCTTTTCCCAGCTTCTTTCCCAGACTGGCTTACACGTTCCCTCCAATGAACCCTCAGGACACATCTGAGTGTCGCATAGGGATTGCCCCCTCACTCAGCACCTCAGCCAGAGACCTGCAGTGACCCACCACCAAGAAATAAAGCCCTGTTTTCACTCTTGCTAGTAATGATAACAGGGAACGTGAGCAGCAGAAAACTACAGGGACCAATTCATTGGAGACAGTGGGCTGTGTACCTAGTACGTGAGCAAGCGGGACTCCTCCGTTACCTTCGTGGAGTCAGGAAAGCTGAAAGACGTGTGGGAGAGCAATTCAGAAATACCCTCACCTTCAGTACTTGAGGATCCCACTCCCACAGCCCCAGAGGAAACTCTGCAGGGAGTTGCCGTACTTGCCATCTGCATGCTCCGCATGTAGCTTTCAAACCTCTGCCGCTTCTTCCTCAAGTTCACAGCGGGTTCGCTAGCCTTAACTAGTGTACTTCTATTTGTGGTTTGTCTTCCAGATGCCCTCATTAGTGGGATAAGAATCATCTCATCCTAACTTGCTCTTCGCTTTGCAAAATTGAAATGCTACTGTAGCTGGCTTTTATTCATACTAAAATAAAGTTTATGCCATTTTAAAAGGAAAAATAAATCAGTTCCAGCCACCTACTGAGCTGCCATATTTCATACCAGGATTCATCAAGCACCTGGTGATTTTTCAGAAAGAGAATGAAACCTACTTGTGTTTGCATCAATTTTGATGTAAAAAAATCCCAACCCTAAACAGCTGAAAATCTGAGTCCCAAGACAGAAAAAAACCCAAACACCAAAACCATAAGATAGTTTTAAAAATCCATTTTTTAAAAGATTCTGCTTTTAGACTCTTAAATAAATTGTTAAGACAAATTCCAAACATTGGTCCTCACTCTAAAGGCAAGAAATCCGAACGCAGTACAACTCCTTAGCAAATTCACACCTTCTTTTGTTTGTGTTGTTAATGTTACTACTTTACAATATTAGCGTGAACTTCCAGGAAGCAAGCTAACACTTTCTTCTTCACTTAGGGAGAGGAAAGAAACTAATAAATGCCATTTCGCTCTAACTCATTCCTCCAGGTTTACAGCCAGGATGTTATGCAGCTTTGTGGTCTCCAAGCTGTAGTGAAATTCAGAGCTAAAAATGAGCAGCTATACCAAGAGAGGCTTTTGGGAGCCACTTCAGCCCTTGTGGGAGCTGCTCTGTGCCATTAAGCAGGATGCTGCAGCAGAATTTCTCTTCATGTCCAAAAGCTGTCCAAGCCTTCATGCTTCAGCAGCTACATGTTTTGGAATCTGTCAGTCACCATGTGCAACGGATTCAATGGGGAGCCACACAGGGCAAGTTACGTGGATAAAGCCACCTGATATTCCTCCTTGGTCCCACAAACATTTCTAACTTGATTTGTAGAGTTTTCATTTGGTGTTTCATGGTGGACAATAGCATCTAGGCTGTGATCTGTGATCCCTTAATGAGGACAGAAATCTCTCAGCCCCACACCATTCCAGCAGAGAGCTTTTAAATCTGAATTTAGGCTGCCTGCTTGTTACAGGAGGTGGGCTTTGTGCATGTAAAGATACTTGATGGGTAATGTTTTCATGCATATTGTTAGTTCATTTTTGCCTTGCGATTTCCCACAAGTTTTAAGGAGCAGAAAAACTCCACCTCATTAATTGCTAACTCATCAGAAAATTGATGCCTACTTGCGGGAGGGTAGGGTTTATCTGTCCTCTTTTTCCCCTGATCAATGGTTTTGAAGGTCAGAAAGGAGTATTGTGATTTTGGGGCCTTACTATAAAGCAGCTCCTAACATTTTACCTGTTAATTTGTGTGGGTAATTCATGGTAAAGAGAGTTACTCCTTTTTTTAATGACTTCAAGTAGTTAATATCCACTAGAGAATCCACTGCATCTCTAGGTGGTGGTTCCAGCGGTTAGTCATCCTCCCCCCGAAAGACGAGTATCTCGTTTCCACTCTAAAAGCATTAGCTACAGCACCTAGCTATTTAATTTCATTATGCTTATATGGACTAGACTGAAATTCTCACAACTCTTTGTCCCCTCTTGCCCATAAAGGTATTTTGAGATAGGGCTCAGTTACTGTTCCTTTTTCCTTAGCTTGACAGCTAAGGTTCTTCAGTTGCTCTCTGTAATGCAGATCAATGTCAAAAACTCAAGACAGCAGAACTGGCTCTAAACTGCAGGGAGTCATTTTCCCCTCAGGTCAGCTGTGCAGGGAGGATCACTACCGCAGTGCTGCCCTCAGCACTGGAGTCCCCTTTCCACAAAGAATGAGACAGATCACAGAGTGAACAAGTACTTGGGATTCTAAAGGTACAGCTGCAGTATTAAGGTTTCCACATATTATGCCAGCTAATGAAGAGAAGGGTAAGAAAATATTTTATTGTAGTATAGGAGTACTGTACTGGAGTGAGTCCAGAAAAGGGCAATGAAGCTGGTGAGGGGTCTGGAGAACAAGTCTTAGGAGGAGTGGCTGAGGGAGCTGGGGTTGTTCAGCCTGGAGAAAAGGAGACTGAGGGGAGACTTTATCGCTCTCTACAACTACCTGAAACGAGGTTGTAGAGAGGTGAGCGTTGGTCTCTTCTCCCAAGTAACAGCCGATAGGACAAGAGGAAATGGCCTCAAGTTGCGCCAGGGGAAGTTTAGATTGGATATTAGGAAAAATTTTAACCCTGAAAGGATTATGAAGCATTGGAAGAGGCTGCCCAGGGAAGTGGTTGCATCACCATCCCTGGAGGTATTTAAAAGACGGGTAGACATAGTGCTTAGAGATATAGTTTACATTGGTGACGGCTTTTGTCAGTGTTAGGTTGATGGTTGGACTCGATGATCTGAAAGGTCCCTTCCAACCTAGGCAATTCTATGATTCTAAGTATCACAATTAAGGAAAAGGTAACTGACAGTGGTGGTGGCTTTTTCTTTTCCCTTATGTGCACAGGAATAATGAGATCCAGCACCTTAAACCTGAAGCCATACACATTCAACCTTGAAATCAGGTGTAATTTTCTAGCAATAAAGTTAATTCGCTATTGGAGAGATTACATAGTGAAGAGATACATTTACCATTGCACTAGAATCTTTAAAATGAGATTAGGTATCTTGAAAAGAACACACAATTCTTTAATTCGACTTCTGTGAAAAATATACATACATGGATTACATATAAGAGAAACCAGATAAGGTATTTAGAACCACTACTTCTGGTCTCAGAGTTGAGGAGTACAAATAAACCACTCCATTCCATTTACAATGTAATAGGCCCAGTTGGACTAATTTTTTAAGAGGAGAGCAGGAGCACAGCAAAAGGTGTGGTACTGGAAGCAGCATCCAAAAGACTGCCAAGCAGTGTGGAGGAAGCAGTGCTTGGACCTATTAAGCTTTTTTCAATTTATCCTTAATTCAGACTTCAGTGATGTTTGAAATAGCTGTGTAAACAAAATTTGTTTCAGACTTTAGTGCTTGTGATACCATATGAGACTGAGCTACTTTTTAAAGACAGATACTGTAATTCTTTACAATTTGTTTTCCTTGCTATGACTTTAGATGATATACTTAAATTCCTTTAGTTGCTCAGTTATGAATCCATACACTTTAATATGTTAAATTTTTCATTAAAAGAAACCTGTTGTTTTGGGAAAATTACTATATTCTTGATACCTGTCTTCTACCTGAAGTTACTGGTATGTACTCTCAATTCTGTGAGGTTTTTTGTTTCTGGATTGGTTTCTTTTTCTCAATTACACCTTATTGTAGAGATATGCTAAGAGTAGGCTGTGAAAATTTCTGTGATAGTTCTAGTAGTTTTACTTTCAAATGAATTATATAGATAATAAAGTCTGCAGTAGTGCTGTCCTCTGTTCAGAACTGATCTATGAAAGCAGTGCAGTCATATTTTAATTGCTATTTATAAAAGAAAAAGTGATTTGTTGCCCTGTTTCAGAAGTCTAATTCTAACGCCTTATTAGCAGTCAGTTTGTTTGCCCAAGGGCTGCTGAAATGTAATTTCTTTTCTACAACACCATTTTTTCTCCTCAAGTAGTTTCAGAGACATGGAAGTCCCCAGTGCTTCTGTCTTCTCAGTCACCCCTAAATAGCTATGTACTGTGTAAAAAAAAATAATTTATATCTCAGTTCCCTAAGTTTCATGACAAGGTGTCTGAAAGCTTTTTAATTTCCTCCTTTTTCACTCTTTACTCCAAAGTGCACTGTGGTAATAGGCTCTCTCTCCATTCTGCCAGTTAATGTTTCACCCCACTCAAAGCTTCTTTTGCCCCTTGAAAATCAGGCATACTGTGTTTGGCAGAATCATCTGTCTGCAAATTGCACCATTTATAACAGCCCTCAATTTTCAAAATGCTGTGCAGCCTTTTAGCTATATCATATCCATTAAAATCAACTCCTGAATCAAAAAAACATCCTCTTATTGTCAGGAAACCTCTCTCATGGAGTGATTGTTCTGGATACACCAACCTGCTACGCTAACTCTGCTGCTTGATGTATTGGTATCACCTGTAAATGATAATGCACTCAGGGAATATGTTCTTTTCCCCTCTCCTTTCTGTCAACACTTTTCTTTTTTAGCTTCATCTGTGCCTTTTAAGACTGCTGCTGATATATATTTGATAATTTTATTTATTATGCATTGTAAATATGTGTATTATATACATTAAAAATATATGTTGATAACAATCACACACACACACAAACACATATACACATATTTATATGTAAAAATGTGACCTGATTTAAAAGGCAAAGGCTATCTGCAC
Organism: Stercorarius parasiticus; assembly: GCA_013396915.1. Lineage (NCBI taxonomy): Eukaryota > Metazoa > Chordata > Aves > Charadriiformes > Stercorariidae > Stercorarius > Stercorarius parasiticus. The sequence goes on from VWZL01001526.1 coordinate 94,061, forward strand.
TTTCCTGTGACTGCTTAAGTGCTTTGAGTGCTCAGTGTCATAGGAGATGTTTGGGGAAATGGTGATTAGTGCCTCCTGTGTTAGCATTGGCTATCCTTTCTAAAGCCTTCTGCAGAAATTTATGTTAATCAACTACTTCACACAACAAAAAAAATTATAGAAGCATTAAAAATAGTGTGATTACTACAGAAACTTCATCATGAAAATAAACGGCAAATTTAGGGTCCACCTTGTTTTCCTTATTGAGTCTGATAGTGGGTCTTACATTTCCCAGGTTTTTCTTGCATCTATGAAGACAAGGAATTTGCTTCCCTGAGGTTGTCACATATCCAGGGTGTGAGCTTTGAGTCCCCCACTGTCCCCACAGCTTGATGACTCACTCTGACTCTCCTGCAGACCGCTTTGCCTCGCTCACTCAAGATAAACCTGCCTTAGAGGGGGACAGAGCCTTGGGATTGGTCCCTGACCCTCTTTGGTTTGGCAATCTGTCATGATGCAAAGGCAAATCACAGCCTGCTCCACCTTCCTTATCATATTCTTTTCCTCCATAGAGGAACCCAGCTCCTAATACAGTAGATTTCAGAAACATTTATCACTTTATATGGATCTGTAGAAAAGGAAGAGCAGCTTTACTTGGTTGGACCCGGCCTGACTGGTATCCTGTGGTCTGTAACACGTCCTGTACCTCTACACCCACAGGCAGAAAATAAAAAAGGATGTATAAGCAAATTAAAAGTTATAATGAAGGCCAAGAGCACTGAGTCTTATTTGAGGACATATCAGTGATCTATGACTGAAAACTGCCATTTAAAAAACGTAGCTATTCTTGAAACTGGGATTCTGAATTCAGGAAATTCACACATACTCTCAGATGTAAATCTGCAACCACGATATACAAACACTTTGAATTTTCTTTTTACTGACAGAAGCAGAAAAAGAAATATAATGAATTTTTCCAAAAAAAAGTGGTTAAAATTAAAGTCAAGGACAAAAAGTTGCTCCTTAGTTTTGATAAAGGTATCAAATGGTAGGCTTTTTCTGGCAGGAAAAATGTCCTTTTTAAAAGAATGGGAGGGTTTTAAGACTCTGACTTCTGAAGCACTGTTGATGCTCAGACAGACATCTCAGCAGAAATAGGTGCTAGAGACTGACTTACTGTAACAAAGTTACAAACAAAACAACCCTCTGTCTTGAAGTTGTATTACGTATGGTCAGCCTTTTATTACTGTTCATTCAAAAAAATCAAGCATCTTGGGGCGGTCTCCCCTACCTGCCACTATTTAAAAAGAAATTCTGCTACACGAGACCTGCTGCCTTTGTGCATATTAGTTACACCTCCTCCCCCCCTGCCCCGTGATGCGTGGTCTGCTACAATTTCCCCACACCCACCCTGTGTCTGTATTTCTCACTCATTGTTCTTTCAAAGGCAGCATGGGGGAGCCTGTAAACCGTTTCACCTTCATCCCCCTCCTCCTCCCCGTACATCTTCCTTTAAGGGCACACTGGTGTACAGGTGAAGGTACACCCATCTTTTGCAAGATGGGAACTTACAGACTGGCTGTGAGAAGGCCCCCCTTCACCCCCATCCACCCACAGATTCATTGGCCAAATCCTGAAACTGAGAAAGCTCTGGAAGTGCAAATGCTGGAAGGAATAAATTTCCTTTGTGTGCTTTGCCAGGCAGAGGTACAAGGCAAAATGAATGTACACATCTGAAAAAATAATCACTAAAATCAACAGGAAGACTCCAACTGACTTCGGTGAGCGCTCAGTAATGCCCTTTCTGCTTAAGGTTCTGCTGTAAAAATAAGATCTCCACAAATGCATACAAATAAGATACTTGCATTGTATTGACTTAAAACTGTCTCAGAAATACTTCTTTTGAATCTCAGTGTTGGCTATAATTATGCTATACTTTCACACTGCATTTATTTCTGGTATAGGAGCATTGCCATGGTAACGCCAAATTATGCCAATATATATGCATGTTTGAGCTAATTCTTTATTAAAGAATAAAAAAAAAAGAAAAACAGAGTCAAGAACAGGGCTAGAGAGCACTACGTGTGCTGTACATGCAATAGGACATTTATACAAACCTCAGAGCATTTTTATCTAAAGTTGCAATAAAAGACACAAAATTTTATTTATTTCTTTATTCCATCTTTCTTCTTTCCTAGAAGGAAGCTTGTCTGAAGTCAGGTGTATTGCAACAGGGCCGGATTTGGCTCACAGGGAACATACCTTTCCTTTACACCGAGCAATTAAATTTGCCAAGCTTGTCTCTTGCAGCCAGACAGGAGGCTGCAGTGCCCTTGACCCAGAGGAGGTACAGAGAGGAAAGGTCTGAACTCAGCATTGGTGACTGTGCAGAGATCCAGGGGCTGGCACAAGGGCATGAGGAGTCCCCTTTCACCGTTTTGTTCATGTCTCCCTCCCCACCACGACCAAGCAGCTGCTTCGGTTCTCTGAGATATCCTCATTTCTCCACTGCAAGGCACCTACTGATAGACCTTCCCTGTCTCTTTGGGCTGACTGGTTGTAATGTTACGGACCATTGCTGCTATTAAGGGCCTTCTGGAGATGGAGTAGCATAACCAATCAACTCAGTGCAGGACCAGCTGCAAGGAGGGCTTGTGCAAAGCTGGATGAAGCAGTGGTTTTAGTCTTGGTTTAGGTTGCTGGGGCTATGCAACAGTCTTACTGACAGTTCAGACTCTTCACAGAATAGAGGAAATCATCTAGACTTCATTATTATTATTATTATTATTAATTAATAATAACGATACAGTCAAAATATTTAAAAGCTTGCTTTTATTGCTCTCTGGAAAGTGAAAACATCGACCTTTCCTTCAGTCTGATTTTGTAAAAGCCATATTTATTTGACTCAATAAAATGACTAAACAGCAAGTAGAGGACTGTAACTACTCTAAAGTAGGAGGAAAAATCAAAATGTCAGACAAGAATTGCCTAAGAAAAAGAATGAAAGACCATCTTTTAAGTCATGGAAAGAGTCAAAGTTAAGGTTGCCATGGAAACCTTAATTGTGCTTTTCCTGTGGGTTTGTGTTTTTTTCTTTTTTTTTTAATTATGAACTTAGCCTCCTCATTGTGTCAAAATCAATGGGAATTTTGAGTCCTATCAATTAGTCTCTGGGTTTTGTCTTCTTTGTCTCTGTTCATTTGACATATGATACAATAGATTACTGAAAATCATTTATGCCATGTACAGGAAAAATTATAAGGTTAAAATAAAAAGACCTCTTAACAGTCATTTAAGGAAGGAGAAGCTCGTAAGAAATGGAAGCATGGTAGACTTTCTGCATGGCTTTGAATAACACCCTTGCCAAGATAAAACCATATTAATTGGACTGATTCTAGATAGCTGGCTTTGGAGCACCATCTGCATGCTGCGGCCATCTATGATTCCAATTGTCTGTGACTGCTATTCAGGCTGATAAATTGTATGAAGGATTCTCTTTCCCATCAAGTCATCCTTCTTTCAGCACTGATAGCATGATAATTAAGTTGCAGCAGCTGTTTCTGAGTGTGGATAATTCATAGGAATTATTTCTAATAAACAAATAACCTAGAATGTATTAAAAAACAAAATGGAGTGGCATAAAATAGAATCTCTTGCTCTGTGCGCTGCACCCACTCCCTCTGACACACCTATTCAGAAAAAAGCAGAGAAGATATTTGCATGTTTCAGCTTTCCTCGTCTGTTAGCTTTGGTAGGGCGTGTTAAACATATTGAGCTTAGATGCCTGATCCTTTTTAACAGAGAAATTACATACTCTAGGAACCCACGGACTGAAGATAACCAGGACAGTGGGACACACAGATTGGTTGAGGTCATACACTAGCAGTCCATATTCAGTAATCAGTTTATCATGAACTACATCCTACACTGAAAAACAGCATTCACTTTGTATGATTAAGGTATTTACTACAAAAGGCATTGGGATTATTCAATGCCAGATACACAGCGGACCATTAGCTCCATTCAGTTTCCAAGGGCACAATAGGATAAATAACTGGGAAGTCCAGAACTGGCCAGTTGCCATCTCCCAATCATGAAGGTTACAGGCACAAGGAGTTTAATGGTGTAAAATGCCTTCTATGTGCTTTGTGTCACGATAATTTCATACAACTTTCAAGGGCCATTTAAGGATCCACCAGTACGAGGCAAATACTGGTGTTCTGTGCAAACCTCAATGGACAGACATAGTGAGATGGTGGGAAAGAGTCCCTCTTGGTCAATGTCATCTATGAACTCTAGAAGTGGCTGTTAACATTTTTCTGGAAGGGGCTTGTTAAAATAAAAGTGCATTTTAAGAGCATTATGTGCAAGGTTGTCTTTTATGAACTTCATAGACATAGTGGATTTACTGACTTCCTCAATCTTGTATACTTTCCGGCTTCAAAATGCAAACACTCACTTACTAAGGAAAAGACAATATGCCTGTGAGGCTTGTATAGTCTAGGCTCCTGTAGCCTTCTTTTAGCCTAAGTAAATTTAATGGTCCTAAATTGTGCTCTGAGCTGTAAGTATTCAAGTCAGTAGCACATACACATACGCTGTTTCTGTCCTTGATCCAGTCTAGAAGGCAGTTTAGGGCAGTGAGTTATATCCATATTTGTCATACTTACATTTATTCAGTTAATTCCATTGGAGAAAATGTTGACTGCATTTAGCCCTACTATTTAAATTTGATCTAGCTGCATAATACTGGATATTATGTGGTTATATGGTTTCATACTGTAAGGCTATTAAATATAATTCATTAGATTACTAAACAACTACAGCAAACTGATTTGAAGCTTACTATTGTAAATTTTGTACTATATTTTCCACAGTGTATTAAATGAGAACAGTTCCTTTCTTTATGTAAGTGTGAATCTTATTTTTCTGCTATTTTTGGAGATGGTGCTTATCTTCTCCCCCGCCCCCCCGCTAAGAAAGAAAGGAAAAAAAAAAGGACTAGAGAAAAAAGGGGAAAATATATTTAACTTCTTTGTCTCTTTTCCTCTATGCAGGTAGTTTGGGACTTTAAACCCGAGACTGTGTCACCAGCTAGCCTTCATCTCATTAAGCAGGTTCTCAAAGGATTGCTTTGTTCTACAGGACACATTCTGTTTCCTACCTTCATTAGCAAACTGCTAAATATTTCACTTTGTCACAAGATTGGAATGTATAAACAGATGCCCCTTCCTTTCTTCCTCCCTCCCTCTCTTCAAAACATGTTCTGATAATCTTCAAGGAAAACTTAGATGGATTTCATCAATTTATTACTGACAATTCCCAGAGAAGTAAGATATAGAGGAAGAAAAAGTGAAAAGGATTTTTTTAAAGCAAGAGGCTGTGAGAGTATAAATGCTGCAGCTAGAAAAAGAAAAAGAAACCAAACTGATGGTTCAGCATGACTGTAGCAGTGCCAGGGATCTGCAAGCATTTCTCTGAAGTATCATGCAGAAGGTCCCTCTTCCTACCCCACGGGCTCTTGAACGTGCTACCTTGCACTGTGCCACCTTCCCTTGCAATACATAACATCTGATAAGTTTCAGTATTCCTGGTAAACAGAAGAGTGACTAGCCTTATTTTAGATGTGAAATGAGATAACGAATTAAAAGCCCAATCCATCTTCCATTTTAAAGTTAAGGGGAGAATTTCCATTTGTTTCAGTGGGATATAGATCAGGCCTTTTTTAAACTAGAAGGGTTTTCTTCTCATTGAAAGACAAAATTTCTCCTAATTTCTAGAAAGACAAAATTTAACACATATAGTGTGATTAATGCCAAAGTCTGTGTCTGCTGGAAGGGCTTCAATGTCTGACAAAGCACGGTACTTTATTGAAAGGTAGTTCTTCCTATTTCCATAGAATTATGTACTTTCTAAAGAACACTGCTGCAGCTGGGTGCCCAGTTTCCATTTGTTAGACCTTTTTGAAACACAAATTACAAACTGTAATTCTAATAAAGGAGAATGATATTAATGCTCTTAGCAGTTCTCCAGTCAAAATGGGCCTAGGATGATTTTCTGAAGTGCTGATGCTTTAGGCATTACCCACTGTCTTTCTATTCTATTTGCTTGCACTGACAATTCATACCTATATGAGTGGCTCATACTACTGTGTATTGAGTGGCATCTTTCAGGTGGAAGTGTTTGTGATTTGTCTCATAGGCACTTTGAAGTTGGAAAAGACACATTCTGAATGGGCTCCTCTTTGTATGCAGATGATTATGCTATCACAGTTCAGATTTACAGTACCTAGTTTTGGCCTTACACGTTCTCAAGGATCAGTGCTAGAATTAGTGTCATCTGCCATCAGGTCTGCATTGAGAAGTAGATTCATGTATCGTGGCTTCTCAAATCTTAAACCAGCATAACTAAAAACCTTCTGTCACAGTTGCTCAAGTGGTAACGTTCTGTGAGATCGGATTCCAAATGGTTTCTTTCATGGCCTGTGACACTAACACAGAATTAATTGTCACACACATGCACACTTAGAAAATATAGAAAAGATGAAGACAGGCTAATACAGTGCAAGAAATAAAACAAACATGTCTGCCTACTTTAAAAGAGTATAAAAAAGGCATAAGCCCTGTCTTTATTTTCCTGATTCCTTTAATTGTCTCTCAGGTCACAAAATTCGGAGGGTTACTATTGCAAAATGTAAACAAGCTCTTTTTCTGGTTATTTTACTGTACAACCACTCTGTGTCTGAAATCACGTCTTTGGCGTGCTGCCCTTTTCCCAGTGATACCTGATGAGAATTGGTTAGTGTGTCCTGCCTGGACACAGGAGGTGGAACAGAGCATCAGCCCAGGGCCACCAAGGCATCACCCTAGGCTTCTCATAGCCACATGCCTCCTTTGCTTCTGTCTTTACTGCTCAGGCCAGCCCTCAGGAGTCCCTGACTTTGGAGGTAACAGGGAAAGCCTGGACAAAGAGGACTTCCCCTTGGTTGAGGAGGATCAAGTTAGAGATCAATTAAGTAAACTGTATATCCACAAGTCCACGGGTCGTGATGGGATGCACCCATGAGTGCTGAGGGAGCTGGCAGAAGTCATTGCTGGGCCACTCTCCATCATCTTTGAAAGGTCCTGGAGAACAGGTGAGGCGCCTGAGGACTGAAGGAAAGCCAAAGTCACTCCAGTCTTCAAAAAGAGCAACAAGGAGGACCCAGGGAACTACAGGCTGGTCAGCCTCACCTCCATCCCTGGAAAGATGATGGAACAGCTCGTTCTGGGTGTCATCCCAAAGTATGTGGAGGAAAAGAAAGCTATCGGAAGTAGTCAACACAATTCACCAATGAGAAATCATGTCTGACTAATCTGATAGCCTTCTACAAAATGGCATGACTGGAGGGGTAGATGTGGGGAGGGCAGTGGATGTTGTCTACCTTGACTTCAGCAAGGCTTTTGACACCGTCTCCCATAGCATCCTCATAGGAAAGCTTAGGAAGTCTAAGTTAGATGAATGGACAGTGGGGTGGATTGAAAACTGGCTAAAAGACAGAGCTCAGAGGGTTGTGATTAGGGGCACGGAGTCTAGTTGGAGGTCAGTAACAAGTGGTGTTCCCCAGGGGTCAGTACTGGGTCCAGTCCTCTTCAATATATTCATCAATGACCTGGATGAAGGGATAGAGTGTGCCCTCAGCAAGTNATGGAGGGAGGTCATCCTCCCCCTCTACTCTGCCCTGGTGAGGCTGCACCTGGAGTACTGTGTCCAGTTCTGAGCTCCGCAGTTCAAGAAGGACAGGGAACTGCTGGAGAGGGTACAGCAAAGGGCTACGAAGATGATTAGGGGACTGGAACACCTCTCTTATGAAGAAAGGCTGAGGGACTTGGGTCTTTTAGTCTGGAAAACAGACAGCTGAGGGGGGATCTTATCAACATTTATAAATACTTAAAGGGTGGGTGTCAGGAGGATGGGTCTAGGCTCTTTTCAGTGGTGCCCAGTGACAGGACAAGAGGTAACGGGCACCGACTTGAACATAGGAAGCTCCATCTAAACATGAGAAGGAACTTCTTCACTTTGAGGGTGGCAGAGCCCTGGACCAGGCTGCCCAGAGAGGTGGTGGAGTCTCCATCTCTGGAGACATTCAAAATCTGCCTGGACGCGTTCCTGTGCGACCTGCTCTAGGTGAACCTGCTCTGTCAGGGGGGTTGGACTAGATGATCTCCAGAGGTCCCTTCCAACCCTACCATTCTGTGACTCCGTGATTGTGATATGCCCTTCAAGTGACACTGACGTTATATGTGTCCAACTTCACATTTCCCTGCATTTGCAGTTAGTGTCTGCCACCTTTCATAGATGACATTCATGACACTTCAGAACTGCAAGAAACAAGGCTCTTACTTTATCCCTCACTTCATGCTTAACTGGAAGGTTTCTTAAGCATCTCCTGGACATCTGAGAAACCGGGGTGTTCCCTGCCCTTGCAGCTCTAGCAGCTTTAGCGTGTAAGCAGCTTGCCCTGACAAAGGGAAGGCTGCATTAGACATTATTACTCCATAGGAGCTGGAAGGCATCACTGTGGGTCCCAAGCACAAACGCAGTTAACCACAGAAGTTGGGGAGAATGAGCCATGTGAAGTAAATGTTTCTTTTTATTCCTTTATTAAGCAAGCTCTTGGGAAATTCTTTTTGATTGCTTGAGACTGGCACTCGATTCAAGAAAGCCCACTGAGCCTCTTATTATCAGGTTCATTTTAACTAGCATTTTGCTTCAACAATACTCCAAATGCTTTATTATCTATTTTTGTTAAGCATTACAATGAGAAGGTAGCGCTGATTACGCCTCTCCCGTGCACTGCAGATTGTCTTGGCCTCGTGCATCGTAATGTGCTCATTCTGCTGGCTCTCCTGCGGGGGCTGCGGCTTCGCCAAGGAGGGCAGCTGGGGTTAGTCACTTTTCCTTGTATTTGCAGATTGATCTGCGTTGTTACTGAAAGCTGGAGAGACTGTTGTTATAAAAAGGAGACAGGCACTGAGAAGATTGATATCTAAGGAGAAGTAAAGTTTATTAAGTCTTAGATTACCATCCTAACAATCTTCTCAGCAGGGGATTCAAAACATCACGGCCTGAGAGTTAAAAAAACTGTGGGGTAGACTCTCCACTGATTGTCATAGCATCTGTGGCCTCCATGATAGAACACCCTTTTACTTCAGGGAGAACCTGCCCTACAGTCACACCACGTCCCTTATTCTATCAGTGTCAAAGCAAAAAAAAAAAAAAGAAAAAGAAGTTTCAACGAATGTGTTTGATAGTTGAAATAGTTTTTTGAAGAGTAGGTTTTGACAAGTTTTATCTTCCAATGCTGTATCATTTTTGCTTTCCATTGATGATCTGCAAATCTTCAAACCAAGAGATTTGGGGATTTCCTATCTGCAGCCGAGTCAGACTCCGCTGGGAGCTGCAGGGAAAAGGATCGCAGGTCTGTCTGCAAAGGCCATACCTGTGTGTTTGTGCACTGCAGCCTGCGATGCAGTTCAGAGGAGGGGAAATTATCTAAAATCTTTGTGATTTTAGGAAAGGAAAATACCCATTCTGTGAACATGAAAAGAAAGCATGCAAGTATGTCACAGGCTGCACTGCTTGCCATACTAGCAGTAGGTGTCAAACTTTCTTCATCTCATTTTTGTAGAAATAAAGATTCTACTTTCAGGACTGCAAGACTGTCGTTTCTCAAAGCAGTCACAAGAGGGTTTTTTGCTTTTGCTTCTGCATTTTCTGTAGCTGTTAATGTAGTTCCTTTTTCTCAGGTAAACTCTCACATATTCTTGGTAAAGTTAGGAAAACAACTTCAAAAAACCTTTTGATCAGAATCGAGTGAATAAGGTGATACTTGCCACCATGTTTCTCGATGTTCTTCGGTGCATGTGGCTGGATTCAATTTTTGCAGTAAATCATAGTCTCAGTTTATCAGGTCCAGGCTTCATTTGCATGTACTGTCTCAAACTTTGGCTCTTGAAAGTTTTAAAGGCAAAATTCTTTTGGAAGTCTGAGGTAGATACACAGCTTTCAGATAAGAGGTTTTTTTCTTCATATTTTATACATATGGTATACCTGATCAGCCTTCATGTTAAACTTGTGCCTTTGAATACAAAGCCTTCATATCAATAAGAGTCTATTTGCTTCCTCTCTGTCCTTTTACTTAGTTTATACCATTCTTGTCATGTGCTGAGTTATGTCAGTGTTTCAGTGTTGCATACGCAGTTCAGTATTTATCATATCCAATTTGGAACGCCCTCTTCGCATATAATAAAATTGCTGCCATTTTATCATGGCGTCTTGTTTCATTTTGTATATTCAATTTATCACATCATGTGCTTTTAGTCACATTTTGCACTACATTCTAATACATTTTGGGTCTGCTTGGCTGCTCTTTGAAAGCTAATTTTGAGTATATTTTGTTTCAAAACATTGTATGCTATATAGTGTCTCGCATGTAGTACTTTCACCTTTCTTCAAAAAATTCAACATAAAGCAATGTATTTTAAAAGCCAGGGTCTTAGCTTCCCTTCGGCTGTGCCACTTTCAGCCTGGTCTCAGTGCAGGTGCCTACTGAATTTCAGTACACAATATGACGTAAAAGACTAAAAAAGTGTCTCATACTCTAACACAAGGCATTTTCCTAGTGTATTTTAGGAAGGAACAGAGTAGGAGCCTGTGAGTCTGGCTCTGAAAGGCCATGCTGGGGAGGGATTGCACTATTGGGAATGTAATGAGACCTGGTGGTCAGTAGTAAGGGAAGCGTAACAGCTCCTGTTGGCTTCTGCTCACACTAGTACAGGAAAGAAAGAAGAATTTTTCAGGTGCAATGCAGAGTTTATTGCTGGCACATTAGCACAAGCTAAACTTTTCTTCTCATCGTTCCTTCTGTAATGAGGGTCGGGGTTCAGCTACCCACAGGAGGCCTTTGGTTATTCCTGAATCATTTTGGTCCTCACTATCACAGAAAGTGCTAATAGAGATGCAGTTGCTCAGATAGATGGAGTCATCACCTGAAGTCACCCAGCACTCCCTCTGCTTCATCAGAGGCCACTAGCAGGACAGTCCTTGCTGCCATGAGAGTCATGCACTCAATGTATGGCAGCTTATACTGTTATTCAAATAAGTCTAGCACTGAAAAGCTCCAGATGGGTTGGATCTAAGCCACAAAAGGTATAACCTCTCATTTATGTAGTCAGATAACACTTGCTGATGTATACTAAAGTGCTTTCCCTAGAAACTTTGGCCATCTGGTGTTCTTGGTGGAAGCACCTTGACCAGGACATCTGGTGCTCAGAATTTGTTGGCCTTTGGAGACAGAGTTAAACTGATCTGTTTATTCATTTTTTTCTGAAGTTGGCTTTGTAGGGAAGAATCTTGTACTAAAGATAAATTTCCGTAATATTTTCAGGCAAAAAGCTGGAACAAAAATTTTCTTGAATTATGGTGAAGTCTCACCTGAGATGCAATAGAGCAGCAGAACTGAGAAGAGGAAAAATTCGTCTGAATAAGAGGAAAATATGATCTATCAAACTATGGAGTAATCTGCCAGGAAAACATTAGTCCTGGTACCTCCATTGTGGAAATCAGATTTGACAAATAACCATTAGAACTATACTGCGCAGATCAATCCTTCCTTGGCCTTGGAGGATGTGGTAAACCTCAGACCATGGGTACTGATGGGGCTCTATAAGCAAGTTGTATTTTCAGTTTTGTTTTATTGCCTTCCTGCATTTCTAAATTAGCGTAATGGATGTGAGGAGAGCTGAATATTGTTGGGATTTGGTAATGTTTTTCAACCTATTTCATTTTGTGGACATTTTATGTTGAGGTAGGAAACAGTAATATTGTTTTATGTTAACACAGTGCTTTCTAAACCAAAGCACATTACAAGCTCCACACAGGAGTGCATCACAGTTCCCTCCCACTGAGATGCAGCAGCCTCCAGCACCGACATGGGAAGCCACATACAAAGCTTCTACTCTAATATGCTGCACAGCAATAGGAGATAGAAAAAAGCTGGCTGCAGCCTGTGACAATAGAACAGTTCACAGCTATTGTCACAATCTATTGTCTGGGTGCCATCACCTCAGAGTTTAAAGGGACACTTATGTATCAGCAGTCCTTAAGATACACTCATTACTGTGGTACATGTTAATCTATTTCTCTATTCTGTAACACAGTTCTCTACTTTGTTAGTTTATATATAATTTAGGGGTTTTTTTTTACAACCTAGGTTATTGAAAGACCAATAGAGTCAATACTTGACAGCAGGAACCTTGCAGGAAGCTCAAATCGATGCTTTGCAACATCAGAGTTGTTAAAGGGGAAGGGAAGCATATGGATGAAAAATGGCTTTTCCCACAGAGGTCAAACCCAATTCTGATAAACAGCATATAGGTATTGGATTCTTTAAATACTGGTTCATAAAGAAACATATAGTTAGGGTAAGATTTCAGTGAAATCAGGTCCACTAGGACCTTACCCAGCTGTGGAGTAGGGTAGTCATGGGGGGAGGAAAGGCATCTGTCTCCAAAGTCAAAAGAAACCGGAGGGACTTTCAACATGGCAAAAATAGGGTAGGATAGACACCCCCTCTAGTGGATTTAGCATTTTACTATAGAGGAGAGGGGACTTCTGAGGGGACAATGCAGAGACAACAGGAATGCTTTGTACATTATGAAGGGAAAAAGATGTCTGCGAGAGAAGGATGCAGTTCTAGGACTTAGCTGAGTAACACAGAAAGAAAGAGCGTATCATGGTCAATTGTCTTCTCTTTGGTTACGAAAGAATGAAAAATAAACCTCCAAGCCCTCAGACTATGTCTCTTCTGTAACTCAGGTGTTTTCCTGAAATGTTTAGCAGCACGTGAATGAAATAATTTGGAAACTTCTTGGAAATACTTGGTCCGTTGCAGGGTTACAACGACTGCCAGAAGCCCTGAATGTCACTTCTTTGTTGTGTTACTGAGGGAGCTGTTAGTAACACACTTTTACAGGAGTTTCCCTTCCTCCCCATCTGAAGATAACTGATCAAATAGCCTACTGCTCCCTCTGTAGAAATCCCTTATTAGCCAGATTCTCTCTGGGTAACGTTGCATTCAACCAAAAAGCAGGGATATAGGAACCATCCTGCATTTGCTTCCTCTGGTAGGTTTGCCGGGGTGCTGCGGCATGTAGGAGCACTGTCACACACAGGCAAAGACTAAAGTGGGCACTGGACAAGTCAGTCTGTAGAGACATAGCAGTCATAAAATTTTCCTACAGCTTTCCCAAAAGATGAGGAAGCAGCTGTCAGCAGCTGAGAAAAAAATTCTTCAGTCTTTAACTCATCCTCAAGTGGTTGTCTTATCATCTAGCTTCATCCTTGTCAGTCTCCGTTTGGACCTCACCCTCCCTTCCCCACTGTGCTGGTTTGGGCTGAAGTTGAGTTAATTTTCTTCACAGTAGCCAGTATGGGGCTATATTTTGGATTTGTGCTGGAAACAATGTTGATAATACACAGGGATGCTTTAGTTATTGCTGAGCACAAGAAGAAGGAGGGCGACGCTCAGAGTGATGGCGTTTTGTCTTCCCAAGTAACCGTTACCCATGATGGAGCCCTGCTTTCCTGGAGATGGCTGAACACCTGCCTGCTGATGGGAATTAGTGAACGGATTTCTTGTTTTGCTTTGCTTGTGTGCGGTGGCTTTTGATTTACCTGTTAAACTGTCTTCTCAACCCATGAGTTTTCTCACTTTTACTCTTCTGATTCTCTCTCCCATCCCACCGGGGGGGTGAGTGAGTGAACAGCAGTCTGGTGCTTAGTTGCCAGCTGGGCTTAAACCATGACCCAGCTATTTCTGGCTTTCAGTCCCATCATTCTAATTGTCGCAGATTCTCTGTCTCACCAGTTCCTCCTTCCAGTAGCATGGTTTACCAGTGCCTTTGTCTTTCCACCTTTAATTTACTATCCTCTTGTCAGCTCTTAAGTTTCTAAACCAAAATCCAGTTACCAGCTTTTCTCTTCTTGTTAGTCTATCCCACTTCTTCCTCCGTTTCCCAGGTGCCCATTTCTTTGCTTAGGCAATCTCCATTTAGGTCTCCCCAACACCACAAAATCATGACCAGTTTTCTTCCCTAACATCACCTCCCCTATAGATATTACTAAGCTCTCTGCTGCATATACTCCATTTATACAGAACTTCTGAAGATTTCAGCAACCAACTCCAGGTAGCATCAACCGAGCAGACATATATTGCAGGTTTTGAAAGCTGCAAAGTGTGGGCAAATATGGGTAGACATTGGCAACACAAAGCGAATCACTTAACTGAATAAGGCACCCCTACTTCAAAGCACAGGGTTAAGAGATGATTTCAAAGCAAAGCTTAACCTGAGCTGTTTTAGCAGAGCCTGACACCGTATTGCCCCCTTCACCTTCTTCTCAAAAAACATATTTCTGGCGATTTTAGACAAACTTCAATGTCAGGCAGAAGCTTCTTTCAAAATTTCAGTTCCAATAACTGAAAAGTTGCAAAACTCTTTGCACTGGAAAACGTATCAAGAAGGTGATTGAAGAGTTAGACATCAAAGTAGCATCCCTGAACTGTAACTGCTATTCCAGACTGCTTAACCTTACAGGACAGGAAAAAGTGGACACCCCTGCTGATATTTGTAAGTTTTTACACTAAGTCATATAATATCACACAAACCATCATGCAAGCCACTTCTACCCCAAGCAGTTTGACAAATCTGTTTAGTGTGTTTGTTCATAAAATCTGGGTTATGAGACTGTGAAGTCAGCGGCTGGTCCACGGAACTCTAGAGTCTTTACTACGTTTTTAAAAAAAACACAAACTTCCCATAAAAAAACCTTGATGATAAAGGTTGGTATCTCTTCATGATCTAAAAAATGTTTACTGGTCTGCTGGTTTACTGCCCTGTCACTTGCATTTACCATTAAAGTAAACACTAGATGCAATTTCAAGTTGAATGTGGGGTTTTTTTGGTGCCAGATGATCAATCATTTGTGGACTGATTAGTGTTCTCTCTCTTATTTTATTTAGGGATGAGTTTATTACTCTAACACAGACAAGACAGGACACAAGAGCGATTTTGAAATCTGTATTGTTTTAAATGCCACCATTCCCTATCCTCCCTGTCTCCCATGGAGGGTGGGCAGAAAGCAGATCGAGGGATCAGCACATGCCCATGGAGGCAGCTGGAGAGGGCAGTGGTGGAGATTGTTTGATACCAGGCATCTTCTCAAAGCCCTCTCCTAAACCATCTTGGCTCAGTAGGGCCCCATATTCTGGTTCCAGATCAGTGATTTTGCCAGATCTCACTCCTCCTCTGCTTCCCCAGTCACGTGTGAACTTATCAGCTCCCACTATCTACACTAATCAATGACCATTTTCCATAGGTATTACACCAAAAACCACATTCTAAGATTTTAGGATCATTAATGTTGAAAACTGTGGCTTGAGTCGTTCAGCCCATCTGTTAACCTTCCAAAACTATGAGATAAATTTAGAGGTTCTTCAGCTTTGCAGGACTCCACTTCAACTAACTATCACCAAGGCTGCACGCTTTTGGCCCCTGAGTACTTTTTCTCTCTGTGCAGAGGAAGGGAAGGATCATGAATACAAGATCTGTGCTCCCAGAAGCTGCCAAGCAGGAAGGCTCTGTAAGGTATTGTGCAGAAATGCCAAGGGTAGCAGATCTGCAGTGATTGTCTTAACCATGGTATCTGTTATCCAATTTTCCTTCATCTCAAAAGGGAATTAATTCCTCAAATTTCTAAGTTTTCTCTCACGGGCAGAACAAAATATGAATTATATCTGTCTGGACTCCCACACAACGAGCCACATTGCCCCAGACTCATGACAAAAAACCATTACATTCCCATTTAGATGAAACAAATGAAAATATTTTTATGTTTTTACTCTGACCCTCTTCGGACAGGATATCGGATGCAGCTGGCTAACTCCACAATAACCATGAGTCCCAACAAGCAAATCTAGGACAGATGTCCCACATCAGCCTGTCCCCCTCAGTAGGCGTCTAACAAGATCCAAGCCCTGGTCAGCTGCTGTCCCCAGCCCAGCTTCGCTCACAGATTCAGACACAGGGCTTTGCTTGCACTCCCAACCGCCTCCACTAGTGCCCTGCTAACCTGGATCCCCCTTTTGGATTTTTGGCTAATGTGACGCTTAATGCAGGATCCAACAAGGCAGACCTGTGTGAATCCAACTCTTCCTAACTCTTTTCCAACCGTGCTATGAGTGAATTACAGACTCTTCTGCTGTTGTCTTTCCACATCAGCTAGGAGAAGAGATTTCAACTGGTATTCTGCATTCCCTCCTGCACTTCAGCAAATTGAGTCTCCCAAATAACGGGGAAAGAGGGTCAGAAAAGGGACGTGTGGGATTTTTTTCATTGAATGAAGCTTCTACAGATGGACTAGGGTGAGCAGTTTTGAGGGAAAAAGAAGAGGAAATGTCCCTAGAGCCCACTTCACAGACAAACCTTCCTTTTCTTAAACCAAGTTTGCTCTCTCCTGAGGGATGCTTTTTCTACATTAGATACTCAGTCAAGCTTTTGTGCTAGCAATGGCTTCCAAACACTTTTTGAGGCATCAGAATAAACTCTTTTCATGGCTATAGCAGAGCTGTTGTTTAATGGAGTCTCTTCAGAGACTCAAGAGAGCAGGCAGCTGCTGCATGCTAAAAGCAGCTTACAGATGCTGGGGATGAACAGAGAAGTAGAAATCCCAGGAAAGAGACTCAAAGAGAAACCTGTCACAGACTCAGGGGTATTGTTGTCACTGTGTCTTACCATTTTCAGGTGGAAGATATTTCCTCCCTTGGCAATGGAAGGCCCAGAAACAGAAGTGGTCATATTGGTGATGCTCTGCTACCTGTATCTATAGATACTATTCACAGGTTTTATGTCAAATGAATCTTCAGTATCAAGTAAGAATTTCAGATGCTGGCAGGCAAAGCCAGTAAACATCTTGTCTAGTAACTCACAGCAGAAATGCTGCGCTCCAGAGGGGCAGCCATGGCCCCATTAAGGGATCTTGCCTCATGCAAACCTTTGAAGATACCTTTTTCTTTCCAGAAAAAGTTCACGTTAGGAACTCAATTTTGAGTCAAAGGAAGGTTTCATTGGTTCTCCACACAGGATCAGGAAATATTTGCTGCCTCTCATCAGCATAGTATAAGTAGTTTTATCCCTATTTATTCCCTAATATTCTCTGTTGCATGGGAGAGGTAGAGAGGTGCATTGGTTTCTTCAGAGTTCTTTAAATACTTTCCAAAACTTCACAAAAACTACTGAACAGGCATGTCAGACTATTATTGTTCTGTATATTGAAACGTCATATAAAGATATTGAAACAGATATATAGATACATACACACAAAAAGGACATTTCAATTTCTGCTCCCAAATTCATATTTTGTACTCTCCCCACTTAATGATGCTCAGTTGCTACTCAGGATTGCTGGAGCAGGAAGCTTGAAAAATTCAGGATCTAGTTTCATTGTGTATACAAGCTGTGTGGAAAAAAAAACCAAAACAAAAACCCCCAAAAACTTAAGCTTAAGGATATTTTATAATTTGTTATCCTGTAATATCCTGTGAGTGTAGAACTGAGCTGATGTCTCCTGCTGCCTTTCTAATTATCTGCCTAGCCATGGAGTTGCGCTAACATTGCTCTGACCAGATGAAAATACTCTCTGCAGCCACCTGTTTTGTGCTTTTTAAAGGACACTATGTCTAAGGAAGAACCACAGTACCCAGAGTTAGACAATGCAAGGCATAGTTATCTCCCGCTCCCCTATGGTCAGTGTTGTTTCCCTTTTCCAGGGGAAAAAGTCCAGTCTCATGACTTGGTTAATTTGACCTTAGGCACTTGAAATAACTCAGTTTCTAATGACCAGGTCATGGCTTATTGTCACTGCCAACGAGCGCGCTTAGTGAGGAGTACCAAAATCAGGAGAGAAGAGTTTTTTTCCTAAGACGCAAAAATGATCCCCAAGTGTGAATGGGTTTCTCATAACTCTCACAATATGCTGTGTCATATCAGCAGCAGAAGAAGAAAATCTTCACACAGCCCTGTCTCACTTTTCTCCAGGTACATTTGCTTTGTGCAGCAAAGCCACATCAGCTCTTTGCCATGGAAGACTTGGGTGAAATTTCTTCCAAATAGCCAACGTTGATGGGCACACTTCATGGGTAAGGTGTCCAGAGCCCTCAACTCCATTAGGCTTTGATACTCAGACACAAACTGCCTTTAAGATGTGTTGAATTTCAGTAGTATGAGTGGGGATGGCACTGTATGGCCATTGTCCACTCCGGAGAAACAAAGATCCACTTCCTTGAGGGGTTTAGTAGGATTTCTTATAGTTAATAATGCCTCCTTTTACATATGGTTGTGCTCTGGTATAAACATCACAGAGTGCAACTATGCTTTTTACACTTTTTATTAAAGAGTTCAGATAACATCAGCTTTTTTGCCACTGCATAAATTTATATAAGCTTTTAATGAGGAATTTACACAAAACTCTTTCCTGTCAAAAATCTTGCTTTGTGTAAACCAGCAGTGGAAATACCATGAGAATAAAGTAACTTCTAAAACTTCATATATTGCTCATCCTCTCTGGTCCCTAAGCATTGTCATATTTGAAGCCATCCTAGACTGGCAAAGTCTTCTTTTAATGAACAAAACTCAGAGTCTTCCCTTAGACCTCAATCATACTTTCATAAATTCTTGAACTGGGATAATCAATGACCAAGGGGGTGCTCCGGGAAAGAGAGTTTCTTCCAAGAAGCTCTGGCGAACAGGGGAGCATGTCCTCTGCCAATAGTCACTACAAAACATGGCACAAAGTCACCTCTCTAAGACATGAGCTGTTCATGCTTATGTGGGGGAGAACTGAAGTTAAATCATTTTCTCCAACAAAGCATGGGAAGAGCTCGAGTCTGTGAGCTCCTTAACCATAAGAATGGTCCCCATAAACTTCATATATGTCTGTGTATATGATCTACTTTCCTTTCTTCTGTGTTTTCTGTCTCTTCAACCTTTTGCCTATCCACACCATGAGTGACAAAATAACGCTAGCTTTCAGCTACATTATTATGTGTGATGTTCAGCCTGTGGAAGACTTTGTTAATGGAAAAGAAAATCCAGTCTAAGACAACAGCTGCAGCATATTTTCTCTTCTCTGCTTTTCCTGCAGTTGGGAGCAACCTAACGTGATGACCTTAGGATAAGAGGAGAAAATGCATAGCGGAGCTGCTCTAAAGTGCTTGGCTAATTTTGCTCCCTCCTCCTCTGCTGTGGCAAGTGTTGGTTATTGCATCTTCCCTGCCCTTACGCAACAGGCAGAGGTGGGAGCTGGAGCTGTGCCTGCCTCCCGGGTAGCATTAATTCACCATCCCAAGCATGCATAAATGCGTGAGAAGTAACCAAAGTTTTTTGATGGGACAGAAAAAACTGGTAAATTTTGGAGCTCGTGGAGGCTTTACAGATAAGGTCTGACAGGACACCAAAAATGGCACGATTTGTCAAAGCTGGCAACACTCAAGGACTCCCTGAATTCATGGACTGTGTTTATGTCAGGCCTTATAAACACTGTCCAAGAAGATGACAATGCCTTCGGCCCTGAGTTCTTATCTGAAAGGCAGCTATAAAATGACCTATGAAGTTTTTTGGGGTTCATTTTGTTTTCAAACCTGATTGTGTTTTCATGCAAGTAGCAGCTGCTGGTATCCTCACACTATGTGACAGTTTCAGCTTTCTCTTCTCTTCTTTCTCTGGTATAAAACAAGCCTTAGCCTTTCAAGGTAACAGATGAAAGCTTAAAATTAGTTTATTCACCAACAGGTGAATAAAATGTTGGATTACTTATTTACTCTTTGGGCTTGTCAAACTGGAAGCTTGCATTGTTGAGCTTCAGCTTTTCCCCAAGATTTTCATTCAATCTCTGAACATTTGTGTGCCAGCTTCTCTGTACTGAAGCTGTGAATGCTGTATCAAAATTTAAACCACCTTTGAAAATAATTGTGTGGGAATATTACATCCTTGTACAAGTTCTGTTCCAGGGTTTAGTAGAAATGCTGGCTTTGAAACATAAAGGGGAAACAGCCACCTTTCTGGAAACAGCTTTGTTTTACCCCAAAGGATAGTGCTAAGAGAAAAGAGAAACTTGCAGGGATATTTAAGCTACCAAAAAGTCTTTTTACCCTTTCAAATTCTGCAGACAGAAGAAGACTTTTTGTTGTTGTTGATATTCCTTTGGAGAAAAAAAGGGCACACAGAAAATGAAGAGTAAACTTCCAGCCTCTCTATACTGGAGATAAAAATGAACTCTTCAATCCTTTCATCAAAGAGCTCTAACTCCACATTTCAAGGAAGTCAGCCTTGCTCCCTAGCAATTACCCTGAAAGCAACACAGTGACATTTTTCTTCTGGCATTTACAGTCATCTGTTACCATGTAATAGATATAATATGGGGCTAGATTTGCACATTATCAAGTGCTACAATTGTAAGCATGGCATCTGCCATGCTAACACATTTGTCTGGTTTTTTCAGACATTCAGATACTATCTTTTCTTATGAGATCCCACTCATGAACTAAATATGGGAGTGTTCTTTCATGGTTACCATCCAAATGCTCAAATTCAAGCATCTTCTGGACCAAACATCAATTTTTACACACCTTGTGCCCTACAAAAAGCTATAGCAGCCATTCATGGGATCTGTAATGTAAGATTAAAAAAGCTAAGATTAAGCTTAAAATAAACAACTAAAATGTGTTCCACATTAGTTCCTTTCTCTTACATTAGGATTAGAGTTCTAAGAATCTATTGCCAAATTCTGTGACCATTTAAAAGAAAGGAATGCAGCAAGCGTTGCACCAGAGAATTACCTAAGATTTGGTTCAAAATTCAAATGACATCTAATTTTGAATGAAAGGATTAAGACAGTTTCCACCTCCAATTCTGCTTTCAAGTAAAATTGCAGCTTTAAATCTCATGAGATTTAATAATAGTGGAAACTGCGACAGTAACTGCTCTTACAGTTTGATTTTATAAGAACCATTCACCAAATTGTGTTGCTGTTGACAAGACCAAACTTCAGCAGTATTGTTCCAGAATTTCCCTCATCTCTTCATGAAACACTAATATCAGTGAGATATCTAATCATTACCCCAGTTCTCATATTGGTTTCTTTCCCTTCGCATTCCATTTGCCTTTCTCTTCTGTAGGACAGAGTGTGTTTTGTTGCTCGACCCTATAGACTTTTGTTCAGTGTTTCCTGGCAAGAACGACCTCAGTGGTTTTACGTTTCCATATTAGCACCATGTGGACCAGGGAGTGCTGCCCCTCGTCAGCCCCTGCTCGCTGCCTGGAAGCCCTCAGTGACCTGCACATTGATGGCATCGTGCTGCAGGACGGTGCTGTGTAATCATCTCGGTGCACGCTGTGCACTACAGCCCTCCACACCCTACTGCACGCCTTCATCAATATTCAGGGCAGAATCTTGCCACTTCTAAGCCTCTGAAAAAATGTGTTGAACTGCAGAAATGACTTTTTTTTTTTTCTTAGCATGAACTAATTATACCCAAAATAATGCATATTTCATGCCCCTCTTTCTAAGAAGCACTATGCCACCTATTCTTAAATAGGCGGCTCTGACAAGTTGGGGAGATAATACACTTTCTTGGTGTAATTGACCATTGCTATCTACAACACTGCCTTGAGGCCAGACGTGTCCAGGTGCTTCTGATTATCATTATGCATGCCAGATCAGCTCCTTCCCAGACAGGCAGTGGGATCCCAGTTCTTCCTTTCAGCAGTCTTAGAAATTGGGAAAAAAAGAAGACATTAGAAAGGAAACAGCTATTTGCAACTGTTCTCCTGGCCTGTTTTTCCTCTGAGACCTCAACAGGATGAAGTGCAACTCAAGTCCTGGTGGTGAGTGACCAACTCAGTGTTAATAGCTCATTTAGGACTTTTCTTTGTAGGGTATATTCTTCAGGATCTAGCATAACCTCAAAGGCTTGGACTCATCTCATCTAACTTCAGTCACCTAAAACACAGCCCTCTGGCCCAATATTATTTTTTGAGATACACAGAATTACATAGCAGCTGAGGTGGGAAGGGCCCTCTGGAGATCATCTAGTCCAACCCTCTGCTCAAGCATGGTCACCTACTGCAGGTTGCTCAGGCCCATGTTCTGTCAGGTTTCAAATATCTCCAAGGAGTGAGTCTACAATTCTCTCTGTAATTCATAGTAAGTGACAGGGATTTCCACAGGGAGATTCCCGTAACTGGGAGATGAATCCCACTGAAAGACTAGGAAGAGGAGGTTCTGCGTCTTGATGAGACACCCCCAGAAAGCTGAGGAGCCAAAATCTGGGCTCTTCCCCTCTGACCCACACTTGAACTTTTTGAAAGTTTTTCACTGGACTTGCTATATAACAGGGGAAAGCAAAACTGATGACACCCATAGTGACCAACTGTTTCTTGGCTGCAGAGAGAGTCTAGTGGTTCTTGTGCCCATGAAGAGACTGAGTTAGGCTATTGAACAAGAATGATGGATTTCGTTTATTTCTGAAAGTGACAAGCACATAGCTTCATACCCGGTAGAAAGGTAGGAAAAGAGATGAAAATGAAAGAATAATTGTTGACAGTGTTTTGAAAGTGAGTAACACCAGCACTCTGAGAGTTAATCTTCAGTCAACCGGTGAAGGAGAAACATCTTTCCAACTCTTATCTCAACTTGCAATAGCTGCTCATTCTTGCACCCCACTCTGCTATGCACTCTATCTGAGATGACCTCTATCACATCTCTTCCCTCCCACTCTTCCAATCTCATTTAAAAGCTATTTAGCCATGCTTCTGCCTAGTTACTCCAGTCTGTTTCCATTATCTCTAACTACACTCCTGCTGCTGCAGTCTGAGCTGCTTTGCCTGAAAGACAGACTGAAGAAATGGGTAGCTTTGTTAGGGTCACCAAACAATTCTCATCATAATTAGCCGATCTATTAAATGAATGTTGATGAGTCCATCTATACACTGAACAGCCCACCGAAGGCTTTGTAGGGAAAGTACCTTCTCTCAACACAAAGATAATAAATGGCATTTATATCAGGCATGCTTTAGAATCACATTTACCCAGGCCACTCCACATCATATTCGTGAAAGTGGTATTTGTTCTTGGTTTTTTTTCCATATTGTTCCTACTTTCAACCTATTGTGAAAAAATCCCCATCATATTCTCTATTCTTTTCATTTGTATATTGACTGCTATTCTGTTATTTGTCATTATTTACTGTGTACTTATTGACAGTATGTGTCTGCTAGCACAGGCTGAAAGCAGCTTCCTGTTGTATGTTTATTTATGGGGCTGACAGACATCCCCACACTTGTCTAAAATTTTACTCTTAATCTGGAGCAATGAAAATTCTTAAACGAATGTATACTTTGCTCCTGAATTTGGTCAGTGTTAGCCTTATGAAAGTTATTTGGAAATTTTTTCAGTCTGCTGCTCTTACTGGTTTTACCTTGACTTGGCATACGCATTGGGAGGTGAAATAATTTATCCATGAAGACAGTTTCCTGATCTTGGTGTCTTTCCTAGTTGGTGTGCAGGGATAGCACATGTAAGAGAAGCCCCGTCAGAAATTTCGAACATAAGATGCATTCACCTATTTTTCCAGACAGAAAGCTCATCACAATGTCTTCCAGCCTGGAGAATGAACGAACAAAATGCCATGCAGAAATTAAAAAGACAATGTCCAGTAAAGAGTGTCCTGAGGGCTAACCGCAGCTGCTCTACGGACTGGCCTTAACTGCAAGTGACGTGCTGCAGCATGCTTAGAAAGAAAACTAACATATCCTGTGATATCTGGGATAACTTAAGCTCACTGAAAATTATTTTCAAGGATGCCTTTTGTATACTACATCCCTAATTTAAGACTATTTGCTTTTTCTTGCCTAATACCACTGACAATTGTGCTCAAATTGGGCAGCTAGAAAGTGAGACTGCTTTTCATCTGCTCCAACTTCAACATCTGAGTTAGCCATCTTAGTCAAAAAAGGCTACTTTAGGAAAAAGATAGGCAATGACAAGACAGTGGCTGAGCAAGTTAATATGCATATGATGAATTGCTCTCTTGAATTGCTTGTTTCACTCCATGGTAGTGTTGGAGTGGTAGTGTTGGAGCTGCATCAACACCAATAAACTGAATAGGGCTAGAACACGTGGTTGAGCACCAACCTGCTACCATCCACATGGCTTAATTATTATTACACAACCTGAAACATCCTTTTTATGTTGATGGAAAGGAGAGTAATGATTGGTAGGAAATGGAAAGGGACAGGGAGAGAAAGCATCAGATATGACAATAATGTAACAGATAATCTTATTAAGTGTGTAAGGAGATAGCTACAAGGTTTTCTTTTCTCTAAAGGCCTCAAGAATTTCTATAAAATAAATAAAAATATAATAATTTTTAAAAGAGGCATTTGAAACTTCACCTGTCTCCCAGTATCTGCAGATATTTACACTGAATTGTCTGGAGATTTTATCTGCAGATTTATTGATAACTTTTCATGGTTGATGGAAAAGGTAGTCTATGATTTCAGTGAATGTGGCTCAAAGATTAGTTGACATCTATGAGTTTGTTACATTTGAATCCTCTTTCTAGCTCTTGTTGCTCCGAAGTGGTCATTAACAGAGTTCTGAAAGTCTTACCTTGATTAGAATGGAAGAAACTAAGACTTCTTCAGATACAAAGGAAATGCATTGGAGTTTTGTTCTTAGAAGATAATCTGAAAATAAAAGTTGTATCTTTCATCTTTTGTCTTTTAAAGAGCAGAAATCACTCTTAGCTTCCTGAGTTCTTATATCTGGTTCAGTGCCTTGCCTGCCACATCTCTGAATCTTTTGCGAAAATAAATTCAAACAACAGTTGGACCCAAGCTCTGATTAGAGTTGCCTCCTTCAGAGGAGATGTCTTGCATTCTTTTCCTCGTACTGCCAATATAAGTTACCCGGTTGCCAATCCCATTTGCCAGAGAATGAGTGAGCATTGTTAGGGAAAGATAAAGCTCAATTTATCTCTTCTTTAACTAGATATGTGAAAAGGGGCAGGAGATAGGCTATGTCCTAGAAGTGCAAGTTTCTGTCTATGAACTGTGCAAAAAACTTACAGTGTTGTCAAATGTGCCAGCATCTCCGTTGCAGACACTGAAAGTTAAATGAGCTGAATCCCAGCATGACTGATTTGTGGTGCTGCTATCACTAGCTGTGAACAGACCTCCAGATAGTTTTCCTTGAAATGCTCTTCTTACGCCAGGGTCAGCAACTTTACTACACTCTGCCAATACTCTAAACTAATTTTACTTCTGGTAAAGTTGTGCACACAAAGATAACACAGCAGACCAGTGTCTGCTGCCAGCTGTCTCCAAGGTACACGGATTCGGTTTTTTGCCTCTGTTTGGAGGTGCCTGTGAAGTCTGGAGCTGTCTAGATTTGGCGCTAATTCTAGCACCTGAGACATTCCTGCCAGTGAAGTCAAATTAGATGGTGTTTATAATTTGTCACTGTCTTCCTGAAGATGGATTCTCATAAACATTTTCTGGAAATCAACAGATATATGCAACTAGAATAACAGGAGAGGTTTATCACCTAGCTTTACTATCTTAATCTAAAATAAAAGAGAAGTATAAAGGAGGGATGGACCAGATTCCAAGTACTTCTGAGCAAGAACTGTGCTCTTTTACCATTACTATGAGATTGAATCACCACCATAAAAGATACGGTCCTTTTATTGTGGTGGGCAGACAGCATCTAATGGGGGATCAAGGACTGTCTGTGCTTGACACTGTACAAGTATGCACAAAAAATCATCCACAAAGACCAGGCTGTCTGTCAGCATATATTAGATGTAATTGTGTTGAAATGTAAGAGAGCATCATAGCATTTTAAAAATTATTAATTGAATAGGTTGCCTCATGACATTTTTAAGGTGTGTTTGGGAAGATATTATCCCCCGTTTGGTTAGCCGACCAGCCACTCTTGCTGCACCTGAACACTACTTTTTACTGTGACCTTTGAAAAACTGCAATCAGTGCTGTGATTGGAGACGATTGGTTGGCAGAGAATAAGAGAAGCACTGATGAAGTCCTAGAGGGTTTAACGTCAAAGAAAGTAGCCAGTTTCTTCAAAAAGTGAAAAGAAAGGAATTACAAGAATCTGTAGGCCAATTAATGAAGAAATTAATTGGTAGATACAGAGAGAAAAGAGCCTGAATAACTTGGCATTAGCCATTAATTAGTACCATATAAAACTGCTATAATTTTCGTTCAACAACTTTACTTGGTGATGGGAACATAGTGAAAATTTCCATTAAATGTGAAAGGTCAATAATAGGTACCAAGAGCCAAATTCCACAGTGCTTTGTAATTCTATTTGCCATTACCCTTTTTGTTCCTGCAATATGGGTAGATTTTGTATAAATTTCTTTCATTATTCTAGACCTCATTAGGATGAAACATAGTTTTAGTAAGAATAATACAGCAGGACATTTAGAATTAATTGTGACTTTTTAGAATTACTGCTCTAACAAACTGCTAGGTGTCTTTTTGAAGCTGACAGAGAGTAAAGGCCATTTGGCTCCTCAGTCCTGGAAGGCGGCTAATAAAGAAACCTTTTTTATTGGCGTTGGTAGACTGAGTTTCACAGAAGCCTTGCAGGGATTTCCCCGGGAGGCAACTTCAAATTCAGCAGTGTTTACAGGAAAAAAAAAAGAAAGAAAAAAAGAAAGAAAAAGAAGGTGTTCATTGATTATGACACTGAAAGAAATAGAAAATATTCTAAGGGAGGTTAAATTAGGGCATCAAATATGTTAGAAAACTGGGACCTGCTCTTATTTTCTCCAGGAATCTAGCAGGCCAAGGGAAATACTCAGGATAAATGTACTGTCTCTTTCCCAGTTGTCAAGTTGCGGTCATAAAACTGCAACCAAGAGATCCAACTTAATGAGCTCATGGGAGAAAACTAACCCTTATCTTAATTTTTGATTTACACACTCTCCCACCTCCCCCCATTCATTTCTGGATGGGATTCAAGTTTCTGACTCACTTTGTTATCTGTGGCACAGTAACTATCATGAGAATGTCTTTTTGGGGCTTGATATCATCTGGAACATTGATGTGACGTTTTTTTTCAGACCATCCTATCTACTGTTATGAACAGCCTTGCAACTGCTTTTTATTTCTTTTTTTTAATCATTTTTTTCAGTTTGCTTGTTGTTTCTTTTAAATAGGAAACATTCCTTCAGATAAATAAATGCACCAGCCTGCCTTGGTGCCTCAGTTTATTCCTCCCTAGGTGCAGTTCTTGGCACTTCTCTTTGTTGAACTTCATGAGGACTCACCTCTTCAGGAACATGGTTGTCTAGATAACACATGCAGCAGCTTGTACAGAACAGGGTGTAGAAGTGTCCCAACAACTGCTTAAGAGAGAAAGTGGCTGCTGAACAACAGTGGACATGCCAAAGGTCATGGGCCACAGCACAAGCCAGAGCAGATATCCCTAGAGCATCGGGGGCATCAGCTGAGCAGGAGCTCCAGAGGGAGGGTATGGCCACCCAAGACTCAGGCTACAGGGAGTCCCTGGTGCTCCTGGGGCTGGGAGTAATGGTGTCCTACCTACTGGTTGAGGAGATGACTTGACAGCTGAAGGAGCTGCCAAAGGAGGTGAGCAGGCTTAATCACATTCAGGAGGATTAATGGGATCTGCACAGAGACCCTCCAGAGGCGAGAGACTGAACCTACATTTTGCCAAAGGAGGGAGAGTCAGAGGCTGTACTGGATTGAGGGGTGGATTACAGAGATGGAGGAGGCTGGAGACATGAGATTTGGCAAGAGAGGAAGTCTCCTACTCCATCTGCAGACTGACAGGGAGACGTTCAGTGCCCTGGGAGGTGACAGGGGGCACAAGCTCCACCACGAGAGGCTTCAGATTTGATCAAACTCGAACCAAACATCTGCACATCACACTAAGTAGAAGTGACAGGTGAGAGTGGTTGGAGATTCCCCTTTGTGAAGGACAGAAACATTTACCTACCACCCAGGTATGCTCTCATAGGATGCTTTTTCCTTGTTGGGTGTCCACATCTGGGATGTTGTGAAGAGATCGACATTTTATCCAGCCCTCAGCCTATTACTCCTTGGTGGTCATCCGTGTGGGCATCAATGGTACTTCCAGAGGAGACCCTGTGCGTACCAACTAAAGGTTGCTGGCCCGGGGGTGCAGGTGAAAGGCACGGGGGCCCAGGTTGTATCTTCTTGATGGTGGAGAAAGGAAAGACTGGGTAGGAGCCAGCACATCCGGTAAGATATGAACTGGCTCTTTGGCTGTTGTGACAGGAATCACTCTGTCCCTTATGACCATGAGGCCTTCTTCGAAAAACACAAACTGCTGAGGAGAGCTGGGATCCACCTGAAAGAATAAGGCAAAAGCATCCTTGCTAACAGTCTGGCCAAACTGGTGAGGAGGGCTTTCAACTGTGTCTGCTGGGTGATGATGATAACAGCCTGCAGTTAAGTGAGGGAAGGGAGATCAGAGTTGGTGAGTACATGGGGAAGGGTGATGGGAGCAGGAGAGTCCTGAGGAAGGTAAAGCAGGTGAAAAAGGGGCCCTCCTCACATGTTCAGACAGAAGTGCACACAGCCAGGGAAGGAGAGGAGGAACTAGAGTCTGAGGAGTGGTCACAAAACTACAACACTGGAATAACTGAGCCATGGTGGGGCAGGGTGCCATACCTAGACAGTTAGATACTTCTAGATATCTAGAAAGTCATAGAATTGAAAATAGGTATAATCCCAGCCCTGTTCCCTCCCAGTGGCATGGCATTACTGCATCATCAGCGAAGCTCTGCAGGCTCTGTAATTCTTAAATTTGTGGGCACATAATGTCGGTGTTGTTGGTTAATCAGTGTGTTAAGTATGATTTAAGTGTAAAAGATTAGGATCCTCAGGAGACATGGGTGAGTGTTACCTAGTTTGTGAATTCCAGACTGGCTAAGGAGTAAAATAAGGACCTGCTTTTTCAGATCAACCCAATACAGTAAAGTCTCTGAGCGGACAGGGGAACAGGACTTTGTGTGGAAGAAATTTGGAGAAAACAGGCAGCAGTCATGTCTCAGGCATCTAAGCAGGCTAGAGGCTGTGTCTATAGAGTACCCTGTTAGAATAAGGTATCTGTAGTTCACTAAGGTGAGTTTTATGCGTCTACTATCTGTTTTAAGACCCAGAAGCATCCTATCATTCAGTGTCACAGCATCCTATCATGCAGATGTCTCTTTCCCATGTGTGGCCAAAGAAAGTTGGTCATGCTGGTCACGTTGTTTGTGCAAGACGTGCTTCCCGAAAGGAGCTGTGTATTTCTTGAACATAGAAATCAAAAGATGTTCTCATAAGCAGAAGGCTATATGCTAAAGGCCATGTCATGTCCTCTTCCTTGGCTCTCCAGTGCAAAGCCAGACAAATCTCATGAAAAAACACAACGTATTTCTTGGGTTTTTAAGAGTTGAGGAATGTGACTGCTATCAGTGCAGCCACAAGCAGAATGTACACAAGCCCTGGGAACATCTTGGAGAACAGAATTTATCAAGGGAACATAGGAGTCATAACAACTCCCACAGGAGCACCAGTCAACATTAAAGTGTTCGTGTTGTGACTGGCTAGTGCTGATGATGGAGTTTAAGATTCTGCTTTTCTGTCCAAAGTGCACAGCCCTTTTAGACTAAATCAGTCCCCATATATGCCACAGGAAGATTATTTCTGTGGTGATACTGATGTGTGTTTCAGAGAAGATCCTTGAATTACCACAGAATTAGATATGGTCTGAGATTCTTTAGTGCAAAGAACAATTTTCTTCCTTTAATTTGCTTTTGTAACTTAACATTCTTTCCTGGAATGCTGTCCATTGTATACTCATAGTTTCTCTGTAGCCATGTAAACTCTGTTTACTTGAAAATGATATGGAAAATGACTCAGATGATTTGTCCCTTCCTGGCCCATACCTTTCATAGGATAACACTAAGTA
Organism: Stercorarius parasiticus; assembly: GCA_013396915.1. Lineage (NCBI taxonomy): Eukaryota > Metazoa > Chordata > Aves > Charadriiformes > Stercorariidae > Stercorarius > Stercorarius parasiticus. The sequence continues at coordinate 124,166 of VWZL01001526.1, forward strand.
GGAAAAAAACTGACAAGAGTCCGCTTCTGCCCTATTTGGATCCTATTAAACATTCTGTGAAATGACTAGAAAGATTCCCATCATGTTTCAGGGCACTTGGACTAGTACAAAAGCTGTGAGGTAGGTGGACTGCTCTCAGACTTGTTCTGCTGTTCTCATAGCAAATGCAAAGCCAGATTTCTGTGAATGCTGCACATACTGTGCAGAGTCTGTGAGCTTCTTCCAGTCCATTGCTATTTATAATAGCTGATGATTATACTTAATTTTTCACCCTGGTGGTCCCAAAGGACATTGCAAACATCTGGTTGAACAACAATCCCTAGATCTACGACTGCTGTGATCCAGCTGCTCCCAAACGAAGACATGACAACATGCTTAGCACTCGGAGGGCAGGGAAAACCATGGCATCTTTAATCCTCAGACAACTATTACTACTGCTGTCTCCAGTACATTTTTCAGGATATCCAGTACATTTTCCATGATTTCAGGCATCAGACAGCTCAGCTGGAGGAGTAGTTCTGAAAAACAAAATGTCCTAAAATCATAGAATTATGACTGCTGTGCATCAAGGACCTAAAATAAGACACCTATCCATGGGCAGGCCTTTCATCACTGGTCATCTGCTCTCCTGGGATGTTCTAGAGAGAAAGAAGAGATCCTGAAGAGTGCACCCAGGTGGACCCGCCCCTCCTTGTTGGGGTGGCCTTGTGTCCACCAACGAATTCTTTGATCTTTTACTTGACTCAGAACTTCATCCAGTAACTCCTTTATTCACCTTAGAGTCCTTGGTTGAGTCCTTGCTTTTAGAAAGCTGACTTGTATTGCTTTCAAGTCTTCCAGTAACGAAAAACATGCCACAGTGGCTGATGCATTGTCCCAATAATTTATTATACTTTTAAAAAACACTGTTCATTCTTGCACTAAATTTGGTTAATGTCTTCTTTCAGCCATGAGCACACTGAATACACATTTTTCAGACACTGAGTTTATGTGCACAAATCTGCTTCAATAATAAACTTTCGATATCTGGCTTGCTTTATCTGGGGTAGAGATTATAAATCTGGTAAGCCTTTTTGTTCTTGGAGTCCTGGTGTTAGCTGAATTTAAACTTTGAAAAAGAGGAGCTTTCCTAACTTATGTGATTTCCTAGATTAACATGTGTCCATGACTGAAGTTCTTCCCTTTCCTGATGTATTTCAAAAGATTGATGGCGTCTTTGGCTATATCTTTATAAGTAAACTGAAGAGAGTCTGGCCTTGGACTCACACACTTTATATGACTATGGTCACTGTTAAATCTTTAGCATTTTTCCTTGCATGCATTTGGCCTAAGCAAACTGATTTCCCCCCACAATAGGCTGGAGGATTCTGACATTTCAAAAATCTGAAGGGCGGGGGGGAAGTCCACAGTGCGTATTTGTTCCGCAAGTCACTGAGATGCTCTTGGTGAAGCCACCCTAGCTGGATGTATGGTGTTAGCTGTGTGGGTGCAAGCCATGCTTAAGGCAGAGGGCAGGCAATGCCTTGCTATGTTATTCACATAGTATAAACATAGCTTTTATGCAAGCCTGAATAGTCATTATGGCACACTATCATAGAGTCATAGAATGTGTTGAGTTGGAAGGGACCTTTAAAGGTCATCCAGTCCAACTACTACGGAGGTGTAGTAATAAAACACTGTTAAGCTTGTTCAAAAGGAAGCAAAGGCCCTTGACACCTTCCCTGGCGTGCGTGAGTACCTGCAGCCCATCCAGAACTGCTGGGGAACACCTGGCTGGAGCTGTTGGATGGCTGGCAGATAGCTGCAGATGCACAGATTATTTTTTCAGCTAATGAGCGGGTGTTGTTTGCCTCCAGGGCAGATCAGGCTCTCTGCTTGTATACACCCAGAGTGCTTCACGCTTCTGTCTAGCTGGGAAACCCCAGCTGCCAATGTAGTAGCCATAGGGATGCATGCAATTGTTATGGCATATAATGTGTGGTGACAGGATCAGTCAAAACATCCATTACATTTCAGTGCCGTGTTTTATATATATCACCCTACTTATCTGTGTGCAGGAGACATATCCACTGAGGTGTCTAGGTGCTTCACTGTTTTTAGAAGCCAAACTCCCCCAGTTTAACAGGGAATAGGTACCTAAATACCTTTGCAGTGTGATTAAAGAGTCCTAGAGGGAGAGTGGCTTTTTTTTTTTTTTATTTTAGAACTCTTCCTGCTGTTTCTTTGCCCTTTCTTTCCTTATTTCTGTTGCATTCTTGTTACTCCCAGCAACATTATTTTTTTCTGAATTTGAATGAGTGTGTATATATTATGTTACTGTTGTATAATATTATTGCCATAGAGATGAATTTGGCAAGTAAAATTGCCCCCTACATGCTGTAATGAAAATATAGCACATTTTAGAATTCATCTGAGTCAGATTTAATTTCTTGACAAGTTGTATATTTAAAAAAAGTTATTTCATAAAAATTAAACATAGTGCTTATTCAATCACCTATTGCAACCATCTGCTGCTGATATATTATTTTGATTTATCAGCCTGACAGGGCCCGATCCTGTCCCCAAGGAAGTCATCTGCGATTTTATTATTCCCTTCACTCAAAGCAGAATAGAAACTTCATTCAACTTGCTACTTAATGTGAATTATAATGTAATCTTCCAATACTTTGCAGTTAAGAGTTTAAAGTTTCTACACCAATGGTATTGTGATATTGTAATTTTTTCCAAGTTCTATTCAAACATAACATTCCTGTCACGAACATTTTTGCAATCTCCTGTAGGTTAATGATATTTTAAAATTCACAAGAAAAAGTAGCACTTAAGTACAAGCATATTTTGAAGAGTACTGAATTACAGGCAATGACCTCTTTCAGCTGTCAGTTATTTTGTACATCAGCCACCAGATTCATTAATTTTTTCTTCTCAGTTGAATGTTTTTCTCAAAGAGGTATAGTTGGTTTACATTTATGCAGTTTCCCTCAAGTGTAATATCTTTTGTATTCATATATTATATAAAGTAACTACATATTATGCAGTAATTGGAGTTTATAGTTGCTGCCTTAAAAATGCAGCTGTAATGTCTACTTAAACTGCAGTATTTTCCTTAAATCTTGTTATTGCTGGCTGCACTCTATGATTAGAAATAAAAGCCTTGTGTTTGCAAGAAATATCCAGATATTTTGGATGAGATGCTTCAAAATTAACTACTGATTTTTCTAATAAAACAGCAGTAGGATATTTTCTATCCAAATATTTAAAAAATACTCATTGATAAGCACATACTCTCTTTCTATATAAAGGGTTCTTTTTAAAAAGAATGCAGTACTGCTTCAATTATCCATTTATATGTATGAAATACAGCCATATTACACACACACACACCTGCCTCAACGGATGTTATCATTAAATGCCTATATAAATATTTCCATTTTGACAGCAATAGATCATATTTTTCCATGAATTACAAATATTAGATGCCTACTAACTTCAGAGACAGGTTTTTTTTGGATCTAACTTGAAAGAGGGGACGTTTAATTACAAAGTCTCGGTCATGAATACTGAACAGCTACAGGAGATCAACCATTTACAGAAATGTTTATGGGAGTAACCAGGGTCAGCAACAAAGAGGCAATACTGTTAACTGCCATGCAAATTTCCAAGCACTGGGCTTAGATGAAATCAAAGCTAAGTATAAAAAATGAACACATTAAAGCACTCATCTGCCCCTTACGATATTAAAAATGACTCTGTCTTCAGTATGTCACGCCTTCCTACAGCGGGAAAAATGAAGTTGACAGCTGTGTATAAATTAATGGTTATTCAAGTAGTTATTGTAATGTACACACAAAAATTGGCTCTGGTGTATGCTCTGAAGCACAGTCTAAGGGTGTGTGACTGAAGATGCTGTTGTCTCAAGTGAAATTCTGCATGTTAGCCCTAGTCCAGATTATACCAACAACTGTGCATTAAGTCGTTATGATCATATTGTGGATCTCGTCTTGAATGGCAGGAGCTGAACACAGCAGGTTGCATTCAGTATTTGTAAAGTCCTCAGAAAGAAGGCGTCCTACAACAAAGGAGATGTGTCTGAGTTACCATAAGAAGAGATATTATCTAACAGTGCGGTTCAGGGATCTCATGGAACCTGCTCAGTAACTGCGTTTATTGTGCTTAGCCAGGCATTCAGTCTGCGCTTCCAACTCCCTGACCTCTCCCTGGGCAAACTGCTTGTATAAGTGAAACAATTATGATGAAGTGTTTCTACTCTGAAGAAAAACTAAATGGAAATAAAAATGATTATGATCCCTCAGTATGTTGATAAATCCCAACAAGGGTCACTGGGCAGGGGAAGAACTGTTTTTTCATTCTGTACAAGTCCTTGATCCCATGTCCTCAACTTTGGCAAGATTTTCAGTCCTGCCTCCCACAATGTTCTAGTATCCATGTTTGGACACCACAGTCTGGCTGCAGGGTAAGAAACTGGATAGGCAAGCTGACCAAAAGAAAAATACACGCTGCAACAAAAGCTAGAGGAAAAAAGTCTTTCTTTATTCAGGTCTGTCTTTTTATTTTCCTACTGGGAGACTGAGACGGTGAGGCTGGAGCAGTTGCCCTCTGAGGAGAGGCTGGGGGAGCTGTACTTGCATAGCTTGGAGCAGAGAGGGATTTGAGGGGAACTTAACAGCAGCCACCAGTGCCTACGTGGAGATCATCAAGGATGTGTAACTGGGGTCATCACAGCCGTGTAGGGTGGGATGACAAGGGACAATGAGCATTAATCGAAGCAGGAGAAGTTCACTTTTGATATAAGGGGAAACTTTTTCCCCAAAAGAACGGTCAGGAGGAGGCATAGGTTTTGCATTCTTTGTCCCTGGAGATTTTCAGGCCCTGTCTGGATGAAGCCCTGAGCAGCCCAGTCTGACCTCAGAGCTGACCCTCCTGTGAGCAGGAGGTTGGACCAGAGGCATCCTGAGGTCTCTTCCAGCCTGAATGATCCTGTGGCTCCGTCATCTTATGACTCTCCACTGCCTGAGATAAAGAGCAAGGCCAAAAAGGACCTTTTGTCTGATCCAACATCATCATTCCACTATTCTTCACTAATAGACGGTGAAGTAATGAACAATTAAGCATAAAGGTAGTTTTTTGAAAGTAATTTATTCTCCTTGTTAGTTCCACAATCCATATATTTTATTCCACAGCATTCTACCAAAATGAATAAAAACATAATGAGGAAATATATTTTGTGTCAACCACTTAGCTAGGAAGTCTCAAACAAAAAGTGAATTCTTATGATGTGGTTTTCTTACACTTCCTTCAAGGTGCTTGCCATTTACCCTAAGAGAAACTGTTAATAAGAATACTTACAGAATATTAAGAACATTTTCAATTTCTCTCAAGAAAATCACTATATGCATCTCTTCCAAACTGGGTAGCAGCAGGTACATAGAAAAGGTCTACCTGAATAAAAGTCTGATGACTATGGTATCAATAACAGGCTGAGGTGTAGATTTAAGCAACACACTCTTCTTCTGATATCTTTAATCAGAAGTTTTAAGCTTTTTTGAGATTTCTTTACTCCCTCTTTGAAAAAAAAAAAAAAAGGAAAAATCCTTCAGGCATAATAGAGTCACTGGCCTGCTGCTTGAATAAAAATTATAATTAGAATTTAGCAATTGTGAATAAAGAATGACAGAAAGAATTGAAGCCTCAAATTGCTATTACAAATGTCAGGAAAGGCTGAGGGAATCTGAACTTCGGACACATTAGGTATGTGAGATCTGGGGGTTGTTTAATCTAGAAAGTGGGAGCTATAATCAGTTCTAATGTAAGTGGATGCAACTTCATTTCCATAAATGAAGACAGAGCTGTACTTAGCTCTGTATCCCATTCACCTTCTATATAAGAGGCTATGTTAGATTCATGTGCTACTTTTTATTTCCTGTTTTCTCTATGATCTTTGGCAAGTACTTCACCTTTATAGGTGGCATTCATTGCACCTTATTTTGTCTTTTAAAAGTTAGACATCTATCATAAACTGCATTCATTGTATAAACAACAGAGATTCTAACTTGAGCAACTGTTTTTTTCCTCCTGCAACAGCACGTAACTCGACCAGTGGGATTGTTAACCCTTGGGGAGCAGCAAGGACTCAAGCAAGCCACAGTGGACCCTTTGGTCTGACCTCTTTCCATCAGACACTCACACTAGAGGTTTCTGGGTGACCTGGCCTTGCTGTCAGATGTTCCTCACACTGATGTTTCAGTTCTCAGTGTTGGTAGCACTGACAATTTAATCAGTTTCCAGCTTCTTCTGTCTCTCAGCCCACAGGAGATCTTTTAACAGCTTTCCCACTGGCTTGCCAGGTGGATTCTGCTGCCCTTAGTGCCCAGGCTCCAGCTTTTGCTTTCCAAAAGCGTTAACTTACACCAGACACTTTTAGGAATAGTTAGCCTTAGACTTCAGAACACTGTTACAGTCAGAACCTTTCTCCACTTCTGCATAAAATCATAGAATAGTTTGGGTTGGAAGGGGCATGTAAAGTTCATCTAGTCCAATCGCCCTGCAATGAGCAGGGACATCTTCAACTAGATCAGGTTGCCCAGAGCCCTGTCCAACTTGACCTTGAATGTTTCCAGGGATGGGACATCTACCACCTCTCTGGGCAACCTGGGTCAGTGTTTCACCACCCTCACTGTAAAAAATATCTTCCTTGTATCTATTCTGAATCTACCCTCTTTTAGTTTAAAATTATGATGTCTTATCCTATCACAACAGCCCCTGCTAAAAAGTCTGTCCCCGTCTTTCTTGTAAGTCCCTTTTATATATATACTACCCATAATTTAATAGGAAAATGCCTCTTAAACACATCATGGAATAAACATCTATCAGGCCTGACCACTGATTGTTCAGTTTTATCACCTTTTCTCTGTATCAGACATCAACAAAAGAGACGCAAATTCATATTCCTTTCCCTGCTGAGAGCCTGAGGGTCCAGAACAGAAGGGAAAGAAATACCGGGGACAATCTCTTGTGTGTGTGTTACAGAGTGCCTGATGTAAAGGATGAAGTGGACAAAGCTTTTCCAAAAAACACTTGGAGAATTTTCCCAGTTTCAGGCTCTGGTCCTCAGGACGGATTTCAACAATATAGGCACCTACAGGGAGAGCAATGCAGCATGATGCAAGCAAAGCTGGGATGTTGCTGTTCTTTTCGTGATGCAAATGCCAGAGGGGGCAGACAGGAGTAATGCTCTACTTGAGCACTGCTCATAAACAAGGAATAACTGTTGAGCAGTGTGGTCACAGACAGAAATTTGATCTGCAGTGACCATTGTGTGACTGAGTTCAGGATGGGGAGGAAAGCTGTGAAGCTAAGCAGCAGAGGAAGGACTCTGACTTCCTTAAAATAGATCTCAGCTTGTTTAAGTGTTTGTTAGACAGAGTCCCTTGAGAAGCTGCCATCAGAAGAATGGTGCCCAGAAGAGCCAGCTGATTTAAAATAAATAAACAAATAATACCTTACTGAGAGAGCAGGAGCAACCCAGAAAATTTGGCAGAAGACCTTTTTCATGAAACAAAATCAAAAATAAAATTTAAAAGAAAAAGTATGAGAATTGGAAAAAAGGACATGCTACAAAAATGACTTAGTAAAAGATGATATGGAGATGGCTGAGGTACCTGGCACCTTTTTTGCCTAAGTCTTCACAACCAAAACCTGTTCCCAGACCCTGTGTGCATCAGCACTCTTTGAGAAGGAGAGGGAGAGCCAACAGTAGGGCAGCAACAAGTTAGGGTTACTACTAGTGATTATTCCTATCAATTTGGTGACTGTGAGACCACATTCGAGGTAACGTGCACAAGAAAGACACAGACATGCTGGAGTGTGTCCAGCAGAGGCCATCAAGGTGATCAAGGCACTGAAGATCATGATACATGAGGAGAGGCTGAAAGAAGTGGATTTGTTCAGCCTTAAGAAGAGAAGGCTCTACAGAGATTTTATTACTGTCTTCAACCACCTGATGGGTAGGTACAGAGAAGGCTCCTCAGCATGAAGGAGGAGAGACAACAGAAACAGCCTGCGACAAGAGAAATTCCAGTTAGGTACAAGGGAAAAAAAATCTGTGCAATGAGGGAGGTCAAACACTGTCACAGGTTTCCCAGGGAGGCTGTGGAGCTTCCATCCTTGGAGATATTTAGAACTTGATATAATAAAATATTATATACTTTGAGTATAATCTAGAAGCTAAATAAGTGTGCACTGAACAAACAGACTCTTGGGTGGGTTGCAAGTCATCTGGACTACTGGATTGAATAGTAATAAGTCCGGTAGTAGTCACGGCAAATATTCAGATGATAACTAGCATCCTAGATAAATGTAGTAACATCAGTGAAATCTGGGTTGGAAGAGACACAGAGCTGGTTCCTACCATCCTCTTCGAAGCAGAAACCACTGAAAATCACTGCATTTTTGCATTAGTGAGGCATTTATAACAAGGATAACAGGCATCAGCCTTTCTCTGAGGTAAATACAGCATTTTTCTTCTTGCAGTGTGATGCAATCACACAGTGATGCAGTTATTAATGTCACAAACCTTTCTCTGAGTCAGAGACTGCTTTTTTCTTCATGTTTGTACAATAACTAGCAATGTCAGATACCAACCTATTTGCATCTATGGAACATCAGATGTCTGCTACATATATGTACCACACCATGATTATAATGTCAACAGTTCTCCCTTCCAATCTTTTTTTTTATCTATGTTGCTAGCATTTTTTTTCCTTTCATATCGTTTTAGTGATTTATGGATTTAGGAGTATGAAAAATCATATATATATACAATTTGTAAATAAATATTTTAAAAAATATTTTTAAAATAAATATTTCCCTGTAAAAGATACTTTAAAACATAAAAAATGCAGCGTACCATTAGGCTATTACCCTTTGTGCATTAGAATTTGCTCTTTTTAACTGTACTTTCACACTGATTGAAGTTAATGATGGAATCTTCTGCTTTAATTACATGTGTCAGAAGTAATTTATCAACAGAGAAGTAATTAATCCGTGCTTTAATAACCAATATCTCATATGATCTGTAAAAGAATTTTTAATCTGCTTTCTGGCCCTTGGAAATCCCAAGAATATTTTAAATGAGATTAAGTGAGAACCATATTTTCTTAAGTTATTCAGTATGAGTTGGTTTTAGCTGTAGCTTATTAAAAGAAATGTGGTAGGAAATTAAGAAATTTTGATAAAACTCAGATATAGATTTCATTCCTCAAAACACCAAAAGAAGTGCTTGAAAGCTCTGACTGCCCAGCTATTCGCAGAATTTTCAGCAGAGAAATTTCACTTGCAAAATCATAAACAGCACAGGTGCTATAGTCATCTTTGTCCATAGAAGTGAAATAAGGAAGACTTCTCTTAAAATTTGAGAAGACTATTCCAAGCTATAGGTTGGTCTGATTCATTAATAATGTTAATGATAACATTGCATTGAAGATGCCACTCACAAGACATTCAATGAAAGCCAGTAAAATGACAAAGTTTAGCATAATTACAGCTGTGTTAAACAACAACAAATAGGGCTTTTATATTGTAAAAGACCAATAAATTAAGGGTTGCTGTAATACACATATGCCTTTAAAATAGAACAGTATCTTGCTAGGAAATTCAATAGAACTGGCTAATAACTAACTGCAATGAATAAACCAGGGATAATGAGTAATACTCATTCTGTTGCACAGCTCTGCAAAACAGAAAATGCATCTTAGAACAGCGGCCTACTTGTTTACTTAAATATTTCAATGTTACTTTAAAATAAAATCTCAGATTTGACTGAAGCAATATTTTGACCAAGCATTTCTAACACTGGGCAAAACCATAGAACATTGTTTTATACTATGTGCTTGCAGAAAGCACTTGCAAAACATGCCTTTCTTGCATTTTCTTGTCAAAATATGACATTGAAATGTAAAGGACACCCTGTAAAGGGCACTGGACATTTATGAAAGAAAGATGATGATGGAAAATGTCAGTTTGGAAACGCAGATTTCCATTTTCTGCTTTTGGACCTAATTAGACAATGCAAACACCATTGTTCTAATATTCTCTTAATTGAGCATACTGAGTTCTGTGCACAGTTTTTTTATGCTGTGATATTATTTTTTTTCTGAATGGTCAGATGACCACCAATTTATTTATAAATGCTTACATGACTACTAAACATTTAATGAAGCTTAGCATGGACAATTATTTGCACTGAGAGAAGACTGGAAGTAATTCACTATTTTTCATGCACTAGTCTCATCTTTAAAAAATGCCTGTCACCAAATGTAAGCAGAAATTCTATGCAATTCAAAGAGCAAATCACAATCAGCAGGTAGCAAGTAGTCACTATGAAGCATTTAAAAAAAAAAAAAGAAAAAAGCCTTCCATAGGCTGAATTTTGTGAATAATATGCCATCACCAAAAAAACTAAAACAAACTAACCAACAAACAAACAAAAACCCAGCTTGAGCTGCTTTGGTTTTTTTTAGTGAATTTACTATCAGCAGTATCTAAAACAGAAGAGTACTCCAGCCCCCTGATTAAAATGAATCTAATCTCTATGACCCTCCCAGATTTCAAAAGAGAAATTCTACCAAAGCTGAAGAAAGTATGCTTGTCAGATACATATATGAATGGATGGATATGGATGTGGATATGGATATTCTCCTTATCAGGAGTGTTAAAGACGCTAAGTCTGGCTTCTAGAGCAAGATGCTTCTTCGGCAAGGACAGAGGACAAACTGTCTCCCTCTGAGGAGTCTGACACTGGGGCTCTTCCTCTCCTCTGTTTTCTCAGGAAACTGTGCCGTGTGCAGGTTGCCAAACTCCAGATTAAACAAGTTGGATCTCTTTTACCATGTCTTACACAGTAAAGAGGTGAAACTGAGTTCTGCATGGACAGAGTAGTGATTCCTGTTCCTTAAACACTGAGTCTGAGCACCTTCAAAAGAAGCATATGGATGTCGAGAGGGAGCACAGCCTGTTAGGAACTCCAGTTGGTTGCTTTGTCATGTAATAGAGTCTTTTGATCCCATAATTCTTTTTCTAGCCTGTCCTAACTGCATGTTTGTACGTGCCCTCACACAGGTAAGAAGGCAGCCTTTGACTTTGGGCTTCTCCCGGTGTGTAGACACTGAGGCTGTATCTCTCAGTTCTTACCCACCACCCTCATTTACTCCAGGATGTTCCTTTTCTTGCCACACAGTCATTGACTACTTGAAGAATTGGGCAAATATCACCCCCGTGTAAAGCCTGCTGAAAGCTCCAAGGATTTCAATGTCCTTATGAGGTTGCCCTGAACAACCTTATCTAACTCTGAAGACAGTCCTGACCAGGGGGCTGGACTGGACAACAGCCAGAGGTCCCTTCCAACCTAGATTTTTCTATGAGCCTATCAAAACAAATTTTCCTAGCAGCCCTTAACATCATTTTCATGCTTATTGCTCTGTTGTTTCACCCTCTTTTCCTCAAAGACATTTCACTAGACTTCTCAAAAGCATACACAAAATATTTTTATTCATTAAATTTTATTATGCCTGGATGGGGTGGAAGGGGAAAGTTCAGAAGTCACCTATCATTTAAAAACTCAAACTGAGAGATTTTGCAAAAAAATGTGGAAGGCACTGAAAATAAGAATATTTTCTGTTCAAGTTTACACATTCTAAGTGTTCAAGTTTACGCATTCTGTGCTATTCTTCTTTAGTTTAGCTGGAGATTATAATATGTGCTTGCTGCCTGGAGTAGGGAATGAAAAATGCTAGTGTTCAGCTTGCTGCCATACGGTCAAATCAAGAGTCATCATTCTAGTTTTACATGTTCTCACATGACAGTAGCATCGCTTGGTGGCTGATGTCCATATCACACAGATAAAAAGGGTTTCTTCTCAAAATGCTCCAGTAAAGAGACCTGTATGCACAATAAGTCAAGCAATGAAGAAGATTGCCTAAGAAGGTTGGCTTATTTCCTTTATCACTTCTTCTCTCCACCAGATTTTAATGGAGCAGACATCTTGAGGCTCCCCTTCTCACTGAAACTCTCTGGGATTTATTACTTAAGGGAAAGATGTCTCCTTTGTTAGGTCAGGCTAGCAGAAGGATTAAAAAACAGGCTGGGATGAGGAAAGAGAGCAGATTGTCACATGGAGACTAGAGAGAATAGAAAGAGAAGCAGACGACAAGGGGGGCTGGTATCATGAACAGAAAGAGAGATGAGGAGGAAATGGAAGTAAAAAAACAGTTGGAAGATGAATTTTAATTGTCAGTTCAGACCCAAAGATGCTGTGGGGCAAAGGCAGCTCAGGTGAATGAGTGAGATGAGAAGAAGGTAGGAGTTTTTTAGCTGTGGTAAGAACGGAAGGAAAAGGATTAGGGGGAAGATTTAAAATGCTGGAAGGGGGGAGGCATTCAGAGCTGGCTGAGCAAAGGGATGGCCATGGAACTGGGACTTGAATAAGAACTCTGAGATGATGGGGGGACCAGGAAACACCTGGGGCAGGGGGCAAAGGGAGGGGTGCATTGATGGAGGGTCTGTGCAGCAAAAGTAATAAGCTGGGAAGAGGTACAGGGCTGAAAAGAGGAATACTGAGACAGTGTGAGCCAGTAAAGGGGTGATCAAGACTAGTGGATAATAGATGTGTGTTTAATCAATGCAAATTGCAGTCCTACCCCTTCCATGGAGTGTGTGTTTGGATATTCTGGACCCTGCTTTTTTTTTGTGCCAACAGTCTCACTTGTCTTCTTTTTTGTTCTCATTAAAATAAATTTAAAATTACACACAATTAATGAGATAAGATAGCTCCAGATTTTAGAATATATGTTGCTTTATAAAAATAGAAAGAATATAAATAAAGACTATCTGTCTTCCCTAGACAATGTTCTGCAACTCAGAGCTGGTTGCTCTGATAATTAAAGATACTTTTTCCTCCTGAACTGAGGAACAAGCTGACTTGTAAAGCCACCCAGACAAGTAGTTCAAGCAGATGGTGCGTGACCTCAGCAAACAGGAAAAGTGAATGGATTACCAAAGTTGTCTCAATATTAGGGCTATGGTATTTGTCTTAGAAGGGGTACTTTTGAAGTACTTGTTTTATACCATTCAATTAATACTTTTCCTCCTAAGTTTGTTTTTTAGGTCAGAGAAATAGTGTCCTTTAACATCTTCTTAAAATGGTCTTATCTCAATTATCTGACACAATCACATTGAGATTTCCCTGCACAGTAAAAACTGTGGTTCTTTCCAGGTTTGTGAATACAACAGAGAGTTAGTTTTGTGAGGAGATTTCTAAAATGGAATGGAATGGAATGGAATGGAATGGAATAGAATAGAATAGAATAGAATAGAATAGAATAGAATAGAATAGAATAGAATAGAATAAGGAGAGGAGAGGAGACGAGGGGAGAGAGGTGTCTACATGTATTTTGAAGATAGAAGACGACAAAATGATTTCCATGTAGTTCCAGTGTGTTCATGAGAGTTACATCAAGGAAGACGGATAACATTCAAAGAATTTTGTTTTGATTTTAACGGACATTAAAATCCTATGAAGGACAGTTAAATTCATAAGAAGTTTTGTATTTTACTGTTACTTGAAGTGAAGAACTATGAAAAAAATATTACATCCTATTTCTATGATACTTATTTAATAAACTTGCAGAAAACATTGACAAATATATATGTTCAGCTTTGGATGATTGTTATATTTCCCTCATGCCTGCAGGGTAGAAGTAATTATAGATAGGTCTGAGATTTCTCCCTACTAGAAGGATGAACAACTTTATGAGAATGAGAAACAGCAAAAAGACAATAACACCATTCAGAATTAAGACTGATATTTGGATAGGGCAACATCATCCTGAAAACTACAGAGTACTGTGATGGTTAGGAAGTTAAAATATGGAAGTGTGCGTATGCATGTACGCATATATAACTAAATATACATTTATTGCTACAACTAATCGCTTCATCCAGAACCTTAAAATGTGCATGAACTTTTCAGCTAACACAGTCCAATGATGTGTTCTGTCCTTTGCCAAGGTTGAATTTTGTCTGCTATCATGCTGTCAGTCACCAATCTTGGTAATTAGCCATCTATTGCTTTTTGTGTCTGTCTCTATAGACAGAGTCCAATCTGTGACTACACTCGACTACCCCATGACTATTCAATTTCCTTAACTGTCTCTTTCAGGGCATTTGATCTTTCCCATGTCCAAATAAAGCGTGGGCTTTAACAACTTTCGATGGTCTACTCCAGACTTCTGGCAGAACAAATTGGCAGAGTAGTCTCTCAGACTAACTTATCTTCTAGAAGTCATTCTGACTCCATCCCCAAAAGATCTGAGAGTTTCCCATCCTTCTCTGTAATGTAATTTAAGACTGGATATTAAAAAGGCTAAAGAGCCTTTATTTATATATGAAAAGAGGTCTATGTGTGGGATCTGATTTTGTATTCCTATTGCATTCTTAAAGAGAAAGACACAGACATTTTACTTTCTCTGTGGAAGAATCCTATAGAGTATTTGATGATATTGATATAAACTTATTGTTTAGCATCCAAGGACTAGATACAGTTCCTAGCACTTACAATCAGCAGGAACTTTCCCTGCACTCACCCTGTGGAGGATGTCAATAGAAAAATGCAACTCAGTGTAAGTAATGATGGTAGAATCAGGGCAGGAATGGTACATTTTGCCAGTCTGTCAATGGATTTCATATGTTATTGGAGGAAGTCAGAGACCTCACACCTTGTCAGGGCCCTGTCCAACGAACTGTTGCAGTCCTTAGAAAAGCCATGCTTAAGACTTGTCTTTCTGCTTCACTAAAGCATCCATTCTGCTTTCCATTTGGTGACCTGGTGAAGGGCTGAGTTTCTACAAAATATCCCATCTGTCCCTGTCCAGTGAGGTACAGAAAAATACACCTCTCAAACTGAAAGCTCTTCAGAAATCTATGAAGTCATCACCATCCTTTCAGTGACTCTTAGATTGTCAGGGACAAAATCCTGTTTTCAACAGGAAGATTGTGATCCAGGCACAGGAGCTTTTCTATTTTTTTACATCTTGGCAGTGAAGAAGTTATTTTCCAAAGTGCAAGACACAGCAAAATTTATTCATCAAGAGCCAAAACATATCACAAGCAGAGGAAGCTTTAACATCATTGATCTCTACCGTGCAATACTTGGTAAACTGATTTAAAACTTATTGAAAATAATCAGGAATGTAATTTAAGTCTCTGAAGTAGTGTGCACCAAATTGCGTCCTTTGCAGAAAAATTAAGAAACTAACAAGAGCTTTATGCCATGTCTGTAGTTGGCTAAATCACTGAAAAAAATACTTAATAACTTCCAAAAGAATTCTTAATAAGACAAAAGTTACTTAAGACCCTTTAAAAATAATTCTTAGCAGTTTTACAGTTCAGTCAAATCTACAGATCTTTTTGTTCATTTCCCACATACAGAGCTGCAGGTAGTTTTTTGGTCTCCCAACTTCTTGCAGAGAAGCTGTTTCTTCAAGGGACATTCTTTTTCTTGTGGACTGTCATGTAATAGTTTCTTAAAGCATCAAAATGAGATGAAGGTTAAAATTTAAGTTACTAATTTTAGAAGAATACAGGAAAATCATCCATAACCTGTATTGCCAGTCTATTCAGGAATCTACAAAAGGAGGTAAAAACCTGTGAGCTTTCTGTACCAGATTAATCCTGTATGAATGCTGTATAATGGGAGAGAGAACAGTCTCTAAGATTGGGTATCAGAAATTGGATAGGGGGAACACTCGCCTGCTAATGAACAGCTGCAAGGATAAATGCAAAAGCTGCAGTATATTTTTGTGCATGTACAAGTAGTGAAAACTGTTACTGTGCTGGTGATGTACTGATCACAAATATCCCGCCCGGATCTAGCGGATCAGAGAGATCTACTCAGATCACCCCCATGCTTGCACAGTCTACTAGCTTGGCCCTCTGGTAAGACTGGTAATTCAGAGAAATCTCTCATATCAGGAGAGTAGGACTACTCCCTCTGGACCACAAGGGCTGGAATTCAGCTGTGGGGTGCATACAGCTATATCTTCTTGGCTGAGGTTACATCAGCCTTGTATAATAAACTGAATGAAGATTGACAGTTTCAGTATTCAGATGCAATGTGTGCATCTATAATTTTATACCACTGATTTAGCGGTGGTTTAAAGTGTTCCTTATGATTAAGAAGTTGGTATTGTTCCATCTGAATTCACGTGGGACCAACGTTATACAGACAAAATGAAAGTATTAATATTGCCACTTGTGTTTACAAAGATCAATGTAGGTACATAGCTTTTCTTATAAGTGTTGTAATAGAGTTGTTACAAACCCCAGTGTAATTAAAAAACAGTTAAAAAAAATGAACAACTCTCCTCTTGCTTCCCAACTCTCCTCCTTCCCCTGCTCTCCCATGTCCCAGGGCAACATGCAAATCAACATAACAGTTCTTACACCACATTCTTCCCTCCTCAGCATACAGGTCATGACTGCAAAAATGGAAGGGTAAGGAAAGAACTGTGTCCCTTTACCATCTGACACATTATCTTATGGCACTGAAGATCCTCAAACTGTATTTAGCCTGTCTCAACATCCAGGTATCCATTTGACTTAAAAGGGTAGGGGCAGGGCACATAAGTAAATTGCTTTTAATCTTCGTTTTCAAGCTAAACTAGAAACGAGCTGAAAGACTTCAGCTGAGTGACCTCCAGAAAACCCATCAAAAAGGCACAGTTATAACTTATCAGAAAAGAAGTATTTCTATGCCCTCTGCCTGACGCAGAAAGACTGTGAGTCTGTTAGAGCCCTTAGCAGGGTGGGTGGTTCCTCAATTTCTTTAATCTCTGGCATCATCCAAGCCTTTGCATGGAAATTGCAGGCAGGAGGAAAGACTGATGCATGTAAACATAATCTTACTGCTCTAGTAACATAAACTGGGCAGGTTTGACCTCTAGGGACCTCTTACTGTGGAGTAAGATCTTTGGAAATTACAGAATATCTCTACAGCACCTCTTTTTGCAAAACACCACATCAGCAAGCAAGGCCAGAAGCTGCTGACCCTCAGCCTGTTCCTGACTGTGAAACACCTCCTTCGGCTAGTGGGGAGGAGAAAGGATGACAAAATTTGGCTGAGCTCTCTTCCACTGACATCTCGCCAGACAATGACATCCAGACACTGAAGCCATCTCTGTGTTGTAAATCTATATATGGCTAGTGTCCACATACCACTCTTGTTTTGAGGACACGTGACATATCTCCCTCATCTAGAGTCCTTTGATGGAGAACAGAATAGCAAAGACCAGTAGTCGCATACAGCTCATCACAGAGAAATTCTTAGCATGCCCATTCTGGGCATGAGTGTCCCTCACAGTCATTCTGGGTAGCCTTCTACATTATCCTTTAAAATATGAACACCATAGCTAGACAGTATTTCCAGTGCTAAGTATACTGTGCTGTGTAGAGACATACACCATACCCAAACATAGCTCTGTATAGTCAATGTCATATATAAACATAGGCACGCAGAATCATAGAATTACAGAATAACCGAGTTTGGAAGGGAAATCTGATCCTACTTATATATATACTTATATACTTATAAGTAATCCTACTTATTGCCCTGCTTCTTCCATGCAGGTTCCTGAACTCCACCATCTCGTGGTCACTGCAGCCAAGGCTGCCCCCAATCTTCGCATCCCCAAACAGTCCATCTTTGCTTGTTAGTAGAAGGTCCAGCAGCACACCTCTTCTTGTTGGCTTCTCCACCACCTGTGTCAAAAAGTTATCATCAATGCTCTGCAGAAACCTCCTGGATTGCGTGTGCCTGGTGGTGTTGCTTTTCCAGCAAATATCAGGGTGGTTGAAGTCCCCCATGGGAACCAGGGCCTGTGATAGTGACGCTATTTTCTGCTGTCTGTAGAAGGCTACATCGACTTCCTCTTCCTGATCAGGTGGCCTGTAGTAAACACCCACAACAGTGTCACGCTTATTAGCCTGCCCCTTAATTCTTACCCATAAACTATTGACTCATTCTTCATCCACTCCAAGGCAGAGCTCGATACATTCCAGTTGCTCTCCCACATAGAGAGCAACTCCACCACCTCCATTCTATTAAAAAATTTTCCTTTTTCATAAACTTTTATCTTTTGGCACCTTCTCATTAACTTTTTAGAACACTTAATACCTGGTTCTTGATACTGGGGTTTTTTTTTAAAAAACTTGGATTATGTCAACTCAAACTCCAGTAAGTTTACCATATTTGTTCAGTTTTTACTGATAATTCTGAAACTGCACCCAAAAACAAATAGGAAAACAATTTGCTTAATAAGTCTTATCTTCTGTAACTTCATGCTTGCTGACATGCCTTATATTGCTAATACATAAGATGTAGCTTATTGAAAAACCTTATCAGATTTTTTCATTACTTCCATTATTTTAGCAGTAGCTCCAGCCAGCAGAAGAATCAGAGTGTATTTATTTCAGGCATGTAACTGTGGATATGAAAGAAATAGTACTGCCTACGTCAGATAACTGCAATGGATTAAATACGATAGATTTAATTTTCCCCACAGCTCATGGCTCAGTTTCAACAGAAGCAGTATCAGGAGGTTGTGTATGAACATGGAATAAACAGCAAAGGTCATGTCAAGTCAACCGGATCTGTTAAACTCTTAGGTGTAAATAAGACCATAGGGAACGAGTCCACCTGAAATTTTACATAAACAGGTGAAACCCAAGCGTGAGTGAAAGGACTGGAAACAAAACCAAAGGATGTCATAGATGCTAATCTCAGAAAAGCTAGACACTGATCAATCTTGCTGTACCTATATACAGCAAAAAGATCAATAAAGCAGAATAAGGGAAATTCATGTTCCTATGTTTCCCCTGCCTGTCCCTGGTTCCCTTTCTTCTTCATCACCAAACCACCACCATTTCTGATCCAAGCATTCAAAAGCACAAAAGATATATCCCCAGAAGTGGCAGTCATTACAGCACCTTGGTAACCATAAGAATAAAAGGGACATTCCTCTTAAGAACTTCCGATGGTGTACAGATCAGGAGCAGCCTACCAACCAGCTGAAATGTATAACACTTTGTTTTACTTAGCAAATACTTCCCTGCAGGCCCTGACCATTTTATTAATTCTTCCTTACCACAGGCACTTGCAGTTTTTTTCTGGTGTTTATGCTCAGGCAGCTTATTAACATTCAGCTTTCTTCCATCTGACTTATTATTGCTTTTGAGTGTATTCTCAAAACTCCTTTATGTCTCAAGTTTGCATTGGCTTATAAAATTGAAAGCACACTCTCTGTTATCTTGAAGAATATTACTCTGACTAGTAAGCTGCCCAGACTATTCCTGGAGATAGCAATATTTTCATGGTAAAGAAGAACAAAAGAGGAATGACTGTTTCTCACCTATATCTACATTTCTCTCAGCTTGCAATCATGGCTGTCATATGTGACTGATGATTTTAGATACAATCCATGTTTAATTGTCTCACCAGAAATTATTTAAAGCGGTCTGATCATCTCAGGATGTTAGTTAACTAATTCACCCTCTGAAAATTAATCTCCTCTAGGTTACCCCAAATAGGAGATGTCAAGAGAGCTGCTCTGAAATACCATCTAACTTTAAATACATCTACAGTAGCATTGCAATTTGGATCAGGAGTGTGGTCTAGAGGCAAATAGACTTTTGTTGCCGCGCTGATTTGTACCACGGAGTGATCTCGTAGCACACGAATGGGTTCTTCCAGTTGAAGCTAAGCCAGAAGAGGAGCCCACCTTGGTGCTCTGGTCACTGGTGGGCCCTGAACTCACAGAGCCAGACCAGAGCTAGTCAGTCCAGGTGAAGCTCCCTTGGAAACACACAGTTCAGGCTTTGGGTCCTCAAATCTGTTTTCTTCTCCAAATGGTTCCCATTATGCTGCACTACTTCCTAGCCTAGACTTAGCTTTTGACAACTTCCAGAATCTTTAAGAGGAGTACACTTTTGGGTGGGGAGGAGAAGAAAAGGTTAAAACCAAGGAGACAAACTTGCTCCTGAAGACTTATTCTAGTTTTGTCTATTAGTTGCCTTCAGGCATGGTTCTCCGATGGCTAACTCTAATTAGGAGCATTTCCCAGCTCACAGCTATGACTGTGTGCTTTGATGACATCCGGGCATTCACGTAACTGTGATACTTAGATATGCCCTACCAGGCAGAAGAGTACCATTGGTGCATTCATACATGCCACCCCCTTTTCTTGTCTGGGTGCACCAGAATTATGGGATAGACTGTCTAAAAAGCAGGCCTTTGAGGACATGCATACATTTTCCACTGACACCAGCATATTAACATCTCACCACAGTTATCTTGATGGGGGTACCCAAGTGTGAGTGTGCTGTTGGAAACGATTAACAATTTTGCACATGTAGGTATTTGGCATGTTGTTAAATATTAGCAAAAGCTCCACATCGCTCTACTGAAGGGATTCAAATACTGCTGATGTTACTGGTGCTGCTCTGATGTCAGTGACAACAGGGAACTCCCCTTTAGTAAATAGCATCCCCAAGTATTCCTTGAGGTTTTTTGTAGTGAAATGCAACTTCTTAACCCAACGCAATCTAACCACCGTTGTGGGGTGCGTGCGACTTCCACAGATAGGAGTGACCTGCTGCAGACCTAGCCCAGGGACTTATCCTTTCCTCTGCAGAGGCTTGTGGTCCTCTCTGGACGTTTCTGTTTCAGTCTTCAATGGCAACAAAAATAACAGTTGTTATATTGTCAACTGCAAGGTCAACATTCAGAAGTGGTGTAAATTATACTGCTGTAAATCAGTCCAAGTGAGTGTCAGATGTGTTTTGATAGAAATTGCATGTTAGAGAAACAAAATGGCAGGCCTGAAGAAAAGGAATTGAGCAAAGTAAGATAAGGGGGTTGTTATCCCGGAGAAGACCAGGGTATAAATCCTTGAATAAAGACTGCAATATGTAGCCAGAGAATTATATGTCTCCTGTGCAGTCACTTCGTTATTAATAAAGAAATAGGTGGCCATTATCAAGTTGGACCTTTTTCCCATCCAACTTTTCTTTATATTCTCTTTCAAGGACAAACTTTTAACAAGCTAGTAAACTCCTTATTAATGATTTCCTTCTGTACCTCCACTGCTGACCCCTCTGTATGCAATAGTAACTTTCTAATGTTCTTAAAAAATAAATCCTGGCTTATGTCTGCATTCTGATACACTATTTTCCTATACAAAAAAGAATAATAAAATTAAGTTTTCTCCAAAAAATATCAAAACTGGAGTAGCTGGTATAGCTAGGTTTCCTCCGAAGAGTTTGTACCAGAGCTTATTTATTACGCCATTTCCTCAGCAGCACCAGGCTAACCAAGACTCCAAGAGCTATTTGTGCATATCTGTCTCACTGTGTCAAATAATCAAAAAGCGCAGGTAAGAAAAACAGAGGGAGCTCTGGATGTCACATTAGACTGCAGTCAAATTCAAACCTGCACAGAGCTTTGCCTTTTGTTCTCTAAATCTTCCAAATGAGAGCATTCTCTGGAGAAGATTAATTAAAATTTCAGAGCCACATGTGTGCATATGCTTGGATATAACACTTAGATACCCAGCTGTTGGAATATGGCACCCAGGGTTTCCAGTGATGTTTGTTTTTGCTTTGAGAGGAAAAAAAGATAAATCCTATCTTTAGCACCTCGCAACACATGTTTAGCTTAACTCAGTACCCCAGCCCTGGCAGCATTGGATGTTTGTTTTCTCCAACATAATTTTGTCAAATTCTGAGTAACAGAGAGAGTGACATCCTAGGGAAAAGTACCAAAAAATCTGAATGAATATTTTGGAGAATTTATCAATTTTTTTTTTCAACAGTGAGAGCTCATTACAAGGTTACTTTATGCCCAGGGCAGAGCTTTATTCATGAGCTTCATTTCCAATGCTAGATCATAGGAACGATTTCTTTCTTGAATGTAAATAGGAGAGCTTGACACTACACAGGTTTACACTTTTTAATCAAGTAAAAATGGAAGGAATAAATCTTATTTGAATATTATTATATTTGTTTTGTAAATTACATTATGGATACTTAATTCTTGCTAATTAAAAATCTTAACTAAAATGGATGTCCATGATCAAGTTTAGCTGTATGCTTTCAAGAAGGAAAGTTGTTAGTGTTTTCCAAGTGTCCTTCCAAAGGATTTCCTGGCTTCAGAAGTCATTTTGTCAATACTAAATGCAACATTGTGCAGGGAATGTCAGTAGGAAGATTTTCTTGTTGATCTCATTTATATTGACAAGCATACCTCATGCCTTTTACGTACACAGCATTTATTGACCTTATCATGCATGATGACAAGCATAATTTTCTGCTATTGTACTAACTCATGTCTGAGAAGGTGGGTTTGCTAATATGCCTGCAGACACGTTAATACAAAACTCATGTAGTGGCTGTGCTTCCCGAGGTTTCATACGAACAAACAAAAAAAAAAGACAAAGCATATTTATATGCAGGCTGTATGGTCAACATTGGAATCCCAGGCTTCATTAGAAGTTCCTTGGAGTCCAAATGATTCTTCCATTTTACCCATAAAGGTTGCAGATAAAGGTTTGATGGTCTCACTTGACTTCAAATCTTTACTGAAATGCTACTAGATAAGCTTACTTTAATGTTTTAACCATGATATAAGAACAGAAGCTGATGAAACTTCTGCTGCCTTTAAGTTCCATTTGACTTTCAGAAAGTAGATGAACAAACACAAAATTCTGATCAGAAACATCTTCCACTGCAGACACAACCGAGGACATGACAGAGGAGTTTGTCATCCCGTCAGTCTGTGAACTGCTTTATCAAAGAATATCAGAGAACTGGAGATTAGGGGAGCTTTGAGGTTATGTCTGGGGTACCTCCATGCATGAGCTTGTTGACTGATGAAGTCAGTTTGGGTCACCTTTATTTTTTCTTCTGATGGTGCCTGGTCAGTTAAAGTGGCCACAAATACAGAGTTTTCCAGACAGCAGGTGCCGAATGTTATACTGAAATGTACCAGAGTGGGGAGAAATTGCTCTAAAATTTGCTTTGAAGTTGCTAAGGAAACCATCTGCCTCCTATCGTATTGGTTCAGTGTAGCTTTATAACACAGCTTTAGCTGCCAGATATCTATACAAGGGACTTTTCACTGTCAAGGGAAGAACTGAAGAGAAAGAATGAAAGGTTTACCAACCACCAGCATATAAATAATATTTTTTTCTGGGTGAGTTCAAAGTCTAATTTGTGGTGTGAATCACAGGGCTCTACCCTGGGATCAGGCACCTGTCATTTGACCCATGCTTTTGGCTCCAGCTCACCAAAAATAATTGTGAGCAGGAGGCCTGGAAGATCTTTTTTCTTTTTCTTCTTTCCTGGCCAGCAAGAGTCTTTCTGTTTCAAAATACAGTAAGCATTCATTGCTTTCGAGTTCCACCTTTTGAAACTTCTGCCTGAATTTTTGCAACTGGAGATGATGGGTTAGCTTCCAGAGTCCCTTCAGTTTCTCTCCAAGAAAGAAAGGGAAAGGGAAAAGGAGAATTTGAGAATCATCTCAAGCTCTTTTAATAAGCTACAAGCTTATTCTAGCTGAAGAGCTGGATCCTTTTGGAAGCATCTACACCAGGCAGAAGAAAGCAGGCTTTCAGGAATTCACCAGAAAAGCTGAGGATTGGAAAAGTCAGATTTGTTCTCAGTTGGGAGAAAAAGAGCATGCAAAGCCAAGAATTTGCAGGCTATTAAAAAAAAGACTTCCTCTGGAAGTCTGACCTTGATACCAATGAATGTGTGAAATAATATCGTTATCCACAAATGATATGAGGAAATTTGACCTGGAATGAGGCGGGCACAGTTAGAGGCATGCCTCTGAGCAGAGTCCTAGGGCTGTCCCCTCACAGAAACATAGATCCTGCAACACCCGCTTCCTGGATATCATATACCATCTCCTAGGTATCACGCGCTGATCCCTGAGCCCTGGTCGTACTGATCAGCATACGGAAATATTCATTTATTTCTTACAGCAGACCTGCCTGGCACGCTCATTACAGTGTGATCCAGGAGGGAAGAATTATTCATATGATGAATTTGTCCTATGAAAAACATAACTCTCTCAACAGCAGTGAAAAAAACCACACCAGCCTTAACCTTTTTTGTTTATATACTGGTCTAACAGATTTTCAGAGCCTTTGTGCCTTTTATTCTCACGCTTGAATCTCTGTACCACCACATCGCAACTTGTCAGGGCATAAAGTGTTTAGTTCAGTGGCTGGCCAAAATGAAATACTACTACTATTCAAGATTCCTAACTTCTCTTATAAATCATACGTGACTATTTCTATTTTTAGTGGTAGCTAGGAATGTTAAACAAGGACTACTGTACTAGAAAAACAAGAGGTACTGTACTAGACACCAGAGGAAAAAATCCTGCCATCTAGAGTGCTGGCAGGTGATAACGTCAGACAGATAAATAAATAGATAATTGTTGGACAAAAGGTGGGAAGATTTGCATAAAACAGTCACAACAGAGAGTACAGATGTCGTGCTCTACAGTAGTTCATTCCTCCTAGGAAATCATGCTTTTTCACCTTGCCATGTCCCAACTTTCGGTGGCACAGATTATGTCTGCAGACTTAAATAAATGCTATATGCCACTTCTGTATTATTTCACAGAGGGCTTAGTTCTGATGCATCCTCATTCATTAGAAACACGCTGGCTTTCATTCCTCCTTCTATCCCACGCTCACACACAAAGTTATTCTTATTTCTACAACTTGACAGTACAAAGTTGACTCCATCCAAGCAAAGATGCAAGCATTTTCCCAAGCAACATAAGCATGACATAAGCAACACAGAAATTAAAATGAGCAAGTGTATACAGAAGTGTCTGTATACTGACTTCTGATCTTCTTTCCTGAAATCAAAGCAAAGAAGCTTTGCTGAAGGTGAAGGCTGCTCCTGACAATGGCAGATGTCATGGCCTGAACTCTTAAGGTCCAGCTAGAGGAAAAACCAGTGACTCAGGCACACGTGTACTCTCAGTCCCAGCCTACACTGAAGTCCACAGATGCTGTTCAGCTGAAGTGGGGACAGACTTTGCCCAGGCACCCAGATATTCTGCAAGAAACACTAGAAGAGAAACCTTGGGTCTGCAATACCCATTAATGTGGACAGAAGCAAGCACTCTCCTGGAGTTTGTCTGGGACAACTGTGCTCAGTCAGACCACCAGATATCCCACCTGCCTCCATCGCATGACCACGTGGCTGTCAGGCAAACAAGACAATCCAGGGTCCTTTCTGACATGGCCTTAAAAGTCCATGCCACAGGGCTACCTAGGATTTGTAGACAGCTTGATCTTTATACACTGTGGTAAGGGAGTGATTGGTGGTGCAGGTACCAAGGGTCCATATTTGGGAGCATGCTAAGATGAGAACTAAGTTCTGTTTGGACCATGTTCCCAAAGGCAGTGCAGTGAAAACACTGAAGTTAGTTCATAATTCAAACTGGTTTATTTAGAGTTATACACTTTTCTTGGAACAGTACTGGTTAAAAAGAGCATTAAAGACATAATTAAACATTTGCAACTCAAATGCAGATATTAAGGCTGAGGGAGGCCACTTTTTATGTTTCCTGCAGTTTGCCTCAGAGCCCACGGCAAATTTTACTGAGATTTTGTCAAATAAGTTTGACTAAATCTCACTTTCTACACAAAAGACTTCGAATGATATGAATCATTATCACCTAGAAGCTCCTTTCACAACATTATATTAAATTAAACAAAGGAGAACAACTAGATTAGACTTTGGGAACCACTGAATCTAGTCTCCTGTTTGTGCAGATGAGAGTTTAGATGAGCTGTTCTGCCTCAATATAAACTAGTGAAGAGATAGACTGCAAGTTCCAACAAAAGAGATACCTTTTAGAAATTTAAAAAAAAAAAAAGGAATATTATTATACAAGAAAAAAACTCAGTAACAGTAATAACACAGTTGCAACCATTAGCCAAGTATTTCCATGTGTGCATACAGCACCCCTTTTCCTGGTGCTATGGTCATGCTACCACTGCCCCTCTGACTCATAGGTTGTTGGCTTCAGTGTAGTGGGGGTGGAGGGTGTTCAGCAAGTTGTCAGCATCCAGAGTCCTTCACCAGGAGGAGTGGTGGTGGTTTCTCTTTCTTCACTCTAGGATCTACTTGGGGCCATTTTCATGTGATTGTTAGCTTACCTATACACTTTTTTTTTTTCTTTATTGGTCTAAAATGCTAAGTTACATGTGAATTCACTGTAGATGGTGCATTTTATACGTTAGGTATTTGTTCTTTGTTACCCCTAAACCAGTTTTGTCTGGCTCTACATCTACATTTCTTTAAATAGCCACTGGTGAGACACCCCATTGCGTTAGAGCAATGAGGTGCAATGCCCCCCATGCATTGTGGGGTGCAAAGCCTGTACCCCATTTCATATCATCTCATGCAGTCCTCTCCACTGCATCCTGCAAACCGATTTTTCTGGGTCTCTGCTATCTGACAAACTGGAATTTCTCCACACCGCACTATTAAGCCACAATCATAAATATTTAATTCTACACAGAATGCCTACTTGCTACTATCATCTATATAAAAAATTATAGTTATGACACATAGAGATAAGCAACAGTAAAACAAGTTAGGCATGACTAGTTGATCATTAGAAAAATTGCTGTTGTGATAAAATGAAAACAAAGCTCTAGGAAGGTGAAGAAAAGATTAGACAAAGCCTTGCCAACTCAGTACAGACCTTGTGGCCTGTTACTAGTAATGGCAGCATTGTATTACTAGGCTACAGGGCTACAGATGAGACAATCATGATGTGACTTCATGGTGGGTCTCTGAGCTTTCACTCATTTGGCATTTCAGATTTCACCGTTCTCTACTTCAGTTATTAATTACTTGGCTTTTTTTTTATTGATCTAATCGTTTTTTTTTTATTTTCATGGCATTTTAGATATACATATATAAATACAAAATTAATACCTGAGTAATAGAGGAGTTTTTAAAGTGCGACCAAGTTAATCCGTTGCCAATGAAGGAGCTACACTGGAGAAGAATTTTGTTGCAGAGGTTTTAATTTCAGAATTTCTATCATATTAAGTCCCACTAGAAATAATATTAAAATGAAAGTGGAGTAATGGATCTTGTAGAAAGATCTAGAGGGGAAATAAAATTGAATTAAGGACAAATTAGTTGGTCCAGTTTTGATGAACACATGGACTTAATATGATGAGCAAAGATCAGAGGCTTAATTCAGTGCTCTCATTTGAGAGTTAAAGAAAGGCTTCAAGCTACTTTACATGCAAGTCAATCCAATCTGCTTATGAAAGAAAAAATAATGTTATCCCATTCTGTCTGCTTCCCTGAAGGAATGGATCTCGAAAGTGTTTAGTGTATATGTACATCTCAACCACAAGTCTTAACCAGAGAATGGAAAATGCAGATAAGAAATTTATCTGCATTTAGGTGGTTAGGTACACTTATTTATAAGAGGAAGAAGAGAAGAGAGGATGAGTAGAGGAGAAGTTTTATCTTTCCTTCCAAATCTTTGACATGGAGGGTGAGGGCCCACTCTTTGTGGGCATGTCAGGAGGAGATAGGAAGAGAAGCAGATTTGATGGGTTTAGATTATGGCAATTTGCTCCTTATCTGTTGTTCCTAGAGCTGACTGATAATCACCTCAGAGTTCAGTGCTTTCTATTACCTGCAGTAAAAAAAGTTGGTATTCAAGCATACTTAGAATTAAGCACAAAGGAACTCAATCAGTTCCTATTCTCAAAAAAAAAAAAAAA
>VWZL01001526.1:152080-169748 GCA_013396915.1 Stercorarius parasiticus
AAAAAAAAAAAAGAAAAGAAACTAACCCCAAGCGAAGTATATCTTTACCAGACTGCCTCAGGTCATAGTTATGTGAAGTTATAGACCCCATAGTGAAATATGGATGTGCTCCAAAAAGTGTCTTCTAATAGACAGCAAGCTCCTCAGCAGCCTCATCCTATTTTGTCCAAATAAATAATTGGAACCTCAATTTTATTACCTCTGGCAGAGTAGGCCGTGGTCTTGTGTTTTTATAGCGATCCACTGACCATAGAATCATTTTATCATAGAAGGCAATCAGGATAGTTAGGCATGATTTATCCTTGGCAAATCCACACTGACTATTCCTGGTTATTTTCTTGTCCTCCATGTGCCCAGTAAAGTCCTCCAGGAGGGATCATTCTAGGATTTTCCCAAGGACTGAAGTGAAGCAGACCAACCTGTAATTCCTGAGGTTGATCTATTGGCCTATTCTGAATATGAGTGCAACATCTGCCTTCATCTGGTCATTGGGGAACCTTCTTCAATCTCCATCTTTCAGAGATGGTAGAGAGCAGCCTTGCAAGGACTTTATCAGCTCTCTCAGCACCACTGGATGCAGCCTATTGAGTCCAGTGAAGCCATGCAGGTCAACTCCTTGCAAGCATTCCCTGACTTCATCTGCTGCTGTTCATTCTCCTCCTCCATGAACCCCTTCACAGGAGGCTTTGTAGAAACTCAGGCAAAAAAAAATTGAGTACTTCAGTTTTAAAAAGTTGTTTAAAAGTCTACTGCAAGGTTGTTGTGTGTTCCACCACACATTCCTGTTAGTTGTGAGAACACTTAGGAAATCATCAGTAAACATCATCTCTTCAAGACAATCAACTTCGTATGATGTTAGTTCATGCATACAAATCGTATAGATTTTTCACTGGCTGAGCACTAAGCCTGGCAGGAGAATAGATAATGAATTTGAAAGAAGCATTGCAAGGTGCAAGTACATCAGTCAGTATCATCCACTTTCTTAGACATTTAGACATTTTGTAGCAAAAGAAATCAGAATCATAGAATCACAGAATCATTGAAAAGGCCAACCACCCTGTTCAAAGTGAGGTCATTTAGAGCAGGTTGCTCCGGGCTGTATCCAGTCATGTTTTGATTGTGTCCAAGGATAGAAACTCCACAACCTCTCTGGAAAGACTGTTCCACTGTTTCATCATTCCTAGAGTAAAAAAGCTTTTTCTTATGTTTAAATGAAAAAATCATGTTGAAATATCTTTAGTCTTGATGGGATTCTTGTTAATGAATTTTACTCTGTGCAAGTTGAACACCAACGTAAGATTCATTTGACCTACCATGCAATAAAATGAAACCTTCAAAAATCCTTTTTTCCACTGATCATGGAGTAGCATAGACAGCTAAGTTTAAACATCTAACTGAGATGACATGAATGTTACCAATGATAATTTTTCTTCCATAGTACCACGCAAAGTCAAAAATGAAAATGAATAAAGACCCAAACAAAATAATACTACCTTTTCTCTAGCCCTCTGTGTTGAAAAGAATGATTTCCAGTAGCTAGGATTCAAAATATGCAGGTATTCTGCTTTTTGTATTTTGCCTTGCTGTGCTTTGCTTATCCTCTCTATTGATGGAAACCTCAATGGGATCCCTATGGGATCCCTTGTGCTATGGGAATACAGTATCTTATCCCACTCCACTTGTAACCTCTAAACCTGCTGGCTAATTTCAACTAGACTTAAACTAGGAGAGGCATCACAAGAGAACCCAATCCCAACAAGTTTTATGAAAATCAACAGATGCTTGATAATAGGGAAAATGAGAGCAGAATTCAGTGTTTATCCATTTTGAGAGGTAATAGACAACTGACCAACCTGCCATGGACACCAGACAGACAATCAGTGCACTTGTAATTCCAGCCTAGCTACAGGACATAATTGTTTCTTGCCTTGAAAACAGAAAACAGAAAGGGAACAGAGTACTGAGGGATACGATATGGGGGTAAAGGGAGCAAGAGAGATATTGTGCATGTGATAAACTAGATGGTATCGTGGGAATTTAGGGAACACAGAGAACCTGGGGATCCTGCAGAGGGAGCAGGTGGGGATGGATATAAGACATAATCTATGAGAAGTGAGTTTCGGTAGCTCCACACATTGATCCACACAGTACCTCATGCAGTCAGGAACTGAAATACAATTGGCCAGGCTTCAGCCTGACAGCAAATGCCCTAATAGTCAGTTTCTGCTCTCAGCTATAGTTCTATAAAAGTAGAATGACTCCCCCGTTTGTTATTTTATTCCTAGTTATCACAAGGTGACCCATCTGTTTATATTCTCTCACGCAATGCATGGTTATAGCAAATTGAAATTCCCATCAAATCACAATACTTTGCATATACTTATCAGCATCTAAGAAACCAAGAGTTTCACAATGTCATATTCCTACTTGTCAAATAGAAGACTACCATCTGATTAACATTTTAAGTGTCAGAGTTGCTTGGATGACACATTTAGCAAGACGCAGAATAACTTCAGCCATATGCTTTAAAATACTATAAGAGAGAAAGGAGAATTAAGCAGAAGCATAAGTCTAATCCATGGCCAAGACTTTAAAAAGATGTGTGCCTACATTTAGGCTCTGAAATCTGTAACTAATCATTTTCTCAAATGAATCCGTTTTCAAAAGAACTGGCAAATCCAGACTACTGCAGACCCTCACATCTGCACGTTTAATGCAAGGAAAGCAATCTGAATTGGGATCAGAACCCTTTCTTCAGTTAATTTGGCAGGTGCTGACAAATGGAACCCTGACATAACCCCTTTGGTTTTCATCAGACTAGGGAGAAAAGTGTTACATTTTTTCCTAGCCTGAGAACCATTAAGTAGGAACACATCAAGCAAGAAGCACATAAACCACATTTTATTCACTAAAGGTCGAAATATGTCTATTCCATACATATCACAGAATCAGTTGGTCTGTGAGGATGTTGTAGGAAAGAGTCAAGAGCTTTGTTAGTGTCAACAAACAATATCCACTGCTTTCCCCTCCTCCACCATTTCACTGTAGGAGGTGATCATGTTGCTAAAGCCTGATTTCTCCTGTGTCTTCATGCTGACTATTCCCAATCACCTTCCTGTCTTTCATATGTTTGGAAAGAGTTTTCAGGATTATTCCAGGATTGAGGTGAGGTTTGCCAGTCCATAGTTCCCTGGATTCTCCTTCATGCCTTTCTTGAAGGTAGGAGTGGCATATGCCAGTCCCCAGAAACCTCCTCTGATCAACACAACCTTTCAAAGATAATTGAAAGCAACCTCACAATGACATCAGCCAGATCCCACCGCACTTTTGGGTGTAACCCATCAGGTCCCGGTGACTTGCCTGTGTGCAGTTTTGTTTAAACATTCCCCAACCTGATCTCTTGCTTCAGACTTCCCCATTGGTTTCAGGGGTCTGAGATTCCTGAAGGCAAATCTTACCAGTAAAGACCAAAGCAAACAAGGCATTGAAGGCCTTGGCATCTTCCATGTCCTTTCATATCAAGGCCTTCTGTCACATTTATCAGCTGGCTCACATTTTCCCTCATCTTCCTTTTGCTCCTGAGGTACCTGTAAACTTTTCTTGTCGACCTTCATGTCCCTTACAGTTTCAACTCCAGGTGGGCTTGGGCTTTCCTAACTTTGTCTGTGCACTCTTGGACAGTGTCTCTATATCCCTTCTGGGTCACCTCTTCCTGCTTCTACATCCCATATGCTTTCTTTTTTGTGTTTGGGTTTTGTCCAGAGATCCCTGTTCATGCATGCAGACCCGCTGCTGCCTTTGCTTGATTTTGTACACGTTGGGATGGACCAAACTTGAACCTTGAGAAAAAAATCTTTAAAAATCAACCAGCTGTTACACACTGTCTTCTCCCCAGGTTCATATCCCATGGGATTCTTCCAAACACATCCCCAAACAGGACAAAGTATGCTCTCCTGAATCCAGAGCTGTGATACTATTTGCTTTGTTTCTTCCTTTCAGAATCCTGAACTCCACCACTCATGGTCACTGCAGCCAATGCTGCCTCCAACCTTCACATTCCTGACCAGCCCTGCTTTGTTTGTAAGCATGAGGCCCATCTCCTCTCATTGGCTCCTCAACCACCTGTGTCAGGAAGTTGTCATCAACGCTGTCCAGCAACTTCCTGGATTTCTTGTGCTCTTCTGTGTTCTCCTTCCAGCAGATAATGGGATGTTTAAATTCCCCCTTGAGGACTAGGCCCTGCCAACATGAGACCCCACCACTTCTTGTTCAGGCAGTCTGTAGTGGATTTACACCACACTATTACCCATGTTACTCTGCCCTCTAAACCTGACCCATAAGTTAGTGCATCATCTGTCTCAGTCCACGTCCATTCTTTTAGTGCTGTTGCATGGGAAGTACCTATAATATAAATCCATTATTCCAGCTAAAATTCAAATTTGTTTTCTGACACAAAGTCAGACACAGCTACTACGTGTATGAGAGAGGGAAGAAAAGTTGTACAGAAGAGCAACCCCACCTTACAGTATGACTGATGTGCACATATTTAAATAGCTATAAAAAGGGAGTAAGGTGGGAGGCCAGAGTGCTGCTTTAAGTTCATATTCACTTTGGAGGGGACAAACTTGACAGACCCTTGATATCAAGTTCTTACTGTTATCTCAGTACCACAGTACCATGTCCAAGGAGCTAAATGGCCTCCCTCTAGCTTGACATCTAAAATATTAACTCACAGATAATATCTTGCAGAATGAAACAAGCTCCCTTCAGCCTCCTACACTTAGATCAAGCACATTACAAATGCACTCTAGACTTGCAAGTAGTTTAGCTAGTGAAAGCTTTAGAAGACATCTTATAAAACATGGTCTATTGGTCATTTATCTCATTTCCCTGTCATTTTCTGAAAGAGACGATAGTGACATAATCAGGAAAGGTTGTATCTGAAATATTTTGTGAGACAGAACTTAGCTGAGTTAAAGCTGAACTGGTGACCAATATAACTAAGGCTGTGTTAGCTAAGGATGCGGCAGCATCCTTGGATATAAGGACATAGTGAGGCATAAAATTTGTCTGAGGAGTGTGCGTAAGTATTAAGTTCATCACACTCTGATGACCACTGCCAGACTGAGACCACAATAAAGTTTCCACCTTCTTTTTTCTTGACTGCCAGCTCTGCTTGTGGCTGTCAAATATAAAACTAGCTCTGCTTACTATTAATAAAAGTTGCATTGATTTCCATGGGAATACTCAAATGAAGGAGGTAGCTTGTTTGAACAAAGGTTCAGAAAAAACAGATTTTCCATTTAAAATGGAGAGTATATGTCTGCTTTCAGAAAATTGCTCTGTACATTTATGATGTTTGACAAATTAGACAATTTTGCTACCTGAACTGTGCTTCCCTCTTTGTTTCTTTTAATTTCAAATGCTTTTTTCATTTGGATCTACAGCGTACTTTCACCTTGGAGACACTACGGCATCTAAACTGGCTAAAGAGGAGCTAGACTTATCTAGCTTGATGGTCAGTGTAGTATCATCCCCCTCAGCCTGTATTTCTTCTGCTAGAGAAAGACGCAGGGCTGCAGCCATTCTTTCCAGTAGTTACATGCAGCTCAGTGAAAAAATGAACGCAGGGAGTCATAATTTCCTAGGGACTTAGCAATCCAGTCATGTCTGATCAGGTTTACTGAGCTCTTTGGAAAATAAATACATAAATCTGATCATGTACTCACGTAACACCTAGGAAAATGTTCCAGTTTTTCACTGTAAGTCCAATACCACATTTGACAATGTTATTTCTGCAGATGTGTAATGCAATGTGCTTTTTCAGGCATTTGAGCAATAATGTCCATTACAGTGCTCTTCACAGTTTTACAAGGTTGCATTTATCCTTTTTCTTTTTGTTGTCATGTATTTATATGTCCTTAATTGTAATAGACATGTTGCATCATATTGCCAACATTTCACATTATTATTTAATAAACAGCCAAAAAAGAAGTGTCAGCAGGATGATTATACTTTCACATTTCACTGTAGCAGTGAGGAACAATTACACTGCAATCCAATAACAAAGAACTGCTACAGTAGGGGGTTGAAAATACAAGGTGGCAGCCCGGAAAAAAAAACCCCAAAAAACCCTGTATTGCTTTTCTACAAGTAGTGCAGACATTGTTTTTGAAAACACAGTGGAAATTTCTGGTTTTCTGAAGAAAAAAAATATTTAGATACATCACAGATCTGAGAGGGGAAGTTAAATCTGTAAGCAAAGTTCGCCTTTAGGAAATAGCTGTTTGTGTTCAAACTGGAACACTTCTGGTTTTGGGAGAAGCAAAGTGAGCCCTGTGGGTAGATGGGGAAAAAAGAAACCAAGGAACAGACCAGTAAGGATCAGGTTAAAAATGAAAACAGAAAAAGAAGTGACTGAACTCTCTACAATTGGAAGGCAGAGAGGATGAAAATAAGAAATGGGGAAGTAAGGACATAATTTATTCACCTGTGTAAGGAGAGTTCTGGGAGAAGGAGAGACAAAGGAGGACATTTCCACAAATGTACACCTGGCCACCTTTAAAATGTCACAAGACTGCAGACTGTTCAGATAAATACAAGTGCAAAGAATCAATAAAATTTGAAAATATGAAAGAAACATTTAAGATTTGTTCCCCTTTTTTTTTTATTGACTCTTCAGTTTTGCATATATACAGATCTACTTACACCGCTGGTTTATGTAGGTGATAGCTGTCTGAAACTGGGATTCTTCTGCAATGGCTACAAACATTGCTGAGCACCAAAGCTTCCAGTCTCTGCCTGGGACTCTCCGATGTTACCAAAAAAACCCCTTTACTTATGCTTAGAAAAAATGGTGTATGCTGCAGGGGAAAGCGATTTTTAAAATAATTTGTGTCAGCATGTCTATTGCATAAATAAATGTCGAACACATTGCAGGTTACCAAATTCAGACAATTTATCTGAAGATTTAGGCACCTAAATTTAAGTATCTGCACGAGCCAGAAATTTAACCTTTGATGTTAGCCAATGGAGTAGTACTGGCCAGTACAGATATGGACTCTGGAGAGCTAATTGTCTCCTCTAAAAGCAAACACCTACATTTGGTCAGGTAAATAGCTCTCTATACGCTGCTGGCTGACTTGATTAGATCTCCCTTGATTATAATGGGAACTTAGATGCCTGGCTCAGAGGTTAAAGGTGTTAATAGCAGTCTTTGCATTATAATTAGAGAGAGAGCAACCCTCATATCTGGCAGAACTAGAATATTCTAAGTTGTTTTAATAGCTTTTATAAATGGCCCACAGCTGGACTAGCATTGTGTCATGTATCTGTAGATGTCCGAGCATTTGTCTGAATCCCGCCCTTAAATCCAGAAGTGAGTGAGAACATTGCTTAATTCCTCATTAAAAAAAAAAAAAAAAAAACAAAAAAAAAAAAAAAATCTAAGAATTTCAAAATCAAATCGAAATAGAGACCTCCAATTCATTATGATCACAACTAATAGTAAGGACTTCTGGCAAAAGCAGAAGGGGAAAGGGAAAATGAACTGTGAAAAAGAAAGGCCTTTCTAGATCCAAGGCTATTATTAGACTTTCTAAGGCAAAATGATCCTTTCGAGTAGATTTTGTTGTCCGGTTTTTTTTTTTAATTCTCCAGTTTTATCCATTTTAACCTAACTAGGACCTGATATGTGACTGACTGTCTCCTAGCTGACTGTCTCCTAACCAAGACCTGGTATGAAGCTGTCAATAGCACAAGATGCTAGTAACTTGCATAATTTTGATGATTAGCCACAGGTTTAACTGACAAAATAGTTCGATTAGAAGTCAGCAAAAGCATACATGTAAACTAGACACAAAAAACACACACAATGCCAGTCCAGCTACAGACCACTTCAGAAAAGCTATTAAAGCAATTCAGAACACTCCATTCTTGCCATGCTGTAGAGTGTCTCCTTCCTTAATTGTAATGCAAAGACTGCAGGGAATTTCTTTTAAGTTACTCTGGGTCAAATGGAAAACTTTTTTAAAGCAATCTCTGCTTTAAAACAACCTTCAATGAATTGCTATAATTATTTTTCTAGCTGAAACAATCAGTAAATAATTGAAAATTCCTTTTTGATGCTTTTCAATTATAAATTCATAAGCACATTGTAAGTTCTGGCAGCTCATGATTTTTTTTCCCTCTTTTCTCCCTAAAAGGGTTAGTGCTCCCAGAAGCCAGTAGGCACTGCATGTTAATCAGGTGTGAGCAGTTGAGAATATTAATTTGTCAAAAAGTAGAATACAAATGACTGTAGTGGGCTTTAAATATTTATGACTGGTGTGAAAACACGAGGGTCTAGGTGTCAGTCTTCTCCCTGACCCATCACAAGCTGGGTGCTACTTGGGTCAGGTTCAGCTTTATCAAAAGACCCACTGGTCATCAGACTTTTGTCACTGAGAGATACCTAACCAGGTGAGTGAATAAATGTCAGATGATGGGATGCCACACCATAAAGAACACAGTACCCCACAACTGTGATATAACTGGAATCATGTCATGGAATACTGAAAGAGGAATTCTTAACTGGGGGAAAGGACCTCCTGGCATAACAAGTTGAACTTTGGCAAGTTGTTTTCACTACCCAGATTATTGTTTTCTTTCTCGTTCAAACACATATCTTAAGAAGTTTCTGAAACATTGAAACAGGCTGCCCAAGGAAGTGGTTGAGGCACCATCCCTGGAGGTATTTAAAAGACGGGTAGACATAGTGCTTAGAAATATGGTTTAGTGATGTTTTTTGTCAGTGTTAGGTTGATGGTTGGAGTCAATGATCTGAAAGGTCCCTTCCAACCTACGCAATTCTAGGATTCTGTAAGATAATTTCTATCATTTTTTGAGATAAAGAAGAGAGAGGTAGGTAGGTAGGTAGGCAGGTAGATGAAGGAGCCACCTGTCTGGGAAGCAATTTCAATGACAGTTAAAAAATAAAAAAGTATTATACTTTTATACTTTGAATAAGCATTTAAATTCAGCCTTGCAGCAACTCTGGAGTGAAGCAGCAAATTATTTATTTAGGGGTTTTGTTTTTAATAAGAGGACAGTGAGGTCAAGGTTCAGCTTGCATACCAAAGACTTGAAACTCAGTATGATGGCAGAAGTCCCTCTGCTCAGGAACAAATCAGGCTATTGGAGCCTATGGCTTGCCACATAAGAGTAAAGAAATTACTCCCTGAAAGTAGTTTCTTTCCTGGGTTCATGCGGCAAATAAGAACCAAGAACTGCAGAAATATTCGGACCTCCTGACCGATACTTATGGATCTAAAGATAAGTTATTTTGAAGTTCAGAGGAAATACTTTGGAAAAAATCCCCATCAAGCCCAACTACATTGAAAGCATAAATGTTATCATGAAAACTCAATTCGAAGAGCATTTTATCTTGTCTCACTTTATGTGTCTGTCTTCTGTGTTCCTCCCAATAATGGAAGAACTCATACAATTTAGGAAACGGTTTTCACACAATTTCCAAACAAGACAGAACCAGAAAATCCTAGGATTGAAAGGAAAAAAGTTCTCCCATCTTAGCAGATCCACAAGTTTCAAACCACCAGGATAAGCACTCAGAATACATTAACATCCAAACACAAATAGATAAGATGCCTGAGGTTTATGTTGGCGAGCTATTGGCACACTTTCTTTACCTTACGTTCAGAAAGACAAAACCTTTAGTGGTGTCATTTCCATGTTATTACCAAGTCCATAGCCTTCTTGTCATAAATACCCTATGCAGCCATAAAAAAGTTTACTCTTGTTACCATATACAGTTTAACACTTAATTCCCCACAGCTTTTCCAGTCTAGCTAAGGTCAGTGTCATCACCCCAGTTAAAGTAACCCTTTCAGAGCAAAAAATTAAGTAACCAAATCAATCATGCTTAATTATTAAAGAAAAGCTGATTTCTCAGCTAATGTAGCTGGACCTCTGTCTTCCAGTGGCCTTTCCACAACATGGAGTTTGCCATTTTCCAAACAATCCACATACGTTACTCTGGAGTAACCTCGGTGTCCAGTCAGCTGGCATTTCCTTCCCAGTAAACCCTCAGCCCGGCAGCCTCCCAAGTGTGCAGCTTCTGTCTCCTGTGTGTGAGGTATGTAGGAGGCAGCTCTGTTGCTGGTAGCCAACTCAAAAGATTCCTAAAGCATGACTCATTAGTTCTTCTTTCCAAGTTTTAGGGAATCAGGTTGCCTTTCCATATGTACAAAACAGTACCTTCTGATCCATGCTGCAAGCATTTCCATAGGTGGCTTGTTTGGTAGGAAGTCTTAGGAGGAACTCGGAAGTAGCTCCAAAAGTAAAGAGTTGCAACAAAGTGGGATGCAACTTTCTTATTTCCAGCAAAACACATTTTCACCAATTTCCCTGCTGTTTACAAAGTGTCCAAGGGAAAATAGGCAATAGTGGGGCACCAGGGAGAAACTAGTTCAGAAGGCATTATCAGAAGGCATTGGAGGGAGGTACCCACTAATGCCACAGTAACTTATGTCAGCCTCTACCTGTGACCCATGGGAAAGAGTCTTGATTGAAGAAGAGGTACCATCTTGCAGAGGTGTGCTGTGCTAATTGAGGCAGCTTGTTGTAAGGGCTGTCTTCTGTTGTGAAGGCTATCTTTGTCAGCTCCACTTTGGCTGGTGCCTGTTCCTCCTTGAAACTTCTACTATGTGTCTGAGAATGGCACAGTGCCACCCAACAGATGGTCATAAGTGCTGGAAACCTACTATGTACAGATCTAAAGCCAGATTTCTCCTCCAAATAGGAAAATTGTGCAGAGCTTCTACATTCTTTGTTAGCTATAGTCATCTCTACTTTAAATATCCCCAAATACTTTCCAGTGTAGTCAGAGTGAATTCTGGGCTCTGGTATAGAAAGATAAATTATTCCTGGGGGTGAAGAGAGAGATTATGAGGGAAGTCTCTATGCAACAAAATCACAAGTCTTATGAGGAGCACTGAGGGAGCTGGGGTTGTTCAACCTGGAGAAAAGGAGGCTGAGGGGAGACTTTATAGCTCTCTACAACTACCTGAAAGGAGGTTGTACAGAGGTAGGGGTCAGTCTCTTTTCCCAAGGGTGACAGGACAAGAGGAAATGGCCTCAAGTTGTGCCAGGGGAGGTTTAGACTGGATATTAGGAAAAATTTTTACACCAAAAGGGTTATCAAGCATTGGAAGAGGCTGCCCAGGGAAGTGGTTGTGTCACCATCCCTGGAGGTATTTAAAAGATGGGTAGACATAGTGCTTAGAAATATGGTTTAGTGATGTTTTTTGTCAGAGTTAGGCTGATGGTTGGACTTGATGATCTGAAAGGTCCCTTCCAACCTAGGCAATTCTATAATTCTATGATCTCTATAAAATGTGTGATGTTAAGTGGAAAATGGTCTATGGTTTTAAAGTTCCTCCAGAGGATAAATATACATAGAGTGGACAAAGAGGCAAATGCAGTCACATGTGGAAAACTTCTCAGTTATCTCAAGATTTCATCCCTGTTGTAATTACACATTCCACTAGTCTCCCACTTGCTGTACAACACGGCAGGAGGCTTGTTCCTCTCAGACCAAGTATGATATTAAACAGGTCTTTGGTTTCATGGCTTGGAAGCTGGAATCTAATTTATGCAATGCATGCAAAAGAAAAAAATAATGTTATTTTCCAGTGACAACCAACTAAAATCTACACACCAGTTTTTTCAATACAAGCAGCTATTGTAGTGCAGTTCATATAACTTCTCCACTGTTAACATTTCACTTAGAAAGAAATATTTTCTAGGAAACTAATCTAAACTCTTTCCTTCTTTCCCTGGCCTTGCTTTCAGTTTTTCTTCAGTAGCTTATAACATAGAAAGTGATTTCCCTGTTCACTGCTTAATGCCATCAGCCTTGGCTGTTTTACTACTTTTTTTTATCCTTTTATTTCAGTACCAGTAAAAGATAGCTGCTTCAGCAGCAATCACAGGTTCTACATGCCTTACAGGTTTTGTTTTCAGTCTGAATGCCCTTTTTCTTCTGCTAAGTGTCTGCACTTCACACCACACATTGCGTCTTTCTCAGACAGATCGCTGTGATTTGATTTCCTCTGCTTTACCACTCTTCTTTGTAGCTGCTCTAATGTAATGTCAGGTTCTCTTGGTAGAAAATTGATTCTGCCAGGCTGCTTTGTGGCTTTCAAGGGGCTTTGAAGAAACAAGTATGAGCAAAAAGGGGAGTAGAGGAAGTCAGGACTTCCAAACATTTGGATCCCAAATTGCTGGTTCATATCAATTTTAAGGCAGAAGAGATGGATCTTCTGCTACGTACAGGGGGGTGAACTCTCCATATGCAGGTTTATCTGTTATTGAAAGTATGCTTTCAACTCTGGTAGCTTGTCTACATAAATGAGGGCAAAGCAAAGACACTTTCCTGTCTTTCTCAATTACTATTCCTGGCTTTCTGACCTCTTCAGTGTCTGGAGCTTCTAAATAGTCTGATAATGGTAAAAATTTAAAAAAAAAAAAAAAAAAAGGCAAGTGGTTTTTTAAAAGTACCTCTGAAGTGTTAAAAATCCTAAACTGAGTATCATCAGGTCAGTCTAGTAGCAGCCAATTTCAGCAGGAAACAACTACAGAAAAGTCTTTCTATCATTTTTGCATTGAGAAAGTCACATCCAGGAGCCTTGAAAGTTAAGTTCTAATGGACCCAGTTATCCAGTCCCACTGCTTCTGCTATTTTTGTGTCTTGGCAACTTCTGGGACAGACACAATTTTGAAACAGAAATGGTTGCACAGCTGCGCATGACACTCCAGTCATAGCAAAAGATAAAGCCCTCTTACCTCCTGCAGTATATCCATGGCTAGAGGCTTTTTATAATGTCTTTACACAAAGGCCTGTGATTCCTAACACCCGGCATTGGGTACTCAGATGCAAAGTACAATATATGGAAGATTAGAGCTTTATTTGTGGAAGAGGTTATGCACGGTGATTTTGCATTTGAATATAATCACTGAGTGAACTGGAGACCATGTATATTGTGGAAAATATCTTCTTATTGGAAAGTATGTGTTTCGTAGATGTAAAGTTTGCTGAGGTTACAGAGAGGGGATCTGTGGTGGGTTTGACCTTGGTTGCCTGCCAGACCCCCACCCAGCCATTCTATCACTCTCCCTCCTCAACAGGATTAGGAGGAGAAAATAGATCAAAAAATCTTGTGGGTCGAGATAAAGACAGGCAGATCCCTTGCCTTCATGGGCAAAACAGACTCAACTTGGGGAAAGTAATTTAATTTATTGCCAATTAATAACAGAGTAGAATAGTGAGAAATAAAAACATAAATAAAAACAGTTTCCCTCCAGCCCTGCCTTCTTCCCAGGCTCAACTTTACTCCTGACTCTTCTACCTCCTCCCTCTCAGTGGCACAGGGGAATGGGGAACCAGGGTTGAGGTCAGTTCACAACACTTCATCTCTGATGCTCCATCTCATGCTGTTCCCCTGCTCCAATGTGGGGTCCCTCTCATGGGGTACAGTCTTTCATTAACTTCTCTAATGTGGGGTCTTCCCATGGGATACAGTTCTTCAAGAACTGCTCCAGCATGGGTCTTTTCCAAGGGGTATTGTCCTTCAGGAGCAGACTGCTCCAGTGTGGGGTCTCCATGGGCTGCAGGGTGGATACCTACTCCACGATGGTCCTTCATGGGATATAGGGGGACAATCTGCTTCACCATGGTCTTCTCCATGGGCTGCAGGCGAATCTCTGCTCCTGTGCCTGGAACATCTCCTCCTCCTCCTCCTTCTTCACTGACCATGGTGTCTGCAGAGTTGTTTCTCTCACGTTTTTTTCACTCGTCTCTTTCACAGCTTCTGAGCAACATTTTTTACCCTTTCTGAAATATCACAGAGGTGCCACCAGCATTGCTGATGGGCTTGGCTTTGGCTGGTGGTGAATCTGTCTTGGAGCCATCTGGAACTGGCTCTGTCAACCACCAGGGCAGCTCTTGGTGTCTTCTCACAGAAGCCACCCCTGCAGCCCCTCTGCTACCAAAACCTTGACAGAGAAACCCAGTACAGTTTCCTAAAGGAGTAATAGATAGGAGAGTGGGGACAGCAAGTGTCACACAACCTCATTCCATGAAATGCCAAACAGGCTTGGTGAGCACCTAGAAATGTTGGTAGCTTGTTAGGGTTGTGACTTCTGGCAATTTTACAATGTATCTTTATCCTAGAATGAATTTATGATCTGTATTTGAATTAATTCTTTTGAATTAGTATGCTCCTATCATAGCCTTTGCCCAAGAGCAACACAGAGATTTCATGGGCGATCTCGTGTTTCTTGGAGGAACAGTATGCTCAAGCACTGTGAATATTTTTGTCTAATAAATCCTGGTAAAAAGAAAGTCTACTCATAAAAGGCAAGCGTGGGAGGACAATGAAGATCAAGGGCACTTGTGCAAACACTGCCCATCCTGCAAGTTCTCCTGGTAGCAACAGGTGGTGTCATCCATACAATTTGCCAGCACACGTTATTCAGGCAGCCAATTTGAAACCAAAACAACATCACAGTCCCCTAAAGGTCTCTGTGTGAGCTCTTCACTTGAGTTATAGCTTGGGCTTGCTTTTCACTGTTAAATCAGTGGGTTCAGGATCTGAGGTGGAACACTCATAGGACATCTTTGTACTGGCAGATTCTCCTTCAATTCCAGAATCAGAATATGCAATAACAGCATAACTGGCGCAGTTATACCCATTTCAGGAAGGATCTGCAAGAAGCAAGGGGCAGAAAGGAGGAAAAATTATTAATAAGTTGGCCAGTATAGCTAAAACCCAAGTGTTTTGTAAATTATATAAGCCCAATGCCACGACAATGCAAGATAAACACACTGAAGACCTCTGACTTCTTTCACCATATTGTTTTGTTTTACAACTATATGTTAATTAATCGTCATAAATTGAATACTGACCAATAGATAAAGGCTAGAGTTTCTGGACTCAAGGTTTACGGTGATGTGCAGTGATGTCTGCATAGCGACACACGGTATCTTTTAGGAGTTGCCCCTATACAGGCAAACTTAGGAGAAATGGTAGAGCCATGGCAGCATGGCGTTTTGTCATCAAGTCCTCCTTCTCACTGCTTCTCAGTCTGAGAGGAAGGCTGAATTAGTGTCATTGCCCTACTTTCAGCAATGAACTAGTTCCATTATCAAAGAAATACACTGCCACATTGCCATAGATTTTTGCTCCCACAGGTATTTTGATCTATGAGCAAGGGAGAAGGAAGAAAAGGATGTTTCCCAGTAAATTTTCCCCCGTATTATTAGGTCTATGGAGGAGGAACTCTCCACAACTGTCAAGTCAGTTCTTGTTTCTTTTTCTAATGAACTACATCTATCAATTAAAATAAAAAGGGGGGGAGGGGGAGGGGAGATGTGTCTTACTTTGTAAAGTGTACTTTGTACTTTGAAATTATTAATGTCACAGTGTGCTAGCAATGTCTTCGAATGGGGCTGCTCACTATCTGAATGATTTTCCAGAATTCTTATTTACACTTGAAGGCAAAATTCCAAACTTTAAAAAGCTTTACAAACTTAAATTTGGTCTTTGCTAGTTTTCTGTGTGGAGGGATAAGAGCAGGGATGGAGAACGGATGCTTTTATAGACAACTCCTTAATTAATCTCTTCTACACGTTAATCTGAATATGCAAGGGACTGAGATGGAAATCCATTTAGCTCCTTTTTTTTGTTCCTTTCTCCACCTGTGAGTTATATTATTTGTGGATGGATCTGTGAAAAATAGGAATTGGAGGAAGTTTGTGGGTCTGCTTGCTTTAGGAGGAATATAACATTCCCAGCACAAGAAAATCAAAATTGAAGTCTCACTATGCATAAGAAAAAGCATTATCAGAGAACAAGAATGATATAAAAGAACTGGCAGAATTCTACCTACAGAATCTATCCACAAAATCTGAAATCTGATAGTTATTTGGGCTATTCAGAACATGCAAATAGGAGAAACAACTTTAGAATGGAGAACAGACAGTATACGGACAAGTGAAATGTAAAGTTGGTAAGTACAAAAAACCCCACAAAACAACAGTTGAATTAGAAGTCTGTTGGCTTTGTCACCTAAGGAAAAGGAGCTGCATACCATTACAGATAGATCACTGGAACATCTACTTAATGCATCACAGTGATGGAAAAGAGCAAATGAGATGTCAGACTGCATAAAAAATGGGCTGGGGAAAAATACCGAAAAAGTAATGCAATTATGTTGCTAGTTCTACAATACCAGCCACTATTTTTTGAGAAAAATTGCACACAGTTGCATGGCTTGAAAGAAGGTCATAATTATTAAGAACACTGAAAAACATTTAAAGGGAGATTGAAAAGAGTGGAATTGTTTCCTTTAGAAAGGAAATTAATAAGAGAAGATGAGAAATAACTATACTAAATAAAGCAATG
Source organism: Stercorarius parasiticus (assembly GCA_013396915.1). Lineage (NCBI taxonomy): Eukaryota > Metazoa > Chordata > Aves > Charadriiformes > Stercorariidae > Stercorarius > Stercorarius parasiticus. The sequence continues at coordinate 168,544 of VWZL01001526.1, forward strand.
TGATAGAATAGGTAGATGGGGAACTTCTGTTTCCTCTCTCTTGTAATGCAAGAACAAGGATATATGCTAACAAAACAGAAGGCTGGCAGAATGAAAACTGATAAAATCCATTCCCTACAGCAGATAATTAGCCTGTGGAGCAAATGCATTGATAGAGGTGCAATTGAGGTCAAGGATTCTATGAGGTTGAATGAAATTTGAGCGGTTACATGAATTAATGCCAGCAAGAATGTCAGAAAGAAGATAAAGCCTCAGTTTTCAGAGCTAAATCCAGACTCTAACTTCCAGGCGCAGGTAGAAGGCTCCCAGTCCCAAATTTCTTTATTTTTCATATAAGTTGCGTTTCTCACTGTTATTTGTAAGATTCCCATAGTATGGCCAATGGAATTTCTCACATAAGTCTACTTTACAGTGTTGTTCCAACTGCATTTTGGGTCTGTTCACAGTAACATGACAGCATTGCAGATGGTGTAACAGCATATCTCCAAAAAACAATCCAGTCATCACTTCCATTTTCAAAACCTGGAGATGAGTCATTCCCCTCCCACAGGTAAATGTATTTGTAGGAACATCAAGCTCTACAAACTTCTATCTATATCCTCATAGTGAAAAAGAGAAATTACAGCAGAGTCCTTCTCTGTATTGATAAAACTCAGGTTTCAGCCCACCCTTAACCACTCTCCAATTTAGCAAATCAAGCAGATGTAACTCAGAGTACCCAAATGGGTGCAGCAGTGCAACACTGGATTATGGTAAAGGGAATATAAGAAAAAAAGGTTGGTAAGTGAAGGACTGAGAAAAGGGGTCCTTGGAGACAGACAGCAGCCATGCAGAGGTTAGCCACAGTTCTTAGAGGACCACAGGATCAGAAGATGATTCAGGAGGGGATGAACCTCAGCAGTCCTTGGTCCCACCTCCTATCCACAGCAGGTCAGCTCTGAGGTCACACCATGTTGCTCAGGGCTTCCTCCAGTTGGGACTTAAAAACCTCTGAGGATGGAGACTACACAACCTCTCTGGGCAACCTGTGCCACTGACTGACTGTCTTCACCGGGAAAAAAAATCTCACTGGATTCAGTCTGACCCCCTCCTGTTTCACTTTATGCTCATTATCTGTCAGTATCCCACCCTGCACCACTGTCAAGAGTCCTCATTTCCTCAATGACCTCCTCATTCACAAAGCCAGTTCTCTCTGCCTTTCCTCA
>VWZL01001527.1:0-37947 GCA_013396915.1 Stercorarius parasiticus
AACCAAAAAAAAAAAAGAGAAAACGGTTAAATTCACGATTCTATGCACAGAAGCAATATATCATAGCCTGTGTTGCCATTTGTCCCCTTGCAAGACGGTACATAGGCTGCTGATTGTTTTGCCTGCAAACCTCAGAACCAGAAAGATGGAAACAAACCCACAGGGATTTAGAGAAGAGCAGTAAAAATTATTAAGGAGCTGGTGGTATTAATTTATGGAGACATATTAAAAGATGCAACTGTGTGTAAATGCTAAATTAGAAGTAAGGTGGAGGTAAGAAGAACAGGCAACTTTTTCTAGAGATGTGAGTGGAACGAAGGAATTATTTGAAGAGTTTTACAAGCTTTAGTCAACAGCAGTTGGGAAGAAAATGAAAGGAGGAAAGCGCATACTTAGCATCAAAAATAATATCCTGGTAGGGAGGCTCCTTCAAGCCAGAAAAATCATTTAGAAGTTGTGGGAGCTCATTGACAGAGTCATTTGTGACAAAGCTGTGCAAATCATATCGCATGTAAATAAGGCACTGCGGGGAAGAGATCTGTGCTGGAGGGGACATGGAGATGATAACCTGAGAGAGCTTTCCCCTTCACTCCTCGGAGCTTTCGGGGCAGGCGGTATGCAGCGCAGTTGGCGTTGATGGACCTGCAAAATACCGGGCTTTACAGCTGGTTGTAAAGTAGGGGATGTGGCGGTGCTTCTGCGGATGTCAAACACCGGCACGTCCTTGCTCCCTCCCAGCCCTGAGTTAGGCCGAGGTCCCAGGAGAGGTTCCACAGGAGGAAAATTGCGCAGGCAGGCCACAGGGGAATGTGAATGGCTTCTGCAGAGACCTCCCACCTGGACCATGGCAGGAGATGGACCCCGGCAGGCAGCTGCGAGTCACAACAACGGGCAGTTTAGACACAGCCTGTTGGACCACCAGGCTTCCTCATCAAATAAAAATCTCTGTCTTATGTGGCAAATAATAAATCTGCCTTGACATTTCAAAGATCTACCTTAGAGTCACTAGTTGTAGGCATCTATTAATTAGGCAGAGAAATAAATTATTGAACAAAATTTTACAGGAGCTATACTCCTCCAGGTGCCCTGCTGCTAACCTTCTCTTTCATACCTCGATATACATACGTCTCCAACAATTATTTAATCCTATTCGTATTTTATAAAGGCTGTTCTCAGGACATGAGTGGACTTAAGGAGGTCTGACAATGCAGCTGCATCCCAACCACTGTGGTACCTGTTTCACCCTTCCACGCTTCCTGGCGCAGGTACCACTTGCTCGGCAGTACCTGGCTTCGCAGGGACACCGAGGGAGGGACACCAAGAGCCTGGCTCTGCAGGGACACCAAGAGCCATGGGTCCAGGTACAGCCCCAGACAGTGCTTCCCTGCCACAGTTATTTTCTGACCCCCAGAGCAGACCTAAACCCTGCTTCCCAGAGGTAAAAAGCAAGTATTTTGACCCATCGTACCTGAAGCATTGTGGAAAAAAAAAAGAGATACCAATTCCTTCTTTAAGGTTTCAACTTTAATCATTGGTAGCCAGTCAATCTGGCATGGGGATGCGGTGCCAGGGACAATTTCATCTGGCTTACCTCCCCCTCTCTTGTGGACCCTCTCTCTGGATGCACGAATAACGGCCCCGTGCCCCTGGGGAAGAGGACTGTTGTCAGACTGGGATTTCTGGTGGTGCCCCAAACACAGCCCATGCTGTTGAAAAGACCAGTTAGCCTTGCTGCGTGATCAGTTCTGCAGTTTTCTTCCCCAAAATATACTCTGATTTTGAAAGCTGTGAATGGTGTTAAATGGCACGTGTTACGATGGCTTAGTTCTCACCTCAGAGTATTCTTGTCCTCACGGCTATTCACAGGAGACAGCTGAAGGGATCTGTCACATACACAAGGGACTGATGTGCTCCCCACCTTGCAGGCACATATGGTTTGGTGTGGAGCAGTCCTCCCCTCTGTGCCTGAGTCACCCTCTGTGGAACTGCCTCTCACAGACCAGTGTTCTACTGTTCCATCCACGGCCTTAGTTCCAGATTGAAGGAGACATGTTCATTTTGTGTACAAGTGGTAATACCATAAGGAAAAAACTCGCACGTCACCAGACAATGCTTTATGGCGTGCTTGGTCTGAACCAGTGGGAGGGTTTTCAGGACTGCCATTGACAACATTTTGGGAGACAAATTCTGTTTTCAGCAAGAGATCTGGTTGTAAAGTGCTGTGTTATTAAGTTTCAGCTCCTCACTTCTTTATTCCTATGTCCCAAAGGACAAAAGAGGAAAATGCAGAGCTTGCTTTCTCCTCCAGGCAAGCTACGCGTAGCAATACAGCAAAGAGAAACCTCAGCCACATCTCAGTTGTTAGCTTTGGCGCAAGAAGCAATGTGTCTACGTTAACAATGGTGATTTCCTCAAATTTTTTATCCTGCTTTTCAGCATGCACCAGGCGGTATCCCCAGTATGGCTATACTTCTGCTAGGCCCTGACCTAACTCACCAAACTCTGTGTTGGGTTTTGCAAGGGGGACATGCCCTCCAGCTGCTCTGTGTAGTGCATGTAGCACATGTCTATCCTGAACTGGCACCCAATCCCCTACACAGGGCTGGCTCAGAGGTAGGTCGGGAGGGGAATACAGGGTATAAGGTCAGGAAGGTTCCCAGCAAGGGGAGCCGGATCAGAGGGTGAGCGGAGCAGAGAGGTGCCTAAAGGCATCTGAAGTGAATGCCAGTATGTGAGCTGAGGCCAAATTATTCAATAAACTGAAATACCCTGTTGAAGCACAGCCTGAATCCTAGATCTTCCTTGAGGCACACTGACCACCGCGCGAAGAGATGGTGATGGCAAATTGCTGTCTTCTGCTGCCAAACTTACCTTAGTGAAGCCCCTTGCTGGCTGCCCACACCTCTGGCAGACCCAGTGATGGCATAGATGCCGGCAGTGATGCTACATGCTGTTGCTGTCACTCGCTCTTTCTTACCCATGAATATTTATGCGTTTTCACACGAAGCAGAAGAGCTTCACGAGGACTGACAGAGACACCCACCCTGGAAACATCTGCGCCCAGGGGCTGTGACACCTTCTGTGGCAGTGGGAGACCCCTGCACCACCCGAGCTGGCCAGGGGATGCAAACCTGTGCCCCAGGGCTGAGGCGAGAGCTCGAGGCATTGGCAGCACCTCCTCACCCTGCCTGAACCTCAGCATCACTAAACATACCTCCCTCCCTCAGGACAGCAAAAACCACCTTTGGACACACACTCACCTTGGGGAGGTTGCACACACGAGGTAGTTGCATATTTAGGCTGTCTCCTAAAATGTGATTGCTCACTTTAGGTGACCTCAGCGATCTAGATGTTCACCCTTTGGTTTAAAACCCCAGCCCTTTGTATGCAAGTCCACTGTGGGCAAGCCAGATTATGAAGTTTCTTCTGTAACTGTCAACTCTTGCTTGCATCGTCCTGTCAACAAAGCTCTGGGAGCTGAATTCATTAGTTGTTGCGTAAGTGGACAAGCTTGGTGCAGATTGGTGTTAAAATTGTAAGAGAGGTCACAAGGTGGCTGGAGATGTGAGTCTCCTGGAACTGAAAAGTTTTGGCAGGTTTGCTGGACCCCGGCGGTCTGTGAGCCTTCCTTGTCCTTGAGCACTTGACTCACCACTGACAGCAGAAACTGTCTGCAGCCCACGTGTGGACACAGACCAAGACAGAGAAGTCTGGTCCTCAGAAGAGGAAATAAGCATCTCTGCCTGTTCACCCTGGAGTGTAAGGATGACATGTTGTTTCCAGTGAAGTCAGCTGAGCCAGGGTTTTACCCCTAGTATCCATAACAATACTTGTCTCACTATTTTTCTCTAGTTGTGCTATGAAAATGGGGAAATAAAAAGAAAATTATAACCAGCTTGTTTACAATTTGTAAAAAAACTTGTGCAAATCATACTAATTTTATAGGCTATTAAATGATACGTGTGCACACGTGTATGTATGTACGTTCATATGTATTTATATATCATGGAAACAGTTTATAGGTTAACTTCCCTAAAATACACACAGCGGTTTAGTAATGGAAATATACTACAGGAGACAGGTGCTATTCCACATGATGTGGGTATTTCTAAAAGGTACAAATCAGGAAAGTTTACAAATATCCTCATTAAGGGAGTCAGGGTTTTTAAACAGTCTAATTAACCTACATCTTTCCTCACTATTCTGGTATTTAATGTGCAAGCTGCAAAATTTCCTTTCCTCTCTCTCTGCTGCCCCTGGTGCTAATTCAAGAGGTTGAAAGTACATTGACAGAGGTTGCAATTTTCAGAAATTCAAACATTTATATCATTAAAATCAGTGGCAGTTGTGCACCCAGCTTTTAGGTCAATATTTGCCAAGCCTGTGAAAGCTGAATTTCCCTCCAAGAAGACAAACACAATTTTCTTCCTCTCCTGGCAATCCCTAGCATGCTTGTAAAAGACCTGCACATCTGAATTCATACATTCAAAGACATTCCAGCTAGCCAGTGCACGACCATACATTGCCTCTTCATTAACAATAGCCGGTCATTTTGGGAGAGGCTTCCCTAGGCTGTATGACAGATCTTGAGCAGTAAAACTTGTAAATTTAACACAGCAGAATTTAAATGTAATGAAAACAACCGCCAGAGTAAATTCTCTGCCAAAGCAACATTTTCAACTTACAAAATAATCTCAGATTCGTCAGTACAGTTGTTTTAAGTCAACAGTTGGTTAAACTGTAGTTAAAAAAAAATGCATGAAAAATTAGCTTACCATTAAAAATTAGCTCACTATAATTTAACCATGCCATTATTAGGTAGAGCCAGTCGTGTTCCTGTTGCTAGCCATGCTGGGTTCAAACAGTGCTCTGCCATGGTGTGATCCTCTACCAGAGATATGTTGGGCATGCACTGTGACTTTGCTTACCATCGATTGGGTTGACTAATCCTTTGCCATGTTAAACTTTGGGCTGTGCCCTTGTAACACCAGAAGCCTCTCCTGTACCACAGGCTGTACCCATTCTGGTATATTGCAGATGTGAAACTTCCAGAATGTGCTGCTCACAGTTTCTTTGCTGCCCTTTTTTTACCACATGCGTATTATCCCTCTGTTGTTTTCTTTGCTTCCAGGCCAAGGAAAAGACGGACTTGGCAATGTTGATAAAGATATACAGAATTCTCGCTATTGAATTCACAAGATTTCCACAGCAGGTGGAATAAAAAATACGTTAACATCCTCTGCTTTCCAAATACAGAACAGACATTTCACCTACAATGAAACCTACTAGGCTAGCCAAGATACTTGGAAATGCGCATATTTAACTCCCAGGCATTTGTAGAGACCACTCCGCTAATACACTGCAGAGAAAATCTAGGGAGCTGATCGGCCAGGGAGCACTCTGGGCTGACAGAAAGCTCAAAAAGCTCCAAAATGGTTGGAAGCAAAAGAAAAGGAAATGAAAAGGAAAACAAGGGGGCTCTGGGAAGACCTTATAGCTGCCTTCCAGTATCTAAAGGGGGCCTACAGGAAAGATGGGGAGGGACTCTTTGTCAGGGAGTTTAGTGATAGGATGAGAGGTAACGGTTTTAAACTGAAAGAGGGGAAATTTAGATTAGATATTAGGAAGAAATTCTTTACTGTGAGGGTGGTGAGACACTGGAATGGATTGCCCAGAGAAGTTGTGGATGCCCCTGTGGAGGTGTTCAAAGCCAGGCTGGATGGGGCTTTGAGCAACCTGGTCCAGTGGGAGGTGTCCCTGCCCAGGGCAGGGGGGTTGGAACTAGGTGATCTTTAAGGTTCCTTCCAACTCTAACCGTTCTATGATTCTGTGATCTATGTGGTAAAGCTACTTTGCCTCAAATAGATGTCAGTAGAAGCCGGGGGGGGGGAGGAGCTGGGGGTAATTACAGAAATACTCCATTTACTGTAAGCAGCAGCCAGCATGAGCAGAGACAGCAAACAAAACAGAGTACAAGTGCTAGGCAACGGTCTGGATTGCAACACGCCACGCACTGCAGCTCCTGCAGAAGCTGCTGAGAGGCTGGGAGCACGCTGGTAGTATTTCAGTCCTTGGCTTCAGATGCAAGTGCTATAAGCGTCCTCATATTTTAGTCATCTGCAGCTGTAACTGTCATTGGAAGTCTGCAGAGGCACCGAGCGGTTCAGACTAGCCACGACCTTTTACATTGCCATATATATCCAGAAAAAATTCTGTCCGTAGCAAAGAATTCCTGTTCCCAGTGGTTTCTGACCACGTGGGTACGTGTGCGCGCACGCACGCACACAGTCACACACATATGTGCTTTGGAGAATTCTGCTCTCCTTTTCTGCCTTCTAACCATTTCTATAAGCAGCTAGCCAAAGACAAGCGTGTAGCCTCTTAGCAAAACGATCTCTGGGAGTAGCTACCTATTAAATCATGACTGGGGACTCTCTCGTTAATCTGCCTCTAATTGCTGGCTCCAGCATGACCCTGAAGAAACACAGGGCATGGACTAACAGGAAAACTATTTCCAAGCCTGGCTTAATTCTATGTTAGGAAACAGAAGTTTGGGTTGTTGTTTTAAAATGACATAAGGCTCAGCTACTGAGTTTCTCAGTTCCCTTGTGCAGGGATGTCTCTGCCTGTCTGTCTGGTGGCTTCCTGATAAGACTGGTGTCATTTCAGTAGTAGCTCTTCTCCTTGCGGAGCTGCCATCGGCCAGAGCCATCCGCCGGGAACTGCCGTGCATCCTCCCTCCCAGACATCCGACCTGCCTGAGGAAACCCCACAAGCTCTGCAGCGCTTGCCTTTAACAGCAGGGTTTGGCATTTCTGAGCAATTCTGCAACAGACACCCATGTAACCAACTCCCTCCTTATCTAGGCTGCCTGTTCCACTGCCGCAGCGTATGAGCATCGACTCCATTTTCTTCTGCAGGCTGGATTACTAAAATACAATTTACTGGGGTTTCTCGCAGGCACGCCTCAGAAGATTCAGTCAGAGCAGATTGGAGCTGTTTGCTTGGCTTCTAATGCTAACCACACTGAGCTAATTAAAACTGTACTCCACAGATTGCCTTAGCTTATTTAAAATTTGTATATCTCTTGGATTTATGCCACTAGTACCTCGGGTACTCAGGCACCGTCCTTTCTGTGGGTACCCCCCAACTCTGTCTGTCAGCCAGAGAGCGCAGACAAACCATCCCCAGCACTGAAATCTGAGGAAAAGTTCCCTTATCTCAGTTTTGGGGTTTTTTGCCTTTTTTTTCCCCTTCTGGTGGTTACGCCAAATGAGATAGATGGTTTTAATGAGAAGGAAGAGCTGCTGCTTTTACCCTGCCCTTTCTCTAAGGGATGAATGCAGCGCAGGGCGAGGTGGCAGCCACACGACTTCACGCTTTCCACAGGCCAAGTTGCTTGGGAAACACCTGAGACAAGTGCCAGAAATTTTGCAATAGAATTGTACTTTTAAGAGAAAAAAACCCAACAAACCAAACAAAACAGAAAATGGTTTATTCCAGTTAATAAGTCTCGGCATATTTTTGCGTAAGTCTTTATAGGCCTTCAGGCAGAGCAAAGGAAAATTTAAAATCAACAAATAACCTATTGCAGAGAAAGCCAGATACACCATTAAGCATATGTTAGGAAGCATGTTAGCTCTGCATCCCGTTGTGCAATGCCTTCTATCACAAGACTTGTGAATAAAATATATGTAGCCTGCTGTAACATATGGATCGCTGCCATTGTTTAAAAGCTGAATGAGCAAAGCACGGAGAGATCTCTGAGCATCGAACCCACTGTGGGGACAGGGGACTGAGACTGATGCCAGAGAGGATTTTTCCAGTGTGCTGCCTTGCTGTCCCAGCCCTCAGCCTCACCACCATCCTTCCTCGTCTGTTCAGGCACGTCCAGTTTCCAGCCATTAACAAGACACTGGCTTCAAACACTGCTGTTGAACCAGGGGACCACTGTGCCCTCCTCTCCCCGCCCCCCCAGCCAGGGACAGGAGCCTTTCACTCAAGACCAGCACGATGCTCAGCATCCCTGAGATCTCTCCTCATCTCTGACCCTTTGGTCACTTCTGCCAGGACAGAGCGTAGCGAGGGGATGGGTGGTGTCAAGGTGATGTTTGGGACCTCCAGAAGGAGGAGACAGCTCAGAGGCTGCCAGCTGCAGAGTGCTCTGAGATGCAGATGCGATAGTCATGGCAACAGTGCTCTGGCTTCTCTCAGAGAGCAGTAATTCAGCTTTAGACGTAATTCCATATATTTGTTTTGTAGTGCAGCATTGCTCACCCAGTAGTATGCTCAAAATTCCTGTTTTTCTCTTACCGCACCAAAGGCTGGGGAGGGTCACCCACCTTACTTTTCCAGCACTTGCATCTACGAGTGTGCGAGCAGGGGTAGGTCACAGCTGGATGACATATGCATTTCTTAGGCTTTACTTATCGCAGGATACAAATTTCCTCCCTTTGCCAGAGTATCCCCATGTAGCCTTTTAAGTACTGCATTCTGCTGCAGTGCTCGGGAAACGCCGCACGTAGCACGAAGGCAGCTGCCCAGGAGGGGTAGGGCAGAGCTGCAGTCGGCTGCGAATGCAACCCAAGACAAGTAACAGGAGTTTCATTTGGCTGGAGCCTGCAACTCCCAGGCAGCTCCTTGCTTAACAGCCAAACTGTTGTCAGCTGTCAGGGCAGCACACTAAGCACCCCAGTAGGACCAGCAGGAGGATGGTCAGCAGTGGCAAGGCACACATTTCTGCATGAAAATGAGACAGCAATTCTTATTTGTAGGCACCTAGCATACAAGATAGCTGTCTGTGTGGTTCTTGCTTCTTGCAGGCAGTATGCAGCAGTATAAGCAGGCAGTAACACTTGTGGGAACACTTTTTTTCTGAACTAGCTACTGAAAGGGAACAACATTAAAGCGTAAATTATCTGGGGACTTTAGTGCTCAAACATTGCCCTAGAGCTGCACAGTAGAATATTACCTGCAAATCTGGGCTTCTCACCATCAAAGCAACTGGTATCTCCTGGGATCAGCCAGAAGGAATGGTTTTATAGAGGTGGAAGAAATAACTAGCAACAACAATGCAGCAGCTCGGTAGGTCAAGAACAGGAGTCTCTGGGTTGTTGGGGTTTCGTCCAAGCCTGAGAACTGGTTTCCCTTTTTGGAAACATTTTGCTGCATAACAGACCACATCTCCTCCTGTTTCTCTTAGACTTCTTGCCATTCTCTTTTCCTTTTGTCTTCTTTGCATAATCTTCTCATTGGTATGGTTTATAGACTATAAACCTATATGCTATGGACAGGTTGTCTTATGTTTACCATTTTAGACATCACAGGAAAAAGTACATTTACACTGAGGGGAAAAATAAAGAAGGTAAAAAATACTGTAGACACCACTTAAATGAATCAGCACCGGCAGAGGAACTCCGAAAGTCTCCCACAACTGAAACCCTCCACCCATGCTCGCGGTGCTTGTGACTTTCCTCGGGGAGCTTGGGCAGCTGCGGCCACCCCACTGTGTCAAGGGGGGCAGAGGGGAGCAGAATTCTGTTCCACTCGCCCCTTTCGGCGACCAAGCAGTCCCCAGCACTGGAGTCAGAAGCCCTGTCTGCCTGTCAATAGCCAGCACTGGGGACACCAGGGGTGATTAACTGAGGAACCCTCTACCCTGCTCAGGACTTTCTGCCATCCCAGGCACTGTGACTGGCTGCACTGAGGGTGCTTCACAGGGGCTGCGGACACCCACTAGCCCCTCAGCTTCACAAATTTGCTCTCCTGCAGCACAAGGGTGCAGCCAGCACATGGATGAAGCATGTGGTGTGTCCGTAACTCATTCTTGCCCTACACTTTTCGAGACAGAGGTTCATAGCTGTTATTCTTCTCATTCACAAAACAGGGAACAGAGGCAGAACACAAAGCATCGTGTCCAAAATCACGCCACATGCAAGCAATGGCACAACTATCACATCAGCTACCTCCCACAAGCACAGCATCAATGCTGATCCAGACACTTAAGCCCCTCTTGCTGCCTTTTCTCTTCAGCAAGGAACAAAATGTTTTGCTCAGAGCTGACTGTCCTTACATTTGGAATAGCCAGTTTCGGTCATTCAGAAAATAATAAATTGGCATGTTTTAATTTCCAACAGAAGCAGCAAAGATTTCCAATGCTATTTTAGTAATTACGTTCCACATCAGCAGTACAAAACTATAGTGAAACCTAATGCAAGCTGGCTTACTGAATCACAGCTAGCAGTCCTGTCAAGTACAGGAGGAAAAAAGAACATTGAAGACCTGTCTTAAATCTGTTCAAATATGCTTAAGAACTGGGATATGTGAAGTGCTTGAAATACAAGTAATTCAAACTGATGCCATTTCTGTGGCTCTCCTTTTCCAGCCTCAGCTCAGAACACTTGCCTTGAAGACAAAGACAGTCTTCCCTACTATTCTCTCCAATATAATTGACTAATGTTTTAGCTTAAAGAATGTGCCAAACAAAGTTTAGTCTCAGAATGAGACAAGAAAATGTTTCTTGAAATAAAAAAACCCCCACATCTGAAAAGGTTTTCTTTATAGAAAAAAATTCCAAATGTAACAAAAATAAAAGGTTGTTGAAATGTCCATTTTTCAAAGTGGCAGTGTTTTTCACAGAATGCCTTTCATAATGCATTGATTTCATTGTGATGACAAGTATTCCTCTTTTATTAATACTTTTAAGTATCAGCTACAAGATGTGAAAAGCTGTGCATTGTTAATGGAAAAGAATACATGTCTGGCAGAGCTCACAAGACATAACCAAACATAGCTAGGGTTTCAGTTTGGCAGCATCTTGTACCTTTCAACCGACACAGTGACAGGCATGCCTTCATGTACAGCATGCATTCAGCAGTACTTACTTAACATACTTGGCAGAGAACTTTACCATTAGTTCTGTCAAAAGAATAGTTTCCCTTCCTTTATAAAACAAGAGCAAGGAATATCACTTCTGCTTTATTCTAAACATGGTCTGCCTTCACAGTTTTTCACCATGACAAGTGCTCTAGTTTCTCTTTCATCCTTTCCTCCCTCCGTATCTCTCGCTCTTGTGTGCATGTAGTCTTGTGGAAAATTTTCTCTGCTTGTTTTGCAAAGCCAGGACTATTCTCTTGCGGTGCATTAACAGCCTGAAAAGCAAAAAAAAAGTCTTCTCCTGGGTAAGCGGGTTATTTAGTAGCCTCACGGGTATGACAGAGCTGTGATTTATGCTGTTAAGAACATTGACAAACGGAGGTGAAACACATACTGAGATCCATTCAGAAAATTTTGTCAATAGCATAATAGTCCATGCTGAACCACAACATCACTTAAGTTTTCCAAGATATGTTCACTACAAGGCATCTCTGCAAAGACTATTCCAGATTTAACACAAAACTTATTCTGCAGCAGGTTCTGGATCTGGATGGCTTCATCTGCATCATTGTCAGCACATAGAATCACAAACTTAAGAAAGCAGCCTCAGTAGTTTCATTACTGCTGGAAACTCCCGGAGCCCTGCTTGTGACTGTGATCTCTGATTTCAGCAGAGAGGACGCACAGTTCATTAATTGGCTTGAAGTCTCCTAGACCTTTACTCAAGCTGTTAGGCTTTTGCTGCTGTCTGCTGAGAGTGGTTTGGCTGGAGTTAGTACTGCCCGTTATAAAAAACACACACACACCAAAAAATGGTTTGTTGGTGTGATGAATGTCTTCTTTCTCCATTATTTAAAGAAAAAAAGTCAGAGAAAAAAAAAAGCAGAAGAGCTACTGGGTGTTAGGATAATGTAAAAAAAAGTATTCCCTACCTTTTAGAAATAACAAACTCGTTTGACTGGAGGATGCTATTACTCGTGCTAATGAAAGAAGGCAGAAACGCTGAGAGAAAAGCTGACATTCAGGCTTAATAGTTTCTAGCCCCTTTTTGCTGGTGAACTCGGTGATGAGCACTCTCCATCCCAAAGCAGGCCAGTCACTTCCCATGGAGACCCACCAATAGGAAAGTCCACCCAGGGGGTGTCCAACTCTTGCTGTCGTTCCTTTGCTTGCAAAGGGAGGTGCTGAAGATGTTGGCATAGGGATGGCAGGGTGGATGCTCATCTGTCCTCTGTGATCTGCGCTCCCACCCCAGCCGAAATCCGTGCCAGCAGCGCTGCAAAGCCAATGCCTCAGCACTGGGACGGTGACACAAGGTGCAGCGCCAGCAGAAAACTAAGCAGCCAGCCTTTCGCTGTCTCATTCCTGTTCATTTCTTTAATTATCGTTTCCACAGCTTGAGCTGAACTTGCAGGAGCATCTTCCCTTCGTGCAAAGAAGCTGGAGGAACTGGCATTTTTAATTCTGCTAACCTGAGCAAAGCCCCGAGCGCAGAGCAGGACAGGAGGGGTCCTGCCCCTTCCAGCAGCTGCCAAACCGATTTAGCTGTAGCGTAAAAGTGCAGCCAAGGCTCACACCCTGCAGGGAATTTAGGCAACTGAATTGGCCTTTAAAGTAATCTGGGCTCCTGTGCCCACACCCAGGTTAGGGAGGACATCTGGGGCAGAATGTGGCCTGGTCGGTGAGGGCAGGTGTCTGCCTGGCCTGACCCCACTGGTGCTATTCCTCGGCTTCCCCTCCTCTCGTGTAATCTCCTTCACCCTAAAATGGAGGTTGCTATACAGCCCCCTGGCCGAGGAGAAACGAGCAGGGTCACCAGTGGGATGGTGGGTGTTTCCCCTTGGCCAGAGATAGAGAAGTTTTAGATGTGAGGACGTCCGGGACTGGATACCTTCCCCGTGGGCTTGGTGCTCTCTCAGCTCCTCCTACCCAGAGAAGCCCGTCAAGGTCTCCCACAGCTGGCTCTTGGTCTGATCCATGGCTTTTCCTTTTTTTATACACAAGGTCAAGCCAGCATTAGTCTGTTCAAACCTAAGTATAGCACAGGTGGCAGGAGTCATCCACTGCTCCATGCTTTCCCACTGTTATAGCCCCATCCAGCTCCCCGCAGTGTGCTTCTGTCCCTAAATATTAGTTTCATTTTATCAGTAGAGCTTCGGGTGTTTTCCAACGTCTGGGTAAAGAGCCAGCACCCGTGTTTGGGAAGAGCAGAGCCACAGACAGCAACAGCACTTTCGTTCCACAGTAACACAAACCCACACAGAGCCTCACTCCTTCTATCTCCGTTTTCCATCAGGCCATGACATTTTCCTCATTAAGTGAAAGTCCACCATGAATGTTGTGTTCTAATGTCGTAATATCAAAAATATGGGCAGGAGAACCAACTGCCCCCAGAGGCAGGGGCGAAAACACTGCAACTCCTTTTGAGGTAAAAATAACTAACTGTATTAAAACCAACTAGGTTACTTTTTTTTTTTTTCCTAAAGCAGGTTCATCCTGGATCAAGTCAATAAATACTAGAATAGGCACATCTTTAAGGACACGTGGTGATATGATCATGCAGCCTTGCACATGAAGGCGGTGGCTCTGGATCTTACAGGAATGTTGGATTTGAGACAAAATGCTGCCCATTAGAGAGCAGAGCAGTGTATTATTGGCAATGCAGCCTGCAGTAGGAAGCTGACAGCATGAACGATGAAAATGTCTTACACATGGGCATAAAGATAGAGTAGAGCTGTACACGTGTTCGCTTCATGCATTGAGTCCCCTGTAAGGCTGCGTAGATGCAGGTGTGCGATCTACGCCTTCTACACAGCATCTCCAGAGCAGAGTCTGTTGTTTTTAAGTTTGTCTTGTTTGCAAGAGAGCACACAGAAAAAAGAAAAAAACGAAAGGTTTGCTTTTGCAGTGAGAACGAATTGGCAGTGGGCTAAGTGCACTGAGCAGTAATTATAGTAAGACACAAAGCTTCTATGCTAATGATCCCTTAAATTAAATTCCCATGTGCCCTAATAAAGGGCCAGGCATGCAGTTTCTGTGCTTGCTTGCTGCCCTCTCTCGGCTGCATGACCAATCTCCAAGAGAGAAAACACAGAATGAAGGTTGTCGAGAGGACAAAAGCATCAAACCACACTCAGAGAAGATGGAAGAAAGAGTCTTGTACCAAAGGAAAAAATGCAACATTTTGCATCTTTTTCCACATTGGAAAAATAATGAATTGCTTGTAAGAAGTCAGATCTCCTGTCTTCTCTAAGACGTTGTTCATTGACCTGGTATGTGTGTGAGAGAGAACTGATTTGGGTGATGAGACTGTCACATACAAACATCATCCTTTCCTATACAGTACTTTATACATCTACCACCTGCCTTGCCCTTCCTTCCCCATAAAAGCAATTTTCTAAAAAAGAGTGATTTCTGCTTTTCAACCCCTAGAAGAATATTTGAGCAGACTTCCAAGGCATTGCCTCAATTGCCTTCTATAAAGATTTCCATCTCTAGTATACATGTATGTATCTTTTATTATCAGTGTTAGAAAGTCAGAAAAAAAAAGTGGATCCTGTGAATAATGGTAATCCTTTGTGGCAAATGTTAAAGGAGAAGCCGCTGCCCAAGCACTCCCACCCCACTCAAGGAGGGGCACACACACCACCTGAGTCTTTCCCTGCTCGGACCAGGGTCCCTTTGCAGCGGGCGACCCCCAGGAGCCGACAGGTGCCCCTTCCCACTCCTCACACACATATATGCTCACTGTCGGGCAAGATCCCTCCTTCTTCAGGCTCCACTCTAGGTTTTCCACAGTGTCCGGTTTTATAAAATAAGTAATTTAATTGAGAAGTCCAGCAGCAGAGTCAGCCCGGGCTGGGTGCCTCCAGAGAGGGACCTCGAACAAAGAAATCCCTGGGCAATGACACCCTTAGAATTGTTAGGGTTGGAAGGGACCTTAAAGATCATCTAGTCCCAACCCTGCTGCCGTGGACAGGGACATCTCCCACTAGATCAGGTTGCTCAGAACCCCATCCAGCCTGGCTTTAAAAACTTCCAGGGATGGGGCTTCCACCACCTCTCTGGGCAACCTGTTCCAGTGTCTCACCACCCTCATGGTGAAGAACTTCTTCCTAACGTCCAGTTGGAGTCGTCCCATCTCTAGTTTTAATCCATTCCCTCTAGTCCTACCATTACCGGACATCCTAAAAAGTCCCTCACCAGCTTTCTTGTAGGCCCCCTTAAGATACTGGTAGGCCACTATAAGGTCTCCTCGGAGCCTTCTTTTCTCCAGACTGAACAACCCCAACTCTCTCTGTCTGTCCTCATAGGAGAGGTGCTCCAGCCCTCTGATCATCCTCTACATCCACCCCTCACATGCTTTTCACGCATCTTTTAGTCCAATGGTGATTTTTGGTCTGGGATCTTCTAACACTGTCTGGGATTCTTTTTCTGTGTCCAGACAGGCCATTGACTGCTCTTATCCTGTTGATGTGCAGTCTCTGCTCAGGGTTGCCGTCCCCTTATCTCCCAGTTTACGTTTCTTATGGACCTGGGCTCCCTGGCAGAACTTGGGGAATGGAAAAGTCCCAGACTTAGGGAAAACACTACCAAAACATCAGTGTTTTATCAACATTTTTCTTATACTAAAAAAGTAAGCACAGCACTGTACCAGCTGATAGGAAAGTTACTAAGAAAATTAACTCTATTGTGGCCTAAAGGCTTCAGCAAATCTAGCTAAGTAAAGCTAAGCACACAGCATAAATCACACCATGTTATAACCCTAAGTAATTTATTCTAATTAAAATTACTTGTTTAAGCTAAACAACTAATATCTCTCAACAAGAGGATGACACCAAATTCCAAAATCAAAATCACAAAAAAGGCAAAGCCTATGTACGATAGTGTG
Source organism: Stercorarius parasiticus (assembly GCA_013396915.1). Classification (NCBI taxonomy): domain Eukaryota; kingdom Metazoa; phylum Chordata; class Aves; order Charadriiformes; family Stercorariidae; genus Stercorarius; species Stercorarius parasiticus. The sequence goes on from VWZL01001527.1 coordinate 15,767, forward strand.
CTATACAATGTATTAATCCTCTTTCAATGGATGTGGCAAAAATACACCAAATCCAGTAAAGTCATGAATATCTGGGTAATAAATACAAAGCCTTAGATTAAAAAAAAAAATCATAATCTGTTCCCCAGCTGAGTTGAAGAGACATGTGTGGGAAGTGGAAATCAGACCAGAAGCAGTGAAAAGATTCTCTTTGGGTTAAGTAGTGACTGGAGTATTCCTACCTGCCTCCAAGTAATATTATCCCTGTGGTCTCTGATGAGAAAAGTCCCTTAAGGAACTTAAAGAACTTGTCTCAGATTAAGATTTGTATTTAATTCATCAACACGAACAACAACAGATATGCAATGGCTCACGAGTACAATGAGAAATATAAAACCAAACAAAAGTGAAATTGTGTAGGGAAGTACACTTGCATTAAAGATTTTGTCATCAAGTCACCAGAATTCATGCAGTGCTTAAGAAATCGTAGCCGTTAACTACAGACTTACCTTTTTAAACAGTTATTTATTGGTAAAGCAATAGAAAAATGAAAAGGTTTGCGACAGCCAGTACATCTTTCAACAATGGCCATTTTTCAACAATGGCCACAAATACATCAATGTGTCTAAGAGCCTTAGATGCTGTTTTGCCAATCTTTAATTGATCTGATTCAACCCTGAGTGGTCTATCGGTTGGCAGGTCCACTGGAAGTCAGGGGTCCTTCTTTGCCCTGATAAACCGATAGCAACTCTAACAAAGCAGGAAGTGGTTTGCTGGTAGATATTATCAGACAAACTCATATAGTTGGAAAAATCAGAGAAAATTTTGTGTCCTCAAGCCTGGAAATCTGGAGAAGGGCTTGAGTGACTTAAAATTTGTCCATTTCTTCCTGTTATACCAATTATTTAATAAAGTATATTAGTTCTTCCAGCAACGCCTGTGCCTTCTTTGTCTTTATACCATCATGATTATAATGAAATACCATGCTGACAAAGGCACAAGGCAACAACACGATTTAATAATAATGGCATAGTTAATTTCACCAATGAGGCTGGCTGTTAGTTGTTATATCTTTGCTTAGGAATATAGCACAAAGAAAAGGGTGAGTTCACTGAGAACAAAGCTGTGACTCTAATCCTGTCAACTGACATTTATAAGCTGAAATAAAAAAGCTGTTTTCTACATCATTTAATTGCTTCCTGTTTATGAACCTACTCGTGAAGCTTAAAACTTACTTTCCTTGGCAATTTGCTGCTCTTCCACAGCATGCCCAGGGCCTGCTTATCATTTGTTTGGTACTAACTTGAAACATCTGCTGTGAAGAGGAATGCATATGAGCTACACAGATACAGCAGAAGAAAAACCCAGTATCTGACCTATCAGCCATGACACATGCAGAAGATGGATGAGCCGTTCCTGACCCACCTGAAAGCCGGTGTGTAGACACACATACCACACATGCACACAAGACAATACATTTGCACAGTGCTAGGTGTCACTTTTTCGCTTGCCATTACTGGGAGAGGTTTCACATTTGCTGAGCAGCAGCACCACCGTGTGACACACATATGTCATGCCCTATAGGATTACACAACTACGTATTAACGCGGGGGCTCAACAACTAGGCACACGAGCCACAGACCAACCTGCCAAATCATTCTGTTGGCAGTTCCTTCAGCTTTATCCTGTTTCATTCGCTTTCACACTGGAAACACGGACAGATGATCTGGTGATCAATCATCTCCCAGAGCACCAGCCCTGGAAGGTGCTGAGCCCTGGGCTCCAGATCTGATTGTTCTGCTTGGTTTTGGAAGGACTGCTTCTGTCATTGCTGGCACCCTGCAGGTGCACTAACTCTTAGCATGGTTAAAGATGCACCAGCGGTTAGACTAATCTGTCTTCCCTGCTGTGGCTGAGAAAAAATACGGAAAAAATGCATCCCATATGTGTCCTTGGTGAGACAATGACATGGGGTTTTTGAAGTTTAAGAAATGATGCCTGCATAGGCTTCTAGCAATAGATAGAGAGACTGTACAGAGGCTCATAACTGAAAAGAAAGTGCAGGAATACAAATCAGTAAAGCCATGTCAATATTACTTGGGGACCCAATGATTTTGTCCAAGATGAAAATGAAGTTGTGTATGATTAAAATCCACTCCTTTGGAGCTGTGCTTTTGCAGGCACAGCACAATAATGCAGCATGCTTCCATGAAGGATCGAGATAATTTCTTCTTTTCTCAGAGGCCAGATTTTATAACGTTACAGCCTTCTAAATAAGCAAATCGGGGTCAAGCCAACATTGTGTCATTCCTTCAATACTGGCCAGGACTATACTCAATGTTTTTAAATACGAAGGAGAGAACTGTTTTGTAGAGAACAAAAAGGCAATATTACATTTTTTAATGGTATAAATGTGCCCAATATGTGGGTGATTAGACTTTTGGCATGGTGCTGATGCCTCTTTGAAGGAAAAAGTAGAAAAGAGCTGAAGTGGTTATGAACTAAAGACAGGAAGAATCTGATTGACCTTCTGTCACTGGTAACCAACATTGGGTGTTCAAGCATAAATGTAAAACATATGTTTTCAAAAAGCCTTTTCTGATTTTTCATGCTTTCACAAGTAAACAACAATTTTACATAAAAGAATGGACTCTTGCAGCTAAAAGGAATGGCAGAAGAAAAATACTTATTTTAGTATTTCTGTTCTTCCTCTCACTGCCTGTCCATAGGTATGATAGTGGTCAGCTTACAAATGTAAATCTACATCAGAAACAGTCACAAGTTATTTTTTCCAGATGAAGGAGAAAAAAAGGTCTTTTGAACACTGGCTTCCACAGAGAAAAGATTCCCAAGCCAGTCTACTGTGAATTTGCTTGAGACAAGAGCCAGCAAATACAGTCATGGAAGAGGCCACCTACATGTGGATGTGTCACAGAAGAGCTCAAAAAGCATGTGTGAAAAAACCCTTAGAGCTCTTTAACAGTTGCCCAGTACAACTGGGAAGGTCATAACAAGGGATGCAGTCTTTCTGCTGCAATCCTACATCTTTCATAAAGAGGTGAGAGCTGAATCAAGAAATCCATATGATCCAAAGGCCCTGGGACTCCTATGAAAACTTTCATACAGTTGTTTACAGGCTGTAAACTGGAATGGGATGGTAGACCAAGCATGGGGACTCAGTGTGCTAAGCTCTGTGCAAGACGTGCAATAACAAGGCAGTTTCTGTCTCTGAAGACTCAACAGCGTGAGTTGTGATAAAACACACCAACTGGATGACACAAGCCAGCTGTCAGGACAACACGCTCCTCTTGCACTGCTGCCAGCACAACCGGCCCTCCACTATCCAGGCGGTGGAGACACTTGGCTCCAGAGAGCACACGTGAGTCAAGAAGCAGAACAGCCACATGCACAAGTCATGCACCAGCTCTTTTCAGTGACCTCTCAGGAGCCCCTGAGCATCAAAATGCAAGCATTACTGGCCTTCCTTTTCAGCAGTACTCTCTCACTGCATGTTCGTAGAGCATCAATTAAATATAATTTTCGTTATCTGTACCTTTTTTTACCCATGTAGCTCCACCACTAGTCACTGCAAATAGTTGAGAACTGACTGTACTTCATGTCGAAGATGTGGCGATATGACAGGCCCTTCCTCACTTAGCAGGGCTCACAGGCAATTTAGAGTGATACATCTTAATGATAATCAACAGCTTATGATAAACTTTAAGTAGCTCTTCTGGTTTTAAAAGTCAGGATACACACACCAGTCTCATAAATTTAATTCCTTAGTCCCTTTAGAGCACTGTTAAGGCTACAAACATATATGTCAGGAAACAAACCAGGTGGTTTACATTGCTGGGGAAGGCTGTCCTCCACAGGACAGCCCATCTCCTAGCAGATCAGCTCCTGAATCAATAGCACTTAGGAAAACATAAATTAGACCATTTTCAATTTACTCTGTTATTATACCAAGCTGAAGACTGCAGTGACTGAAGACGGGAGTGTGAGTTGAACCCCCTTCCTGCAAGAGTGCCAGGTCCCATCAGAGGGGCAGGGAGGGTGACAGCTGGGGTGCCAGCAGCACCCTGTGCCTGATTTCCACATGCCACCATACATCTGTTAGAGCCCTAAGCAAACCCAGGTAAAGCTCAGCTGTACATGGCATTTGTCATTTTATAGCAGGTATCTACCCTACCAGTTAAGCCAGTAGCGCCTACACCCTGTTAGACCTGGTCCACAAGTCAAAAGCTCCACACAGGGCAATATTTGACTTTGCTTCAAGGACTGATTTGAGTATAGACAATCCATCAGCCCTCTCCGAACAGCCCCACTGCTCAGGATTTCATCGGCGTCTCCTTGCATAACTCAGTTTCAGCCTTCCTGCTTCACTCATTCACTTGGGTCAGCACATTCCCACATATGCCATCTAGTACCAGGGGCTCCAGGTACTCGAGTAACCATTTTAATAAACCTTAAAACTCATGGGAGGCTGCCGTGCACAGTCTACATTTAAGCACAAATGGTTTTGCTCTATGAGTTCTGCTGCTCCTGTACTCCCACTTTGCCATCTCAACCATCCAGCCTTCTAACACACATACAGACAGATCTGCAGATTCCTGGTCCCATAATAAAGTATGACACACATAGATAACATTCACTATGTGCATTCTTCAGGCAATATTTTTGCATTTTACATTATTTTTAAGTCCTTAAACTCATACGGATTTTTCATGAAGCAGGTTTGCTCTCCTCTCATGGGTGTAGTTTTTCCTACTTAAAGATATGCAGGCCATCTTTCTTGCTGGCAATATGTATGTGTATATGTATATATATATACATATATGTATGTATGTAGCCTCCAGGCTGATTCTGTTCTGGATCTGTTTATAAAGAAAAGCAAAAGCAAAAGATCTGAAAAAAACCTTTGTCCCTGGGATTGCAATTCACTTTTTGCTTCAGTTTTAAAGTCTGTCCTTACCAAGGGCATTATCACTAGACACCCCCAGGCATTACCTTTTCACCCAACCAAAGCTGTCACACAATTAAAATCACATTTTACTGTGATAGTTCTACAGCAGTAATTGCACTTGCACATAATTTATGTTGCTACCAGTCATCTTTCACTGCCGAATATCAAATCCTTGTAAGGAAAGGGAAACAGCCTGGGTTCTGCTGCACAGTGAACTGCTGCTATTTGCATCCCTTGGCAGAAAAACATGGTAGTAGAATCAATGACCATGCATTGGTTATCCATGCTGACTTGCCCTGTTTGCCCGGTAGTTTAGTTTGAGTGTAATGACTTGATTTGACTTTTTCTTCCGTTAAAGGACAGAACTAACTTTTCTCGCATTTTTCATATGTAAATGCTGGACTCTGTTGGCAATGTGCATCAGAGGATACCTTGTTAATCCTAAACTTACTGAACGACATCAAGATGGTCATCATCTCTTTCTTTTCTAGAACATGATGATACCAGATGAGGAGTCTGCAGTGGATACCAGCTTGTTCCAAAAGCTAGCACAGGTGAGCTGCACTGTCTGCAGAGGACTCCAGCTAATGCAAGGCAATTTACAAGGTTCAAGGCAATTTACCAGTCCAAAACATGGGGTACAAACCTTCACTGAAAGGAGATCAGATGATCTTTAAGGTCCCTTCCAACCCTAACCATTATATGGTTCTATGATTTTATGACAAGAGTGCTCATCAAGAGCAACCTGGGCCAGCAAGAAGAGGCTGCAAAGCTCCCTCACAGAAGGACTTCCACTTCTGAGCTGAAAATAACTGAATCTGGAACTTAAAGGCATCTTTCTGTGGGTTGTTTCTCCACACAGTTGTGAAAAGAAGTAACCTTGTGGCTCCTCTCCCACAGTCGACACAAATCTGGTCCACCTTATCCCAACCACAAGTCTCTTAGAGCTGGGGAAAAGCCTTCCCCTCTGGAAGCTTGGCTCTGCTCCGCACAATCTATTTAAAGATGTCCCTGCTTACTGCAGGGAGGTTTGACTAGATGGCCTTTAAAGGTCCCTTCCAACCCCACACATTCTATGATTCTGTGGTTCTATGAGCGATCACATGCTTCGGAATTTCTCAGTTAAAAGAGCTTTTGCCCACCTGCATCTTCCTGGGGGGAGAGCATACAGAGGCTTTGTTCTTGTGCCCTCCTGAGCAGCAGACACAGCAGTGGCAGTGTCTGAACTGTTGCCAATGGGACCTGCAGTCCCTGGAGGGGTAAGCACCCCATCCCTCTCCCCGGCTTGTCCCAACACCAGGCATGATGCCCCGCCTCTCTCCTGCTCCACACCACAAACATGTGGTACTCACTCAGCAGAGATGTGGGCACTGAGCAGATGTCTCTGGAGGAAAACCAGGGCCATTGCCAGTGAGATCTTGCTCTTGATGTCCCTCCTCTAGGATCCCCATTGCAGCAGCCTAAGATCCCTGCAGGGAGGTGGGTGCTGAATCGTACCCCCTCCCTCCCTATGTCAGGGTCAGAGTCAGAGGCAGCACCATGGGGTGCCTTGAAGAGGGCCAGCTGGGCACACACTGGGAGAAGGAGGACATGAGCTGGGGAGGGGTCCTTCTCAGGTAGGGCAGAGACAGCTCCTCTGGGGAAGGAGGTCAGCAGGAGGCTCAGGCCATTCAATTTGGGTGGGTTTTTTTTATTAGCATATCCCACATTAGCTACACCATCCCATAAATATATCACGGTCAGCTTTTCGGTCTTCATTTGGGTTGCTACCACAGGCATGCAGAGAACATGCCAGAGCTGCAGGTGGGCAGATAGCGGTCTCTGCAGGGTTTGAGTTGCTCTGTGCTACTGCTAACCTTCCAAGTGCCATTGTGCAGTTACCACAACCAAACTTGCCCATTCTGGTTATATTCCTTCTGGGCAGCTGAGTGTCCATAAACACACAGAGTTGTTTTCCTTGTGAACTTCCACGAGATGGCAAAATTCTCACCAGCATTGCTCCTTAACTGCTAGCCATCACTGAAGACTGGAGCTGTGGCTGCAGGAGAGGAGAAAGCGTAGCATTTCCTTTCCCCTGGGATTAGCTGCTCCTCAGCATGTCCAGGGGTGCCTCTACAAGAGCTTCCAGAGACCAAGTGCTGCTTGCAACCTCTGGACGCTGGAATTCCAAGGCAGACTATGCAACTGCTCCCATGAAACACCCCAAAATGTTCCTGCCACTCACTAGGCCTTTACACCACGATGGCAAGGAGGCACAAAGGTAGTCTGTGCTTACTATTGGGCTGTTCTTAGCTGTGACCGGTCTATAAACCCCTACAATGTGAGAAGGCTCACAGAAGATAGACAAAGATGATGTGCTCATGGGGCTCAGAAAGAAACCTAGGAAGTGGCCTCAACTATCATAAAGGACGCTGAACTTAACTCCAAGGGTATGAATGAGTGACCTGTGTTGTCAATAAATGGCTGCATCAGGTGAGGGGATCAACTGGTTATGTAAATGGCCTAAATAAGCAATAGAAAGTATGGTATTCCTGAGCCACCCAGACCAATATGAGGGAACTATATATGTGTCTCTGTCCAACACAGAGTACAAAAATCAAGCAACCAACAAAAAGGACATTGAAGAAAGCAATGGGCTTGAGCTGGCTTCAACGCACCTATGCCTTCCCAGTGCCTGGGGACACCAAGCATCACGACAGTGGACCATATAGGGGCACGTAATGGGAATCATGTTTGTATTGTGGTTCAACTGTATATTGCAATTGCTATATCGTGTTGTGATTTCAGTGCGTTGCTGTATCACTCTTCTAAATCAAAATCCCACATAACGTCAAATATCTTCAAATAAGTTAATGCTCCTCATGTGGAATATCTAAAAGAGTGTTGGACCAGATTATCTATCTGCAGTAAAGACTTTAGGAAGTGAAAGGAAATGAAGGTCTTATGACTGCTGCCTGCAGGTGCCGGGTGGGTGCCTGGCACAGGTGAGATCTCTGACAAACGTGCCCACCACCATCTGCAGAATTCGCCTCCACTACCTCCCTGGCCAGGCAAGCCTGGCTCTTGACTGAACAGCTTTTGTGTGTGCTGAAGGATGTCATTAATTTACACAGGTTTTCTTTCCACCGGTAGAGAACACTGGTTCTGACTGTCAGGAAAAGGCTCCGCTGGACTGTGCCACCAAATAAAATCAAGCCTTACTAACCTGCTGCAGGCCTCCAGTAGGCTATTGTATTAGGTGATGTGACGTACACATACATACAGACTTGGTGTTTCTCTTCATTGTGATCCCACAGATGCTGCTGCCGTCCCATGGAACCAAAGCTCTGCTCAGTCCCGCAGCTGCTGAGAACTGAGATCCCCAGGAAGCATGCCTTGCCTTCAAGCCTGGCTCCTTACAGATATGAAGTTTATGGCACCTGAACTTCTCCCTAGCAAGTCCAGTTTCTCAGTTCTCGTATAATTTAAGCACCAACCTATTAGTACCACCTCCTGACTTCCTCAGAAGATCAAACATGCGGAGTGCTGCAGATGCAGCAGTTTGGGCTGAACAAACTGACACTGTGTACAAAGGTGAAATCTGCAGAAAGCTTCCCACTAAGTCAACTTCTTTATGCAGTAACCAATGATGTGGAAGACAATAATCAAGGTAATGTTATATTTTCAATATGCTTGGGTATCCCCTGGGTGTTCAGGATATACACAAGTCTTAAAAGTAACCACTTTCACTAATTACCACCTAATGAGTTAGGTGAGTGAATGAGTGAATAAAACTTTAGTCCTTGCTTAAATTAGAGCCCTTTTTCTATAGAACAGATAATTAGGGGTAAATTTCTAAAACACTGCGTGTCATTTGCTGTTTTCTTTTGAAATAAACCCTTGACACCCTGTTTTGTAACTCTTGCCACTAACTGAATATGTGGATGAAGTGTTTAATTAGACGAAACTCTTCTGGGGTAGTTAGTGACCAAAGTGCTAAAATTATTCCTGTCCGGTTTTTTTTGTTGTTGTTGATGTTGGTTTGTTACTATTATTATTCTGCACTGCTGTTGCATCTGCTAAACAAGTTAATATCTATCTGGATGACTTAGTTTTCTGAGCTGACTCATGTTACTTTCTGCTAACACAAGAGATGGAGCGAAAAATAAAAAGACTAAAGGGGCATGTCAAATGAAACTTTTTAGACTTACCACTCTCCCAAAACATCATATTCCTACTTATTTATTTTAATGTAAACAATAATAAAGATTACCATGAAAGTGTCCTAACACACAGTACTAAAGAAGGATTCTAAGAAGCTTTCAATGATCATTCAAAAACAAATGGAGCCTGTCATATTCCTATGCAAGGGTTTATCTTTCACTGCTTTCAAATCAAGCTGCCAGCAGCCTCCAAAACACTCATCAGATTTGTTTCTTTTCATAAAAATATCACAACAATTAGGCTATTTTTGGGCAGGTTAGAGAGTGTAAAATCATTATGGAAAGCCAAACCTCAGAATCATAATAGAGAAGTCCCTCTTCAGCTCTCACATTTTATTAGGTATTTATCCACCAGTTAAGGCCTTGGTTCAAAGCAGTTAAGCACATCCTTAGTCTGAGCCACAATGGTATAGGCTTAATCAATGTACTCTGACATGTGTTTAAGTGATTTACCAACTTAAAAAAACAAGTCAGGCTTCTTCCATCTTGTAATAAAATCTTGTCTCATCATACTGCTGTTTGTATCTAAGTGTATTGTCTGCAGTAAAAAAAAAAAAAAAAACACTGAAAGTTAATAATGCAATTTGGTTATGTATGTTAAAAGAAGGATGTATATTAAATATGAATGCTCTGCTGCAAGAGAAAGCTGAGTAGCAATGTCATCATTTTGTTTTCAATTGTTTGTTGCGTGGAATTACTTAGGTTGTTTATTTTCCCCATCAGTTCTATGCTGGCAGCAGTCTTACAGGATTTCAGGTTTGCCACAAAGTGTTAATTAATCCTGCATGTCTCGCTGAGCACTAGAGAGCACAATGACTTCAACTGATATAACTGTACAGAAGTGGATATTTTAATTCAAGGGGTAAGTATATTAAGAGAAGAAAGTACTGCACAACAGGACACCTTCAAAAACAGAGTTAAATAATTTCTCTTCATTTTGGAAGAAAGAGTTGAGTCCTTCTGGCAACGCCTTTCCCAATTGAGAAAGATCTGTAACCACTGGAATAATGCATGGGACCAAGATTTGTAGATTCATTGGCTCTAAGAATGCTGACTGGGTCAAATACAACCGTTCCCTCCTCTAACAAGGTAGGCAGGAGAAGGGCTTAGGTTTTGTCCACATTGGGTTTAGGAATTAACACTGAACTATTCCATACCAACAAGCCCAAAGCCCTTCCAGACATGCCCTGTTCTGCCCCAAATCTGTAATATTCCTGGGAATATTATACAGAGGGAGAGAGCGTTGATAACTGTTGAGCCAGGTTTCCTAGGAAGGTGATCTTTGCCCCTCAAAACCTGTGGGGCTTCACATGGAATTTAAGCCCTTGAATTCTTTTTTATTTTTAATCTCGTGCCAAGTCTGTGTCTCCAGTGGTTATAGGCTTTGATTCAGCTAGGTATTGAAGCATTAAAAATGGATACTTTTGCTTTCCTCTGGACATATTCTTGGGCTTGAACTTAAGCATATGTCTGAAGGATATAATGCCTCTGTAACAGCCAGTTATTGTAGAGTATCTGTTCTTTTCATTCTTGTGTATGCCCTTCCCTTGCCCTCTCACTCCCTGTTATTCTAATATGCAATGTTGTAATCCAGATTCACCTGAGCTAACATTTGGACTTTTTAAATTTTATTTTTGAATGTCCTTTCTAAACATATCACAAAGAACTCTGCCTAAGGCTTGTTTCAGCTCAACAGCCAACCTTTCTCCTCAGGCAATGCTACTGAAAGGGCAAGAAATACAAATCTGCAAAGCACTGAATAATTACAGTCACAGAGGGGAGGCTGCTTTCACAGCTATCTTACCACCCAAATAGACATTTAGATGCTAAGTTACACTTGAGAAAAACCTTTGCAAAAATTGTTACGATAGCTATACAAAACCACCATTTCTTTAACTCCCTTCGTCTTCAGCATTGTATCGCAAACACTACAAGACAAGAGGCACAGGTTATCAACATGGGCAAAATGTTGAACATTCATTGGTCTTTTGCTTCCAGACCTCACCTGGCAAGCGACAGGTAGACCTAAAAGCTAATGTCTAGCTCAGGGCCTCAGCATTATTAGCAGCGCAAATGTGCTTTTTGTCATACACAAGATAACTTATATCTGGCTGTCTGAAGTTCCAGGTAAGTCCCATTGTTTTTTAAGTGCCACATTTCCAAATAATTTATGATCTGGCTTTTTTTTTCTTTTTTTTTTTTCTGACGGATGTTGTGGGGAGGTGGGATGCACCCTTAAGGGTCATATGCCTTACGGTGATTGTACAGCTCCTAACATGAAACATGCATATGATGTTCTGATGTGAATCAAAGCCTGTCTAGGTGATATAAAAGTACACCCATCCTAGTTCTCCTGGGGGACTTCAACCTCCCTTACATTGGCTGGAAGTGAGATGCAGTGGGACGCTCCTGCTCCAGGAGAGTTCTGGAGGATGTCAGGGACAACTTTGTGATATACGTCCTGGAGGTGCCATGCAGGGATGAGGCAGAGCTGGACCTGCTGGTCAGTAGCAAGGAGGAGCTGCTGGGGGAGGTGGTAATGGGGGGCAGCCTTGGCTGTAGGGACCATGAGATAGTGATGTTCAAGATCTGGGGGAGAGTGGGGATTACAGAATAGCAGAGGACACACCTCAGACCTTAAGAAAGCAAAGTTTGTCATGTTGTAAAGAAAAAAGAATGTAAGGGGATGGGGGACAGTGTACAATGCAAGGGTCGTTGGTTCAGCTTTTCAAGGGCCTCAGCAAAGGAGCAGACATAATGTTTTTCCATAGGACAGAAATTTTGTCATTCTGATAACTTGAGATGAAGAACTAAATAACTATTTTGTATGAAGCAAAATGGAAAATCCTGTCATGAGTTTGAGATCCGTACTTTTTTATTTTGGAGCACATTCACCTTAAATTATATCTCTCTCAAATGTTATGCAGGAACATGGAAATTAGAGTTCAAGTACTTTTATTTCTTCGTTCCTTTCAGTAGGCTGAACTCTCTGATTAACCTACCTCTTCCAGGACACGCAGTCATGGTGACTGTATGCATTGGTGACTCCAATGATGCATTACGAATCTCTGTCAGGAGGTGTCTGAAGTGCTTCAGAAGTAAACTGGATAAAGTCCTTACAACTTGAAAAAGAAAGGTACACATATTACAACCCTATAATTGTTCATGGTATTTTATAAGAGAGATGTATGAAAAATATTGAAAGGAAAAGTCTCAGATACAGGTAAAATAAAACTCTAAAACAAATAAACCTCCCAACAAAAATATTTCAGTTCAGCACAAACTGACGAATGAAAAAACTTTGCTATTTAGTGAAGTTAAAAATTTTGCACAGGAAGTTTCTTCTCTTAAAGAAAATTTATTTCTTATTGATGTCTTTTACCTAGTAGTTCCCAGATGGTCTTTATTAGACACTAATTTCCTGGAAAACTTTCATGAGATACTGCTAATTCCCTTCAGTCATGCTGAAAACCTCATTGGAAATAGTAGAACAATCATTTTGGTTTTATACATATATGTACTTGGAAGAAATATGTGTACCTGAAGGGACTGTATCCATTCTGATTACACTCAATTTACTCAAAATGATGATTGAAGTTACTCTTACTTGAAGTCATTTATCTACACATTTATGAGTTGCTATATCTGATAACTGATGATACACTCCTGTTTATTAACAATTGTTTGGAAAACATGGCTTCAGATCCAAGCTTTCAAAGATGGTAGTGAAAGCTGTGCTTTGGAAATGGGGCATTTCTTTAGGTCATTAGAGATTCACAAATCTCAATGTTCATGAATTGGTAGATATGGAAGTGTAATGGGTTTGGTTAACTTCTTGTTTTTATGAGACAGCAACATTTCCAAGTCCCCAGCTGAAAAGTACTCTGTAAATGTCATCTTGGCTTTCCTACTCCAGCAACAGCTCATAACCCACCAGATTTCTTCTGGCCTTTAAATCAAAGCTGTCTTTAAGGGTTACAGTCTTCAATTTTATGGCTCTTCTTGAGTGGTTCATCAGAACAATACTCCACAAAAAGGATCAATTTTATTCCCTCTCCTTCTTCTTGGTCACTGACTCTAAAAGAGCTGGCCCTGCCTTGGAGGAGAGAGAGGGGTCCCATGGGATCCCCCTTCCCTCAGATCAACAGGTCTCTCCATGACAAATCAAAAGCTCCTCCACTCTCTGAAAACCTCCTGTAATACTAAGCAATAAAGCATTTCAGTGAAAAGAAATAAAACTAAATAAAAGCAGTCGTAAACCCCCATATTACTGTTTGTCATGGAAAGATAAGTAGGCAGTCTTATTTAATGTCTTTACTCTTTAATTAGAAAATCTATAATCAGCCAAAATAAAATGTAATTCATTATTTAAGTTTGCCACTGTTTTGCCACAAGATGACACAGGCGTGATTATTTTTTTCTTGGTTGTAAATTTACCACAAACCCATGGCACTCTCCCTGAGTTTAATATGGGTGTGTACCCTGTAAGTCAATGTAAATGATCCTACAAATTGATGATCAGAGGACTGGAGCACCTCTGCTATGAGGACAGGCTGAGAGAGTTGGGGATGTTCAGCCTGGAGAAGAGAAGGCTCTGGGGAGACCTTATAGCAGCCTTGCAGTACCTGAAGGGGGCCTACAGGAGAGATGGGGAGGGACTCTTTATCAGGGAGTGTAATGATAGGATGAGGGGTAATGGTTTCAAACTGAAAGAGGGGAGATTTAGATTAGATATTAGGAAATAATTCTTTACTGTGAGAGTGGTGTGGCACTGGAACAGGTTGCCCAGGGAGGTTGTGGACGCCCCATCCCTGGAAGTGTTCAAGGCCAGGCTGGATGGGGCTTTGAGCATCCTGGTCTAGTGGGAGGTGTCCCTGCCCATGGCAGGGGGGTTGGAACTGTATGATCTTTAAGGTCCCTTCCAACTCTAACCATTCTGTGATTCTGTGAAACTGGGGAAAATGTGATTTTGTTTACATGCTTCCATGGCAATGCTTCTTTCCTCAGAAAAAAGAGCAAAGTAAAATTTCAAACAGACCCTTTCAGAGCTCCTTGCAGAACAAATGCAATCAGTATGTTATTAAATATATAATAAATTTTCAGGAACTAAGAGAAAATATGAATTATTTTACAAATGCTTATGATACACCTAGCCCTACTATTTCTTAAAATCTCTTTCATGACATTGTTTCCTTTCTAACCTGAGAAAACCACAACATAGAAGGCAGAGGTTTGTTGCAATAATTGTGCATAGCATTAGATTTAGATAACGAAAAGGAATGGATTTGCTATCAATATTGTTACACTGTCATCTGTGCTGGTCACAGCTGCCTGGCTAGCATAATTAGGGAGACCTAGTTGCTCCTTCCCATACACTAGTATTTTGGTCAACCACTTAGGTTTTGCTGACAACTGCCTCTTACAAACATGCAGGTGGTTAATTTGGGATGTCCCTTAGGTCTGTTTTGACCTGCAAGCAATTGATGTTCAAATCACTACACCTTGAGTGTAAGTGATGTATGTGAGTAAAACATTTTTAAAGTCTTTTTTTGTTGTTTGTTTCGAATAACTGAGAGTCAACTAGAACATCTTATTTTGTCTCAGATTTAAAAAAAAATATAAATTACACACAGATGCTTCCATCTTAGTCACTGCAAGAAACACATCCTGAGGCAGAAAACTTCCTTGTATATTTTCAGGGTTAACAAGATGACCAGATCTGCACTTGTTATAGTTAAGATTAAATAACATGCAAGGACTACTTGCAACAAAGGAGTTGCCCCTTCCTGAAGCTGGGCTACAACAAAGGTTGTAGCATTTTGCAGTTCTAAGGAGTCTGAAATACATTTCTTTTTATGAGAGACTTCCCTAGACATACATGTCATAAGGAGGGGTAGCATCCCAGGGGATGCATATAACTTAGACTTTAGCCTTAAGCTCTTTCACAGACGGTTTCCATTTCCCTGATGCCTTTTCCTCTTCCTGCACTCACAAATGCCAGACAGTGACATGAAGACCTTTATATTTTGTTCATTCTCCAGAAATAGCCCTAGGGCAGAGTTCTGTGGATTTTTACCTAACCTGTCTTAATTGCTGCTGGGAAGATGGGCTTGCAATTTGATTGCCTTTGTAACAGAAGAGATGACTGAGAATCACAAAAGTTTACAGCCTGAGAGAAAAGGTGAGTAGGGAAAAACGTTTTCTGCTGGATATTTCTAAACAAAGTTTTCTCCCTATCAACACATGAACACATGAAAAACTATGTAAATGAAACCAATTTTATGACAAGCATAAAATGTTACGCTAATTTGCAAATGAAAATTGCCTGAAATGATAAGCTAAATTAGGCATAATTTGAGCAGCCTAAACAAAGAAAAACTTAAAAGGCATGCTGATTTGTCTTCATCAGCTCTCCCAATAAAATAATCAGATTGCAACTGTAGCCTTGATAAAGCCGCTACAGCATCCCGTGTACCTCTGCACTGCCCTGCTGTCGCGCAGAGTTAATTTATTTCAACCCCTCCACTTCCTCCTGTGTGGGAAGCTACAATCTGTAAAAACAGGACAATTAGGGGGAAAAAAAATAAAAATCTGTTGCCTCCAATGACAAAACATTGTTTTGGCCTCACTGGTGGAAGACAATGAAGAAGAGTTGGTGGTAGGCATATCCCAGCATTTTAACCCTTCCCCTTTGATAATCTACTTCTTAGCCTGGTTCTCTAAGTGCAAAATAAACAGTTTATGTTTCTTCTCCTACCACTGACACACAATTTCTGAATTGTAGATTGAACTTTCAACAGAATTTGATACGTGGGAAAACTTCAAAGATTCTACACTTCTTATACTCAAGGAGAAAAGAAATAAAGAGGTAGACCCCATTTTTTCAATAAAAAACAAGATAACAGTCTAAGCTCTGTTATTGGTACAACAAAGCGAATTCACACAAATAAAATATTCTGAGCGTCACCCCCCTGCCAAAAGAGCGCTGAGACTTTGGTAGATAAGTGAGAATCCAACCATGAAATCTTTCAACAACGCTGGCTGCTTGGTGCGGTTCCTCGAGCCCTGGCTGGGTGTTGTGTCTCTTAAACAGCTGGTTCTTCCCAGGAACTACTGGCAAACTGTCAACGCCTTTGTAATATAATACTTGTACCCATATGGCAGTGCACTTAGCATTATTAGTACTCCAACACACATCTAGTTACTTTATAAATAAGGTATTGCATTTTATGGAGAAAATGATGAAACTTTCATTTTTCCTTGACACAATTTCTAGATTTGCAAACCTTAAAGTTTCTAGCAGAGCCTGAGAAATTCCCTGTGGTTCAACTCTCTTATAATCACTTGTATTTAGCTGTCCTGCTCTCTTGAGCAGATAAATTTCTGATTTATGCTCCTTGATCACAAGAACCAAAATAAGAACAAAGTTAAAGGAAGTTAGTTTTGTTGGAGTTCTTTCTTGCAACTTCAGTAGTAGGCCATAATATCCTCTATTAGGAACTGTGTGAATGAAGAAATAAAAAACAACATATAAACTAGAAAATACTTTCTAAATCAGGTCAATGTCAAAAGAAAACAAATGAAAAAGAATTTTTCCTTTCTGATGATTGCAAAGAAAGGGGATACAAGAAAATAATTTTGGGTTGACTCAGCACGACACAAACCTCATATAATAATCTTGTATTTAACTCATTCACTATCTTCCTTCTATCCTTAAAGGTATGTAAGTTGTGAGCTGGCAATACTATTTCCAAGTGATGTTTCTTTTTTACCCTTTTGCAGGAAATTGTGGGAAAACACTGTTTTGGAGCTCTCTGCCCTGAAATAGGCTGAATGTCAGCATATGTTACCTACTTCCTTAATTATCCCAGTCTTTCTACAAATGTTCTTTCTATTTAAAGTCTTCAAGGAAACACACTGTGAAAATTCTAGATTGGTCATTGTTGAATACGATCTACTTTCTAGATAGGCATCATTAATATAAAAAGCAGAAGGAATTTACTGAGAAATTACAACCTGGCCTGAAGAGGTTACAGGTTTAATGGGGATGGTAGCAACATGAAAATTGGTGAGGAAGCCCTTTCTGGGACACTCACTTGATATGGACAGTCTTGCCCTGTGCTGGTAGCAAAACTGTTCAAGCATCCACATATACGTATAAAACACAGTCCTTTTTTTTCTTCCCCAGGTTGTCCAGTTCTCAACATCATTCACAATGTACCTCAAGTCCATCAAAACTGCTCAAGCATGTTCTAAATTCTTTTGCATCTCTTTTTGTCCTTCTCCTTCTCTCCGTTACTCATGTATCATACTATAGGGCAACACACGCCACATATGTCATAGAATCATAGAAAGTGCCTCAAAAGATCATCTGGTCCAAACTTTTGTGGGAAAGGGAGCCTACATGATATTATCTAGCACCGTGTCCAATTGAATCTTGAAAACCAACAGCAATGAGTACTCTACTGTGTCCCCATGGCGGTTGTTCCAGTGGTTCGTTGTTCTCATCGCAAAAAAATATCTTTCTTATGTCAAGATGAAACTTTCCAAAGTCTGTATTTACGTGTATGCTAAATTCCATGTTGCATTGTCAATATGACAAAAAACTTTCAGTTTGGGTGGTGGTTTTGTTGTTGCTGTTTTTTTAATTTATTATTATTTAAATATCTCAAACCATTTTCCGTCTTTATGGGCTATACAGCCATATGTGTCTATTTCTTGGGATCCAAGTGATTCATAAGCGCTATCACTTTCAGTGCAGAGTAAGTAGGAAACCTTAAAATATGAGTAACTGACAAACTACAAAAGTGAAGGGCACTGATTTGATCTCAGGTCAGGAGAAAAACTTTGTCATTTGTTTTCCCCCCTGCAGCTTTAACTTTATTTTGATATCAAGAATCAGCATAATTCTTTACATTCCTAATATACTACCACTGAGAAAAACACACAGCTCCTTCTGAAAATGAACTGAGATAGCTGCTATGTACATATGACAGAGGGGACTGCTGCTCTGGGGCAAGGCTGTGTAATGCTGCAAACACTTGTGAAAGGGGTGACATTTGTAAGCATGTTTTTGGAACCTTTTCCCCTTTTCCTCCCTACTCCATTTTTCTAAATTCCTTGCACTGGGATGAAGCAGCTCTAATTTCACATAAATGTAAGAGCTCTGTGATCTCCTCTTCTTAACATGGACATTTAACCTCCATCCTCATTGTATCCAAAGAGCTACTACTGCCTGGATTATCCTTTAAAGAGGGAAGGAGCTTATACCTTTTCCCACAGATGTGGAAATGAAGCACAGAGCAAGGAAGGGCTAATCTGAAGAGCACTGAAGTGAATCCAGAACCCAAGAGCACAGTTTCACAGGATCCATGGTCTGTGCTTACGACTGGGGTATTGCAAAACTGCCTCCCCTTCCAGCCCCCTTCCACCACCATGTTGCTTTCCTTGAGGTGGAGCCAAGTGCTCCTGTGAGTATGCTCAGATGATTCAGCTCACGGATTGATCTGGAAATACGGAAACTTTGATGGACAAGACAAGGACATGTTCTTACTGACTTTCACAAGCACCACTGAAATGGATCTTTTCCCATCTATTTGAAAGCTTTGGTAGAAATAAACATTTTATGTTCTCTTCTAATTATGTCCTCACAGCAGAATAATGTTCCATGACCAGTTTTAAATATCACTGACTCCAAGATACACTCTCACTAGTGGACACAACACATCCAAATCAATGGGAATGAATGTTGTCCTGTTAGCATGTTCACATGGCAAAGTAAGCTTAGCATAGACAGATAATTTCTCAATAAAATTTCCTTTAATAAATAAAGATTTAAAATATCAGTCTCAGTATGACCATGTAGAACAAATAGAAAATATATACTGTAGTTTGATCTTTTCCCCCACCCTCACATAGCTCCTTGTTGCACAGTCTTTCTGTGTCCTGCAAGCTCTCCCACAGTTAGCCTTGCTCTGCAGGTGTGGGACAGAAGCACAGGTTGCATCTGTGCTGTATGTCAGATACTGCCCTGAGTTCACACTCCTGTTGCACGTGTAACTTCTGGAGACATATCTAGGTTTAGGTGTGGGCTTGGGCATGGCAGGAAGAAAAAACCTTGAGCCCCACGCTAATGTTTTATGCAGGTCTAAGCACATCTTTGCTATGGTGGATGGCTGCAAAGCAATGCGACTCACATGGCTAGTCCTGCATATCTGACCACTAGCCATCACAGTGCAGGCTAGTTGGCCCCGTGTCCCTCCTGAAAGGACTTTGGCACCACCTATGACAGTGACAATTTGATCTGCTTGGACACTCTGGAGCAAAAAAAAATGAACAGAGACAGGTCAGGCACAGTGCCAGGGTTTCAATTTTCTTTGTGGCTTGACCAATGGCTACTGTACCAATAGCTGGGTGCAGTCGTGGCTGGAGGAATTGCTTGCTTACGGTGACAGAGAGTCTGTGAAATTGAAACCATGTTGTCTATGCCTCAGCTGCTGCCCTAAACATTTGAGAGCCCCACTTTTTTGCTAGAACCCAATGCATGGGTTGAAGACATCTTGCAGCTATGTTATTGTGAAATACCCTTTTAACCATATAAATAGACATATAAGGCCAAAAAAACGTGAAAGTCTGCACAAGATTGTGCAATGCATTAGAAAACATCACCTCTCAAAGGCCACCAGCCTGAGCCAGCTGTACCCTCTCCATCAGGGAGCAGCAGGGGCCACTGCTCCGTGGGTGACGGGGAGCTGGGAGGTAGGACAGGGGCCTCACAAGCCAAAGTCACAGCCCAGATTGTGAGGAGGTATGGCGGTGTTGAGGCAGGTCCAAGGTGAAGCCAGGAAGCCAGTCTGCTGCTCAGGGTCAGGACCAAGCCGGTCACTGACAAGCAGATCCCATGGTGATGGGCAGAGACCAGAAAGCCCCAGGACAGGGTCTGGCTTGCCACATCCTTGTCCAAGCTGAGGCATGTCTGTGGCTGATTCATGGAGGTGGGACCAGCCCAGGGCTGAGCTCCAGCTGATGCCCAGGGGTAGGGGTGAGGGGTGGAGGCTCCAGACAAGACTAGTCATGTCCATTAAGGATCATTGATGCCTTCAGGTCCTTGATGCTCTTGGGGTAGTGGGTGCACAATCTTGGTATGTAATATCAAGAGAAAGTCCGTGTCCTTGCACTGGAGTATATGCCTCCAATCCCTCTGGGAGGTGCCAGGGCCAAACCTTATGAGGAAGATCTCTGTGAAGTTTCACTAGGGTCAATGGAGATCATGATCTCTGATGAGTGTCTGGACAATTTCAAACACAAAGCTGTGGACTTCTGTTCAGCATTTTATTGTGCCAGTGAATGCTGTGCAATGACAGTTATGGCCACAAAGACCTCTTAGTTAAGTGGATGGGGTACTCCCTCAGCAGAACCTTGCTCCCCAAGGCACTTGTGGAGCTGCTGCAGCTCTAGCTTCAGCAGGTTCTGCATACTGTGGAGCTGGCTGGAGCCTATTTCATCTATATATTTGATCTATATACTAAATTAACCTTCCAAGAAAAAGGTTTGCATTATGAGTAACAGTCATCAGGAGGTAGAATAGCTCAAGGGATGCTTCACACCTCTGGGTCACTAGATCAAAACAAGCTCAGTCCAGGTCAGGTGTGATGGAAGCCTATCCAACAGGTTTTCGGTAGACTCTGCCAGCCGGACAATGAACAAACAGCTTCAGGGACTGACATACCATACCATCTGTAGGATAGCTTCTTGAGGTCAAGGCTGTAAAAGCACAGTGTCAAAGCAGGGGATGAAAGGTTGTACTGCTGTTCTCTCGATGGTGTTTGTCCTCCAGATAAATGTAAGGTTTCATCCCACTGCTTAAAAAAAGATTTTTACCTTTCGGATATACTAATTTTCTTTTTGAGTTGCTTTTGCTTGAGATTATATATTCCCCTCAAAGGTGAATGGATTGCTGACTTTTTGATACAAGTTTTGTAGTATCCAAACCTGGTTTCCTTGTACAATGGCAATTTGAAATTGCATGCAGTGAAGCCAATGGCATCTTTAGCTCTTGAACCTTGCCAGACTACTTTATAACAGTAATCTGTTTACATCATCCAAAGATAGTTTTCATTTGACAAAATTACTTGAACAACCAATTCTTAAAGAGCAAATTATTTACAGTTAATGCCATTCACAGTAAGCAAAAGAGTGTAGTTGTGGAAACCAAAAAATAAATTATGGCATTCTTGAGACAGTGGCATTTCTCTTCTCTTCTCTCCTTTAAATATGTGCTAAGGCATTTAAAGCTTAGTGTCAGGGTTTATTCCTAGTTGGTTTGGTCATTCAGAAAATACTGCATTCCTGAAAACAAACGATATTTCATGATCATAATAAGTCATCTAAATTTCTAAAGCCTCTTAAAGGGAATTACAGTTTAAAAATATGAGATAAAATAGCTTGCAAATTTTGCAAGGTGAGTGCACCTCAAGTGAGATAAGTATGTTAGTCCTGTATACAGGAAAGGAGAAATGAAAAGATTGTAAAATCACAAACACTGGAACATGGATAAGTAGCTGGCCTAGAAGCTGAAGCCACTTCTTTTGATTGAGATTCAAGCATGGTATTAAAGAATGAAAATGGTTATGCATACTCCTAAATATTATTATTGCTATTACTCCATTATTGAGTAAGGATAACTACAGTTTTTTTCCCTATTTTGTTGCCTGTGTGCTTTTATTTTCCCCTGCAATTAGAAATACTCGACTGTGGGTCTCCGCTGCATGGTGGCCCTTGAGGGGAAGCTGGAATGGGGAAGGATTTGGGACTTTACATGGACTGGGCTCTACTCTATTTGCCTTCACTCGGGGCAGGCAGGCAGGGGGCACGCAGGAGGCAAGCAGGCAGGAAGCAGGGGGCAGGCCTGGTGCAGGGGGCAAGCAGGCCTCAGGAGGCAGAGGGGCAAACAAGGAGCAGGCAGGGGGCAGGCAGGCAGGCAGGCAGGAAGCAGGGGGCAGGCAGGCAGGGGGCAGGTAGGATACAGGGGCGGG
>VWZL01001527.1:38450-107330 GCA_013396915.1 Stercorarius parasiticus
CGGCCCTGAGGCCGCGGCGTTGAGTAGAAGGCCCCCGCTGCTCATCCCCTTCCTGCTGCTCATCCCCTTCCTCCTGCTCTAGGTGGTGACGACCTACTGCCCCGCCAACAACGAGCCCATAGCCAGCGTCCGGCAGGTAAGCACCCCTCGGGCCGGCTCGGCCGCGGGAGCTCGGGCGGACGGGGGCCCAGCGGCGCCGCGGAACGGGAGGAGGCCTCCGGCCGCCGTGGCCGGAGTGAGTGGCGTCCGTTGGGCCTTCGTCTGGGAGCCGCGCCTCCGCTCGGCCGGGTTGGCGGAGGACACGAAGCCAGCGGGGCGGGTGAGGGCAGGGGCCCAGGGGGTGTTGAGTCCGGAGGCGGTTGGTGGGGCCTCTCACAGCTCGGGCCGTCTGCTGGAAATAAGCCAGTGGATCTTCTTGGAAGAAAACCAGGCTGTTCGCCCTCTTCTCCCCTCCTCTTCACCCGCGCAAGCATTGTTGGGAAGAGCCAGGGCCTCCTGCCCGCCGTGGTTTGTTTGCAGCGGGAGCTGCCGAGCAGGGGTGGATTGCGGGCGTTCAGTGCCCGGGGGGGTTGGGGGGAGGGCACGAAGGAGAGAGAGATCAACGTGGCATTCACGTGGTAAATTTGTGGGAGTCTTTAGTGTGAGAATAGTGGTACGGCGCTAACCTGCTCCGTTTGTGTTAGGATTCAGTAGCCCGTGATGTCCAGTGAGGCTTGTGGAACTGGGCAGTCCTCACGGCCTTTGTTTAATATTGTTAATAGCAGTGGTATTGAAGATAGAAGAAGATACATGAATATATGGTGAATGCCTCCCTCATAACTATTCTTTATGGACCATCCTTTGTTATCTGAAGGAAAACTGCTGATGGTTTGTCGGGGGTTTTTTGTTTTAGTTTCTTTTTGTTTTGTTTTGTTTTGTTTTTAGCCAGCACATATGCTTTTCCTTGACAGAAACTTCAAGCAGCTCAACGTGCCATATAGGGACCAAACTATGACAGGATATAAACCTCCTGTAGAAGTGGTGTTCTGTAGTGCAGTACTATCCACTAGAAATGTCTTTGAGTTGGATGCAGAAGCTTTCCTGTGGTGTTTGTTTTGGGGTTTTGGTTTTCCTAACTTTTTCTTTGACATGCTTCTTCATGTAGGCTAGTTTGGAGGATTATGAAGAAACGGTAAAGAAAGCTAAAGAGGCATGGAAGGTCTGGGCTGATGTAAGTTAACGGAGACTTATCTTTTATAATATATCTCTGGCAGGTAAACACCATTAAATCGCCCTGTCAGACGGGGGTGTAAAAAACATGTTCATATTGTGTATGCTGCATTAAAGCAAAAATCTGCGATGAGAACCTCAAGAAACAAACCCAGACAACTTTTGCATGTTACAACTGAGGTACAAAGATGAGGACATTGACTTGTGGAAAATGTTTGTTTTAAAAAGCCTGGCTAATTTACCCGGGTTTGTGCCTGTAAGCCGTTGCCAACAGGTCACTGAAGTTCAGAAACCTTGTAGCCAGCAAATTATCCCTGTGGGTGTGTTTAGCTTCGTGTTGCCACATGCTTTCCACTGCGAGAACTCTGCAGAATATTTGGATACCTAACTTGTGGTGGTATCTTGTTCTCATGGGGTGAGGAAGACTTCTGCTTTTGAGTGTGTCCTGATCTTTCACAAAACACAAAGGTATGTTTTTCCAAAACTTTAGTGTTACATTGCTGTGTCAGACAATAGCTATTTTTCCTTAGCAAGCTGTAGTTCTTAGTGTCCCTGTACAAGGCTATGGACAGCCAGCATCCATTCTCTTGCTGGCCATGCCAGGCTTGCTTTTTATAGCTGCTTGCCACTTCTTTGATACAAGCTGAAACCTGAATTTTGTAAGGTACTGGTCATTCTGTATGTTACCCAGCAAATTAGTTTGCCTTGCCTGAAGAGAACAAAGTTTAGGACAAACAAAACAGCTTCCTCAGGATATGTTAGTATGCGTCCTTCTCTTACAATTTGTGAATATAATGTTAGTGAGTGCATGCCAGCTCCTAATGTGTTTGGAAATAATTTGAAAGCAGCCTAACAGGTAACAAAGAATCAACAGATCAAATGCTTTAAAGGCTTATCTCAAAGCTATTAGGTTTTAGTTTGTGAATTTTGGGTTATTTTAATGAAAGATTTTGCCTTTTGCCTGGAAGAGATATGCTTGCATGGTTTATGTATTCACCACTTCTGTCTTTCCAACTGCCTGTTCATCAGCAGGTTCTAATCCTGTAAATATGTGCATGTGTATGGTTTATTATTGATCCTGGCTATTAATTTGTACCTAACATACTGATACCACATTAAAAAAAATCTTATGAATATTGGTGTATGGGTTTAATTTTTCAATGACTGAGGCTTCTATGTGTCTCAACATCTGCTAACAAAATAAATGTCAGCAGCCATGGTAACCATACTGAAACAAAAAGTTTGAAAATGTGATAATGAGTACACTTCAAAAGCTCAGAAAGCAGTAGTGTCATTTTATTAAAAAAAACCGCTTGTTTCTTGAGGTGGAGCTGGTTGGTTGGGCACACTGTGTGGTATAGCTGAACAGAAGCAGCACAACTAATAATCTGAATGTTTCTGGTAGTATTCAGTGGAACTGAACTTTTGAACAGTCATAAATGTGTGCAGTGTTATCAGTCTCTGTGAGGCATGAAACAGTTTCTTGTAAAGCAGTGCACATGATAAAAATGAATGAGTCTTGTGAAGATAGGGGGAAAAGCACAGCAATCACTGATTTCTTGCTGCAGGCATATAAAACTAGCAGTATATATGCAGAAGAAGTCACAGATGTTCAATCTCAAATAGATTTTTCTATTTGCTTTTGTTTTGACTAGATACCTGCACCTAAGCGTGGAGAAATAGTGCGACAGATTGGTGATGCCCTGAGACAAAAAATCAAAGTTCTAGGAAGCTTGGTAAGGTGTTTTAAGGAGTTTAACTTTGCAGGGGAGGGTGGATGTGTGAGGGGGCTTGTCAAAACTGTTTTTCTCGGTTTTTAACATACCACTCTGCAATACTAATCTTAATGATTGTTAAAATGCTGTTAGTTCTGTTAGCTTGCCTAAAGAAATTTTAATTTCAAAAAAGGAAAAGAAAAAAAAAAGTAAGTAAGATTATATTCTGGCAACTTACACTGAAAATGATAATATGTAATAAGAAAAGAAAGCGTAATTCCTTCTGAGCCTGTGCTCTGGCCAGGAGAAGTGTTACATCTGTTGCCCTGCTGTTTCCCACTTGCCTGTCAGATAGGGCACTGTCTGATACTAAAAGTGTCCTGAAAAAGACCTTCCTCTAATACAGAGCTTTTAACCTTGAGCTCTTTCTGGTGATCCGCAGGGTTTTCCAAACTGACATGTAGAGGTATAAGGCTTCAGAAGGTGAGATGGTCTTAATGAGATCTTCTTGCAGTGCTGTGCAGGACGTAAAGGTTGAAGGACCACTCCTTTAAAACACTTGTTAGTTGCTAGGGAAGAAAAGGAGACAGGTGGGGAACTTGTCTCTTTCTTTTTACAGGGCTTGCCTATATGTGCTGCTGTTCAGAAACAGCTGTCAGTGAATAACTCCATGTGTAGTCAAGCCCATATTGTTAACCTACGAAACTTTGTTCCGCTGTTTCCCTTGATGTTGTATCCTCAGCAGAGTTTTTGTGGTGGAATTAGAGTGCTAATGTACTTTTGTATTCAAAAATGGCACAGCTTCCCTGGTGAGTGTGGACAGACAGAAGTTTGCTCTATGTTCCTTGGACAAAACTTGTTGCTTATTGCTAGAGCATTTTTCTAGTTTTCCCAAGCAGATAAGAAGTCTGTTCAGCTCTTCCGGGATATGGGGTTGACTTCAGGGTGAAAGCTGTGCAGTGGGTAGCCAGGTTTTAGGACTTTTCCTGGCTTTAGATATGTAAAAGGGAATGGTGTGGCAACTCAGATTTTAGTACGCTGTTGGAAACTTCCAACCTTGCCTCACAATGTTCTTGTCAAGTGTCCAGACGTATCTCTACTGTACTTACAGACTCAGTGCTGTGTTTCTTAGTAAATAAGTCTGATGCCCCTCCCATTTCTGGTCATAGATAGGGGCTATTCTTTCTGTCTTTAAATGACCACAAACGTCATAGAAATACCTAGAAATACATTTAGTCACCTTTATTATAACCTTTGCTTGAGGAATAAAATCTTGTGTCAATCCTTTGAACCTGATTCTTCACCTAACAGCTTTTTGAAAGTAGTCATCAATCTAAAGTGGTAGGTAATATCTGCATGAAAGTCACACCTAAATATCAGAGTGTGACTGTAAAATTAAGTGGGGGTAAATGAGTGATGACTTAGTTCCTAAGCTACTGAATTTTCTCACATTTGAAGGAAAATGTCTTCAAATACTACCTTATTCTCATTGATAATCTATATGTCTGCCGTGTGTTTCTAACGTGCTTTTAACAGAAATACGTATTTTTGGATTGACTTCAGCTAAAGAAAAGAAAAAAGATCCTAAACATTCCAGGTTAATAAAATACTAAAGATGTGTAGATGTTTTCAGCAGTGTCTGAAAATGGAATCTCTCAGACTCACTTTGAGATGTCATAAAATGAGCGGTTTCTTTATGTAAACTGTAAATGACTCTTTTCTTTTGCTGGAGCAGAGTAATCTCTCTATTCCAGTTTATTCCATGCCTGGTCCACAATGTATGCAAACGTCCTGATGGAAATTCAGCGTTTCGTTGATCTAAACCTATGAACCTCATTACTGTTGGATATTCCTTTCAGTAGATTATTTTTCATTTCCTCAGTTCATTAATTTCCTCTTCTAATTTCCTCCTATTTTGTGGGAATGTGACTCCTGCGTCGTTATCTATTGTGTTCGTTCTTTAAGCTGTGAATAACTCAGGAAGAAGTGAATCTCTCCTAATTGAAAAAAAGTGTATTAAATCTTACTTGGTGTACGGATATACCTGATATTAATGGGAGACAAAATGTTTTGGGAACACAAGGGAATTTTTTTAAAAAGAATTTTGTCTTGCCCTTAATTTCTTCAGGTCTCTCTGGAAATGGGAAAGATTTTTGTCGAGGGTGTTGGGGAAGTGCAGGAGTATGTTGATGTCTGCGACTATGCTGTTGGTTTGTCCCGAATGATTGGTGGACCTATTTTGCCTTCAGAAAGTAAGTATGTCTGTGTTTTGGGTTTTGGTTTGTTTTGTACAAATGAAGAGGTGGAGATGTATCTTAAATAGACAGTGATGTAGTGCAGCAAAATCTCTGTACTGTGAGTTATTTAGGGAGCGTGTTGTCTGGGAATAGATGTGCTGGTAGGCAGTAGCGCCACCTAATGAAATATCTAGCCTGTGGCATATAGAAAGGGGCAACAGATTTTCTCTCCACTCTTTGAAGCATTAGATCCTCTTTGATTTATTTTTTTTTTTTTGTTAATGCAGGTGTTAGAGGAAAGTATGTAAAAAGTTCATCAGTGTACTTAGAAATGAGAGACCTTTTTGTCAGTTGCTGATTAGCAACCGAACACCTCTCTTATGAGGAAAGGCTGAAGGATTTGGGTCTCTTCAGTCTGCAAAAAAGATGGCTGAGGGGGGACCTTATCAACACTTATAAATACTTAAAGGGTGGGTGTCAGGAGGATGGGGCCAGGTTCTTTTCAGTGGTGCACAGCGACAGAACAAGAGGTAATGGGCACAAACTTGGGCATAGGAAGTTCCACCTAAAGATGAGGAGGAATTTCTTTACTTTGAGGGTAGCAGAGCACTGGAACAGGCTGCCCAGAGAGGTGGTGGAGTCTCCATCTCTGGAGACATTCAGAACCCGCCTGGACGCGTTCCTGTGCAACCTGCTGTAGGTGACCCTGCTCGGCAGGGGGGTTGGACTAGATGATCTCCAGAGGTCCCTTCCAACCCTACCATTCTGTGATTCTGTTAACTGAATAGTTAAAATAGTAAAACTTCATGTTGTCGTGTTATTAGGTTTTTCCACAAGTTAGCTAACCTTGTTCCAGTAAGTTGCAGAGCACATACAATATAGCTTGCCACAAGCTGGTGCTCTGATGGATGGAAGAGTGATGCTAGGTCCCCTGCTCACATGGTTTCCTTTTGGAAAAAACAAACAAACAAACAAAAAAACCAAACAAAAAAAAAACCCCCCAAAAAACCCCCAAACATTAAATGGATGCAAATTGCATTACGTTGTATCTTTGCCTTCAGGACCTGGCCATGCCCTTATTGAGCAGTGGAATCCTGTTGGGTTAGTAGGAATCATTACAGCCTTTAATTTCCCTGTAGCGGTTTATGGGTGGAACAGCGCAATTGCAATGATCTGTGGAAACGCTTGCCTCTGGTAAGACATAGTTCTCCAATGTGCTAACGGTGTTTTAAAGTTAGAGAGCTATTATCTCAGGCATGAAATTGTTATCAGATATCTTGAGTTTCTGTGCATTTGATTCTGTCTCATGTAGGCTTAATTTTTATTTAATTTTAGGTTCACTTGTAGTCAGAGCTTTGTTTTATATTGTGGTAACCTGTTCTATGAAATATTGAGATTCAGACCTGTCCAGACTTAGCCAAATGGGCTGTTAGTAAAGAACCCTGGTTGAGGTCTTGCAGCAGCGGTAGCGAACAGTTAATAATTTCAGAATTTGTACAGCTGAAATTAAGAATCAAAATAAGTAGCTTTACTTCCTCTCCTTGCTCCTGCTTTGCTTTCATCTGCCTGCTTCACTCTAATGTCTGGCATAACTCTTGTCCATGTGGATATCAGTAGAAGCTCTGAAGGCTTAGCTGTGGAAAGAAATGCTTGAGTTCCTGTCTTAACACGCACCCAAAAACCAGCCTAAGCAAAGAGTGCTGGATTTGAGATACCATACAAATTGCATATTTGAATTATTTCTTATTCTCAAAGAATTGAAAAGAAAATAATGTAATTCTTTTTATAAATATATTTCTTTTTCTTTTTAGGAAGGGTGCTCCTACAACATCCCTCATTAGTGTTGCTGTTACAAAGTGAGTTCTGGTTTATTTGCTTTCTCTTTTGCTTTTTAAACAACTTCTTTTCTGTTTGAGGTAGTGTTTAGTGGTCAGAACAACTGCTTTCCCCTTGTTACCTAAGAAGTAGCAGTATATAAATGATGTTAACTATACTGTTGGCCATTTTTTTTCTGGGACCAGGGCTGTGCTGCTGCTGAAGTCAGGCTAGCTTTGTGATTTGCTTCTTTGTAGAAGATGATTAGCTCATGAAATTCATTTTCTCTCAATCATGTATTCATGTTTCAGAATCATCCCTTGTTTTAGGAGTCTTAGCTCAACATCAGCACCCAGTTTCTTGGCAAATTCCTCTGGCCAGCTGGATGCCTTCACACAGTCTTATCCAAACCTAGTAACACCTTAGCATGTGTTTCTAGGATTCAAAACTCGTTCTTGATGAAAAGGAGAACAACTCCAAAGAATACATGTCGTAGTGATACTTGTTCTAGGTTTATTGTTACTTTACTTGCTATATTAGCATTTTAAATACTTATCTATTGTGTGCTATGAGTAACCTTTATTTTTAAATGCTAAATATAAATAGGCCCCTTTAAAATAACTAATTAGTAAGTCTTGTAGCTTTAATATTAACTCCTGAGAACAATGGCCCAAAACTACTTACTACGAGTATTTTATGTAACTACATGAAGTTATATGTGAAATGGCGAAAGACTGTATGGCCAAGGTTTTTACACACTGATCTGATGCTTGTCTGAGCTAGTTGTGTGAATGTGTAATGAATATATTTTAAAGTCTAGTCTTCTGTGTGAGCTATGATTGTAACACCAAAGTCCTTGATGAGAGAAGTATGTTATGTATTGTACAAACTACAAGTCATATAACTGCAAGACTGCTGCTTGTTAAAAATCTGCAGCTTCTTCATGTGCATGGTCAGATAGTTTTAATGGTTAATTTTCTATTATATGCACGTGTCAGAAATCTTTGAAATTTTTACATCTTTGATTCTAGGATAATTGCCAAAGTCTTGGAGGATAACAAAGTGCCTGGAGCAATCTGTTCTCTGGTTTGTGGTGGAGCAGACATTGGGTAGGTAACATTTCTTGTGTTTTGTGAAGATGTATAGAGGATAAAGAATATTCTTTGAGGTACTTCTCGTAAAGTTATTCTGATCTCCAGGAGTTCCCAATACAGGCATGTACCTGTTGCCATCATTTTTATCAACTGATCTGAAACTCTGGCCCTGCTATAATCATAATACGTATTTCTACTTGCTGTTGTGAGATCAGCTGCTAACAAATAACTTATCAGATATTTAATGAAGAAGCATGACTAAGTTTATATTCTACTTCTGCATATGCTTACACCCAAATAATGCAGCTAATATTGAATTCCACTCATCATGTTCTTAAGAATTTTCAATTTATAGCCCATTGGCCTTTTGGACCACTTGTGGAGGAGAATACTTCCCCATTTTCCATGCTTACATAGAAATCTGCGCTTGCTCATGCATGCATACTATAGATGCTTGGAAAATGTGCAGATCAAACTGTTTTGTTTGATTATTACAATGTGGAAATTCCCAGTAAAAATATATATTCAGATGTATCTTTTGAGCATTTCAAGAGAAGACAAAACAGAAGGTAGGCATAAAAAAAAGTGATAGGTATGCATATTTTCTAAGGGAACACAAAAATGGGAGCTGATCTCACTACATACTTAAGATTAAATTTCAGAATTGGTATAGTTGATGCTCTTATGGTCTGAAAAGGGGGAGGCAAACAGCCTTGTTCCTCTGTTCTGGCTAAGAAGAAGCTTTCCTGCTCAGTCACTTACCAGATGTTTTCAAAGTGGCGGCTCTGACTTTAAAAGATCTCCCTGGTTGAAGCTGATTTATGTGAAAAGTGCAAGCAGCTTTTCCAGCTGTCTACTCTTCTGTTAAACATAGTGGTATGTCTTCCATTGTGCAGAACAGCAATGGCGAGAGATGAGAGAATGGACCTGTTGTCCTTCACTGGCAGCACGAAAGTGGGCAAGCAGGTAGCGCTTATGGTTCAGGAGAGATTTGGTGAGTGTGTGGGGTCTCCTCCACTTCATTCCTTTCCATGGTTGTGAAAGGCAGGGGAGCTCCATAGGATTGTAAAATAACAGCTTGTTTCACTTACGTCTTGTGCTAGCTTTTTTTTTTTCCATCTTAGTGGAAATAAGATGTTGAAACTGCTCAGAGATAGATACTGCATTTTTCAGTTAGTTCTGCCACAACTCATCATTTTTTTTAGGGTATCCACAAATCCATGTTCCTACAGTTTATTCAGGGAGCTGGGGGAGGGACAGCCATTAGTATAATTGTGTGGAGAATGTCGAGATGAACAGCCAGGGGCTATGGCCTTTTGGCAATGTATTCCATGGAGAAATGCCCCCTTGTGTTTTACTCCTTATAAATAAAGAAAAAAGTTACAATTTTTGAGGTGCTGTTTTTGTTGCAAATACTGAAAAGTGTACAGGCATGAGTCCATGCACAGCTGCTGGGTTGTAACTCTTTAGTTTTAAACACAAAACCTTGTGAACAGGTCATTTAATACATTTGAAGTTCATAGCAGCGTAAAAAAGAAAAAATCAGAACAGATTGCAAATGTTCACCCAGAAGTAGATAGTGATTTTTTTTCTCTCAGATTTGAGATGAAACAGTTGCCAGAGAAATAAATAAGCCTGGTTAAATTTTTTGTGTGTATTTTGAGCTCTGTAGCACCTCCTTCTCTTCTTAGTCTGCATCATGCTATTTATGCTGCAACTTTTTCTGTTTTCATCTTTTCCTTTCCAGTGCTAGTTTTGCCTAGTTTTTTTAAGCTTCCTTCTGCTGCAACTGCTCTCCAGGTATCTTCACAATATGTGGTAGATGTAGTATTCAGTGTAATTTTCTGCTTTGACTGGAGTGATTAGTTGACTGTGATGCCTAAAACTTTTTGTGTATCCAGAAGAATGTTTAATGAAACTTAGCTTTAGTTAGAGGTGACCTCGCTGAATGAGGTGCAGTGAATACATGCGCGTGTAACATAACTTGTTTTGTGTGTTTTTATTAGGTCGAAGTCTGCTGGAACTGGGAGGAAACAATGCCATTATTGGTAATACGCACTGTAGAAATTAAATCCCATAGATAATATTTGGAAGTCAGTATACAAATGTTTGTTGCAAATTGTCTGTTTTTTTCTTTTTTTTCCATGGTAGGGGTTTAAAAAGTACATAGTAGAATGTTGATTTTTTTCTGTCTTCAGTATTGTGGAGGGGTTAGTGTTTTAAGATAGAAAAATGAAAGTTCAAGCTCTTACACGTATTCACCATTGAAGTGAAGAAGGGAATGAGAGAAGCAGTAAGCTTCAGTAGTGGGATGTGAACAATGCCAAATTAATTTGATTTTAGGATAGTTCTGATCTCGTGAATGCCACATTTTTAGCATTTTAGAATACAAGTATCTATATATAAAGTCTAAGACACTTATGATACTTGAAAGCAAAGCATGCAGGTATGTATTTCAGTAGTACATCTTACAGGTTTAAGTAGCTTCAGGTATGACCTAGTTCCCAGGTAGACATAAACACTGTGAAGCTGAGCAATATGGCAGAAAGAAAATATAAGCTAGATAAATATCTAAATTGCCATCCCATTGTGTTATGGCCTTCTGTTTCACCTTTCTTATGTTATGAACAAGTGTAATTGGCTATCTAGAATATTAAGCTCTTCTGAAAATCACATTTGAGCAGGTCATTCTTTTTTCCTGGGCTACTTTGCAGCTCGTAGCATAAACTTGCTTTATACTTAAAAAATGGTTTCTTTTTTCATATGAAAGTCCTACTTTTTCTGGAATTGGCTTTGGGTGATAGCGTAAATATTTTTTGGTTAAACTATGTCCCAGATTTAACAATAATTTTGGATACTTAGAGAATTCTGTGGGACTGGTTAAGCTGAGTGATATTTTGTGGATCCTTCAAGGTTTATACATACTAGCTTTGATTTAAACATCCCAGTATCTTCAAGCCAGATGAATTTGTTCAGCTTATTTATATTTTATGTTATTGAGTACCTGTGTGTTTTCACTGTGTTTTTGCATGCCATCTGGATACCATTTACTATTGTTTCTTTATGCTGATAGACATCTCGGTGAGACAAGGAGAAGGTGACAAAACATCAAGAAATTGCATGTAGTTTCTTGAATTGAAATGAAGCTGAAGTTCTTTGCAAGCTGTATTGCAAAAGGCTCTCTTCAGTTCTTCAGACCTACATTTATGTCCAATTGTGTGTGTCTAATTCCAGGTGTAAAAGTAATAGGAGTTTTGAGGTGTTTCTGTATATCTTAGTGTGCTATGCTAGTGCGACTATTCCTAATGCTTCTTGACCAACTTGACAGTTTATTATATTTTTAGTGTTTAAGTCTTGCTAACTGCCTGTTTACTTCAGTAACATGATGATGTTTTAATTTTTATTAAGTATTTGAAGATGCAGATCTGAACCTAGTGATCCCATCCGCTCTATTTGCTGCTGTGGGAACAGCGGGTCAGAGGTGCACGACTGCCAGAAGACTGGTGAGTAAATGTGTGTTGTTTGCTTTGGGTAGCTTTGAATTTAAACTTACTCCAAATTAGCTCAGAAAATGCCTGACAATTCCAAATATTATGCAAATAATCTTTGAAACACATTTTTCTTTGTCAAAATCAGTATGATGGGAAGATAAGATGATAGTTTGTCATTTCACTGTAATTCCAGTTCTAAGGAGTTTCTTTGTATGTGTTTCTAAATGTACCTGCTGCTAAAACACAGGAAAGTAAAACCTTACCATACTTTATTTTTCTCTGTTTTCATTGCCAGACCTTCTTTGCTTGTGCCTACTACAAATTTTAATGCAGGATTTAGATTTCAGCAAAGCAAGGCGGTGTGTGTTGCTTTTTAACCAATCATTTTCAACAAGTTTAAAGGTGTTATAATGTCAGCCTGTGTCTGTGTAGTCTATTCAGAGTTGTGTTGATTGGGTAAACATTCTTCCAAATTAATGACGGTTAACTTTGGGTGGATAGGAAGGGTGTATAGCAATGAAAATCACTTGGGTATTTGTCCTAAAACACTTAACTGAAGAGTTTACAGAACACGTCGATACCATTGATCTGAGATGGGGTAAAATTAAAACAGGTTTTTGTTTCTTTGCTTCTTATAAATCTTCATGGTGAAGATACATAGACTGAGCTCTCTTACAACCTTCTTACCACATTTTATTTAGTTCCTCCATGAAAGCATCCACGATGAGGTGGTGACAAAGCTTGCTAAGGCCTATGCCCAGGTCCGCATCGGTGATCCGTGGGATTGTAAGTAGCTATTTCCAACTCATGGGTTTAGGAGACAAGTTTCTGTTTGTTTCTTTCTGTTTAAATTCCAAAAAGATTATAGATCAAACCTATCTAATTGTACCAGTTTACCAGGGAGTGATAGCTGGTGACGGCTAGTTTCATTTAGAATACAAACACTGAAAGGGGTGTGAAGAACCCAGCTAATACTGCTTATTTTGGGCAGATTAAATAATTACTCCCAAAATGTCATTATAAGAATATTTGCAAACGTGTACAGTTTTGCTGAAAGTATGTCTTTGGATCTTTTGTTTTTAGCTGACACTCTGTATGGGCCTCTTCATACCAAAGAAGCAGTAAAAATGTTCCTTGATGCAGTAGAACAAGCAAAACAACAGGGTGGCTCTGTGGTCTGTGGTGGAAAGGTAACTTACTTTTATTCTCCCTGCTATATTTAGTGCTTTAGCAAAAAAAATACAGTAACATGGTGGCATAGGCCAAGATAGTACCTCAGTTTGTCCTGTCAGCCATTACAGTATGTTAAGTTAGTCAGTCTGAGAATGTTTGAATCGCAACCCAAGGTGGGTCTACTTGGAAGCTACCTTCTCCTCTAAGAAATGGCTAAGAGCTTTTGGCTGTTCCTTGTACTACTTCCTAGTTGCAGGTGATGGTGAAAATACAAGCAGCAATGTAAATGGTGAATACCAAACACATAACAAAGAAAAATTGCTGCTCTTTCCCTGGATTCACAGTAACAAACTTCATGAAGATTCAAGAGAGCCACTTGCCCATCTTCATCATATGGGATGTTTAATTCTTATAATGTTCTGAGAATTCTTGTCTTTCACTGGCCCTTTCTTTATTCCTAATACCTTTAAAGTTGTAATCAGTTTACTAATCAGCTTACAAGTACAAGAAAGGAAGTGGGTTTTGTTAGCTGCTAAACTTTGAGATTTCATTACCTCTTAGAAGACTAAGTTATGCTTCTGTATTTTAAAAACTTAAATAAATGAAATTTAAGTTACCTACTCAGATGACCTGACCTTCTGCTTCTGATTGCTGGGCACAACTATAGTAATCAGACTATAATGGATTCCCTTCCTACACTAGCACTAAACATGATATGGGTTTGAACTTATTCAGTTGTTCCTTCTTTTATGTGTTTTGAAGGTTATAAATCGCCCTGGAAACTACGTTGAACCAACCATTGTGACTGGCCTTCCTCATAATGCACCCATTGTCCACACTGAGACATTTGCCCCCATACTGTACGTGCTGAAATTTAAGGTAAAGTAACAGTGGGGAATTAGTCAGGTGTCAAGGATGATAACAGAAGAGACAGGAGAGAGATTTGAGATGTATGTTATGTTCATGTAATAGTCCCGACACTTCAAGAAGTGGTAACTGTTGTTCTGCACTGTGGGATATCCAATGTAATAGCTTACTGCACTGCGTAGCTACATTTATGCATTTTCTGTGAAAAGCACTGGAGTTAAGATGAGAGTCTGTACAGGAATAGATTTTTATTGTTCATGTCAACCTGCTCAAAAGCAGGTTGTGTGTTTTGTGCAGTGGTGGAGATATCCTATTCCTAACTTGGTGCACATGTATTTGACAAATGGCATTCGTTTACATTTGCATTATGACTGTGGTATGTTGTTTTTTTTTCCTCGCAGTGCTTCTTTGTAACTGCTTTGCTTTGAATGTCCATGGTTTAACCATTGACACGTGCTCCTTTTAGGAGGAAGAGGAGGTTTTTGCCTGGAATAATGAAGTAAAACAAGGTCTTTCCAGCAGTATCTTTACCAAGGATTTGGGAAGGATTTTCCGCTGGCTTGGGTATGATTTAAATTATTTTTGTACCTTCCTGAAGCATAGGTTCATGTCTTTTGTAAACCTGTGGACAATGCTAGTTGAGCATTTTATAGCCCTCATTTTAGGGAAGGAGCCTTTCCTGATCCTGAGTAGCAATTGTGTCTTATCTTTGTAGGCCAAAGGGATCTGACTGTGGCATTGTGAATGTCAACATCCCAACCAGTGGGGCTGAGATTGGAGGTGCTTTTGGTATGTTACTTATGCTTTTCTCATTATCCTTTAAATGATTAAATCCTCTGGCATCAGATCTATAGACTTGATATTATTCCTCAGGCTTCATTTCTTTTAAAGCACATTTTTGTACTCTTGTCTCATGTTAAAACAAAACAGTTTTAAAACAAAGTCCTCTGGTACCAGCATGATGAAACTTCAAACTCCAGGTAGATGATTTTTGGATAAAGCATGAGGAGAGAGCTAGCTGTGTGAGATGTATGTGGTGGTGTTCTAGTAATTTATTTCAGGTACAGAACAAGGTCAAAGCAATAGTTTTTCCCATGAATTTTTATAAAATGTCTCTCCTCCTGGAGTTAGTCCAGATTCCCATGCTCAAAAAAAATTTCGGGTTTTCATTTATAAACTTTTTCCTACAGGTGGTGAAAAGCACACTGGTGGGGGAAGAGAATCTGGAAGTGATTCATGGAAACTTTATATGAGACGGTCTACTTGGTGAGACAGACTTTTTAAATTCTAAATAAATGTAAATTACGGATAAACTTGTAAAAGTTCAAAACAAATAAATCCTTGACTACAGGAGGTTATCTTTGCTAAATGTGAGATAACCATGTATGAGTATAATTGCCTTTTCTTCATGCAAGAATTTACATCTGTGTTTCTAGTGGAAGATGATTTGAAGGGTCTAGATAAAGACCTTTCTTTGCTCACTGTTCCTTAAAAGGAAACAAAAAAATCTGGTTTTCCCCTCTTGCCTGTTTTTAAACTTGGCTAAAAATTAAATTACTGAAACTTGTCAGGAAAAACATGAAGTGGCAACCACAGTGAGGGGTTTTGCCACCTCTATTGCCAGTGGTGGGTGATTTAGCTACATGTTGGGTATCTATCCATAAATCTGACAGTCTGTAGTTGTTGACCATTCCCACTTTCTGCTGGCCTCCCTTAGCCTTTACATGTGCTAACTTTGGTTTCCATGCAAAGGCTTATGAACATGAGAAACCCCACCTTGATTTTTCTGGATGGACGTTCTCCTAGTAAGAGATTAAATAGAGAATAGTACTTTACTTTCTCTTTGATCTATCAAGGAAGAGATAACGGCCAATGTGGCCTTTCCCCATACATAGTTACTATATTGAAAACTATATAGTCAATATATTGACTATATTTATATTGAGTAAATTCAGTTCATAACTATGAATAGACAAACTGCTTACAGAAGTCTTGTATATACGTGACAGAAATCAGAAGTGTTGTACATAGGAAATGGACTGTATAATCTGTCTCAGAGATCAAGTCTGGTCTCTAAATACTTGTTTCTCTTCCAGCACAATCAATTACAGCAAGGATTTACCTTTGGCTCAAGGAATCAAGTTTCAGTAGCAGCCTTATGAACGTCAGTGCCATGAACTCTCCTATCATTTCAGAACGAAGCACCTTCTAAGCCTCATGGGGAAGAAAATTAATTATCTGAAATTTATCTGCAGCAAGGATACTAATTATGTCAAAAAATCAGCTACTCTAACATTGCTTCACTTTCAATCTATGAAATTACTGCTTCAGTCTTCAAACGAGAAGTATGTGGTCTTTGACAAGAAGGGAGGATGACTGAAACTAAAAAACTCAGATTCAGGCAGCCTGGATAATCTTCTGTTGCCTTATCACTATATTTCAGTATCAACACTGTCTGTATCCCCTGCCTCCTCACCATTTGCTGATATTCCTAGCTAATGGTCTATGCTTCAAACTACATGCTGAATTTCCTACAGATACCTGGTCCTGGGGGGGTGGGCAGTACAGGACTATTTTTCAATGCATAAATAAAGGTACATTTTGTGAGATATCTTGGCTTTCTAGGTTTTTTTGTTCATT
Organism: Stercorarius parasiticus; assembly: GCA_013396915.1. Lineage (NCBI taxonomy): Eukaryota > Metazoa > Chordata > Aves > Charadriiformes > Stercorariidae > Stercorarius > Stercorarius parasiticus. The sequence goes on from VWZL01001527.1 coordinate 54,692, forward strand.
GTTTTGGAGCAGGAACATTCAGTTGACTGTCCATTTTCACACATTGAGCTTCTAGCTGGCAGAAGTATCACTGGGCTAAATCAACTGCTTTAGTTTTTCTGCCTCTCCTTCAGAAATGAGACTTTCACCCCGTGTGTTGGGAGATAAGGGGTAAGACCAAGGGATACTGCAGTCTTTTGAAACCTTCAGCTGAAGAACTGGAGATGCAGCCAGGAGGAAATTTCCCTCTTCCAGAGGGAATTTGCTGGGGAAAGGCAAATTGTTTACGTGTGTTTCACCTTAGGTGTGAGTTTCTCGTGGCCACTGAAGACTACAGCCATCAGCACCTCATTTAGGAGCCTTGCTCAGAATCCAGGATGAGAAAAGGCACTAAGCTGATTTTACCTTTCTACAGTGCAACTCCTGAGGTTTTCAAAGCACCATTTTTCAGAGGAGACTTCTTCTCAATCTCATGTGCCAAATTTCCACAATCTCTGAACATGGCAGAGCTGTTCATTTTGGGCTCAGATGCTAGGACTCTGATTTGTCTTTTGATTTATTTTGATGCTAAGATGTTACAACAGCAATATCATCCAAATTGTGTTAAACGTCCAACATACCACAATGTTAGCTTGTCTTCTTTCACCTTAGTATCTAGTTTTAAAATATATAGTGTTTTGAATTTTACATCTATTATCGAAGATATTTTTGGGTGTCACTTTCTGTAGAGGGAACAGTAGGCAGCCAAAGCTTTTTCCTACTGAAGTTCAAATTTTTTTTCCTACAGAGTCTCTTACAGTGAGGTTGAACTTTCTCCTGTAGTTCTTTGTGCTTGGACATTTAATTAGGAAACAGATTTCATGAAATAATGTTGTGTATTTGCACACAGAAAGAACTGAAATCCTCTAAGCAGATAGATCATTAACAGATAGAAGGCAAGGAAACCATCCAATTTCCAATTTTAATTATTTTGAAAATAGCACAAGTTCTCGAAGGTGTATTCTTTAACGCTGTTCTGTGGCACTGAGTGTTACTATGAAACTCTCAACAATGAAAAATAAGTTCAAGAATTTCTCTCTTGTCTCTTCTTGCTGCTTTTTAATAGTTTTTTGAATAGCCTCATTATGTCACATCTGTTGTTCAAAAAAATAAAGACCTTTTTACTGTTCTTGGATAAAATAATTGCACAAGTTTAATTTATAGAGTTTAATTTACAGGAATAAGGTTAACTCTGCTATCTGGCTTTAGATAAGTGAGCTCGGGCTACAGAAGGGAACAAAAATGGGGTGGTGAGTCTGATGTTTGACTGGTCTTCAAAGCGTTATCTGAAAATGAGTATGAATGGAAAAAATGCAGGAATGTAATCAAGAGGGTGACAGCACAGCAAACATGCTAAACTTTTTTTTTAAAAAAGGCTAACGTTTTGATACATAACAAGCTCTTCGACACAAACTTTTGAGTAGTCTTGTGAGGACTCAGCTTGAAATACTTGTGTAACTACCTCTGCGTATTATGAGTAAGAGCATTAGATCTGCTTTACATAGACAAATACGGGTGCTCTCTGTAAGTCGATTACAAATTCATCCTGACTTTTACTGACTATATGAATTACTGCTCCAAAGATCATGTTATCTGCATTGTCACTGGACTGCTAGTACGGCATTACAGGAGGTAATCATAATGCTTCATCTGCTTCCCAGGCAGCTTTGAATTCCTTAGACAATTTTTGCAATTTTCTTCTCTCCACCCTTCTACTTATTTAGTTACCTGTTGTTGAAGAATCCTACCTGAACTGACTAACTGAATGACTTCCAGGGAAGTGTCTCTGGGAAGAGTGCCTTTTAAAGACCGCTGCGGATTGTAATAGGTTTTGGCAAGGATTTAGGGGCCTATAAGCAGTTACGATTATGATGAAACATTAAACTAAGGAGGCTTAAAGATGCTCCAAGCACCCTGTTTCTCAATTTCTGCTTTAATTTGGAAAGTCTGCTTAGGAGATTGTAAACTGCATTAGCTGCCATTGGGTTATCTCGCCCAAGGAAAGCAAATTGAGAATTCATAAAATGTGTCTTGGAGTTACTGGTATGTGCAATGTAACGCAACTTGCAGTTTTAATACAAATTCTATCAGCGGCTTCCACTGTTGCATAAACTTAATTATCACTGAGTGTGTAACACCAGTGAATAACAAGTGTTAAATGACACGTGATCAATAATTCATTTGTTAGCACAGTATTGCTTACTGTGAAATGACCTTGTTGGGAACAGTCTTGCAAGTAACTTCCTTTCTTTTTGCCATATTATTAACTGAAGAAAAATGCAAATTCCACTAGTTGCACTGATAAAAAAAGAGAGTGGTTCCTTTTTTAATAAACAGAGAAAAATCAAACCTTCAGGTTGCAAGCTGCAGGCTGCTACTCTTCCATTTTATTGCACCCTGTTCCAGTTTCTAACAGCAGAATTGGTATGGGAATTGTTTTCAGGAACCAGGAATACTACTTGCCAGTAACAGGTCTCAACTTGGGTTTCTGCAAATAGCTGCCCTGCAGCGCTGCATTTAAAACATCTGGGAAAGTGTTCACTGTTATCTTTCACTTCCAGCAGACCAACCCATTGGTATTATATCATGCTGTTTTCTTGTGGCCTTTCCATCATTTAGCACTATGCGGTGTTTCTGGATGGGGCCTCAAATCCATGAGGCTGCCAGAACTCTTTAATTCATGGCAGCTGCCTATGTTTCTGTGTGAGGTGGTATTACATGTATCACTGCTGCATTCAAGACTCATTAGCCTGTACTAATCCATTCAAGTTTCTGCATTAATCTCAACATTAATCTCAAAAATAACATGTAAATTACAGGAGAGCTCTTTGCCCTGGGTTGTCTTCTGAATCATTTGCCACGCTGGTGCTGCACCAACACGTTGGGCATGTATTGCACAAACGTATACTCTCATTTCCCTCAGGGGAAGAGGCTTATATGTGGGTAAAATGACTTAATCACATAGAATTAAGTTCTTGAATAGAAACAATGGCTTGGCAAGGACTTTTTTAATGTCGTGTGTTTGATATTCTGAAATGTGTATTCCTTGATCATGCTGTCATTTGCTACATGCCTAGTGTTTGAAAACTAATGGATTAATTGCATTCAGTTGTTTGCAAACTTCTCCTGCTCCTGGAGTGCTCCTTGCAGCATAGAGCGTCTCGTGTAACCTTGCATCTTGAACATGGTTACCGGCAGGTACCTGCTGCAAAGGGACGCACTTGTTCACAGTCTCTCTTTCTCCTGCTAAATTATGAGCTTTGATTTTCCACACAGCTCGTTGCTTTCCTGCAGGTAACAGGGAAGTGCTGCTGCATTTTGGGCCAGGGACTTTCACGGTAAGGCGTAGCAGAGCTCTTTTTTTTCTTTAAGTCACTGTGTTCCTCCCGGTGTCGCTGTTGGTCAGGCTGAAGCCTGCGAAGCGGCCATCCCTCCTGCACAGAGCAGCCTCCGCGCTCGCCAGCCAGCTGTGTAAAACACAAACCTCTTCCTCTGAATATCTTTTATATTCCGGCACATCTGGGAACGCTATGGCTGAGCTGGTAATTGAATACACCTCTATTATTAGCAAATTGTTATATAAAACATTAACTCCAAAAGCCAAAGGATGAAAATAACAGTGTTTCAGCCAAGTACTCATCTCCAGGGAAGAACAAATTGTTTAATTCAAACTTTACCCAGTATGTTACTGTTCTCCAGTCTTATGGCTCTGTTTTCCTGCAACCTGATTTCAAGGTGGGGTTGAAGGTAACAAACAGTGCAAGCTACATCTCTGAAGTGTAAAGGAAGGCACATCCTTTCATTACATTGAACTCTGGAAAGCTGGAAGTTAGTGGTAATTGTGTTTCACGCTTCCCTGGCACTGTCCTTACAGGTGTCCCAAACCTCCTTAGATGTGGTAGTGAAGGCGGCACCACCATTCACTTGTTCAGGGGAGCGTTAAGGAGGTAACGAAATGACAGCAGGCAAGTTTAAAAACGAGAGACTGAGGAACAACAGAGGATAAGTACCATCTCTCTTGCTCCTAAGACTTTTATTTAATCACCAAACTATTACGAAGTGCTTATCGTCTGCTGTAGGTTTTAAGGGGCTACTAACTCATTGGCCTGTGATATAGACTGACCTATAATGACGAACCTCTCAGTACGATGTGGCAGCCGCATTTGAGAAGTATCTAGAAAGTGCAGCACGTACCTCTTCTTTGAGTCGTATTTCTTTTAACTACATTTTTTAACCACAGTTGCTGGTATTTTTATAACACATTTATCACCTGAAGTATGCAGGGTACTCATATAACCCCAGAATATAAACCTCCTAGCTTATGTGGACTGCATTCACTTATGACTGTATATGCTCACGATTATGTGTTTGAGAAATGAGCGATATCTGTTTGCCCGTAAAGAGTAAAGAGATTCCTTCTCCTCTCAATTTGACCCACATGGCACTTGATTTATGGTCTTGGTTTAAGGCAGAACAAATTGCAGATTGCGGTTATGGTGATGTTTCGTGATACAGTGCAAGGTGAACTATCTTCCTGAGCTTTGCTACGGTATTAAATCTTTGGAGGTTGAAAAAACAATGTGCAGCTCTTAGCTGAAGGACAGGGTATGTAGGATCATGGAGTGACAGCAAAGGAGACAGAAACTTACAGCAATAAGAAAAAAGTCAGGGATGGAGCACAAGGTAGGAAATCTAAAAACGGTGACTCAAGCATTGCTGTTCCAAAGCAGGCTTAACCAACATGGGCTGCTGTGACCGTGTCTTGCCCGCTAATTTCATTTACATACTTTCTGGTTAGCTGTTACTGATTCTTTTTTTTTTCCCCTGCCAATTTGATACTAACTTGACTGCCTGCAAAGTCAGACAAGTGTCACAGCTGTGCAAGGGAAGCTGTAGGAAGGCAGCAGCTGGTCACTGGCTGCAGAAAAAGGAAGGGCCTTCAAAGTGGGATGAGGAATGCAAAACCACCGGCAAAGGAGGTGGTGAGGCCAGGGTGAAAGACACAGGCAGCGTTGCAGAGCAGAGGGAAGACCCAGTACCAGGCTTTTAGGTGCTGGGTATTGCACTGGGAATGCTGGGGAAGATAAGACAGGACTATTGCAAATGGTGCAAAATAGGATAGATTGAAAGAGCGTGTTTTTGGATATTGTATAAAGGAACAAAAGAATAAGAGAATTACTGGATGAGGAGAACAGGGAAGGAGCCAGATGTAGTTTAAGCTAACACATAAGGCTGCAATTAGGGCAGATAAATCACAGACAGGCATATTCAGTATGGAACAATATCATCCTCAACCTCCAAATCTGTTAGGAGTTTGTTGATTGGAGCATGAATCTGGCAGTAGGACAGGCTGCAAAAACTGCCTATTGTCATTAAGGAAAAAAACCCCTCAACAACACAAAGGAAAGCATCTGAGAAGAGAAGAAACATTCTTGTTTTGGTGGTTATGTTTCTCTTAATCTTTACCGTGACAATTGTCCCAGTGTCATTCAGCATGTTTTGTGTAAAAAACAAACAAAACAAAAACCAACCGATCAAAAAAACAACCCACCAACCTCTTTGTTCTGTGTTTTTTAAAATCAGCTCCGATGTGTTAATCCATGCATTTCAAATCCCTATGTTTGCTAGATTTATGCCAGCCAAGATTTGTCTAAGTACTCTAGCTTGCATGCTGATCCTATCGTTGGCTCTTCTGGTTGTTCACTGTTGCCTTCTTTCTGAACAATAAATACTGAAAGATCACAGAAAGGCTAGACCTTGCTGGTATTTAGCCTGTGTTATGCCATGTTGTGTTGTTCCTACAGGAAATAGTAAATATGAAGCATACTTTGCAAGACTCTTTTTATGAGTTCTTCTAATCACTAATTTCCTAATTACTGCGAGAATTTTGTCATTCATCACAGTACTAGCTTGTTTCTTCGGGGCTTTTTTGAAGCTGGTTAAGACATTGGTATTTCAGAGTCTGCTGGGCTTGCAAAAAATAAGTAATATTTTTGGCTTACAATGGCCCCCAGCTAATCAGAAAACATATTTTGAATTCTGTATTTAAGCTGCTAAGAAAACCTATTTTGCAATGTGTGTTAAAATACCAGGAAATTGTGGTCTTTCGTTATTTCCCTACCAGAGATCAAAATGAGTTCTGGCATCTAAGCGAATATGACCCAAGTCAAAACAATTCATTTTTCCCCTGAACACCTATAGACCAACATGTATTTTCTATAGCACCTCCATGACTTTACATTTGTTTTAATTGCTTAGTTCCTCATTCTGTAGCTTCTTGTTCCTCAGCACTGAGGTGAGATTAGCCAACCTTTGTTATGATTCAGTAAATCAACAGAGCAGAGCAGAAAAATTTGTGCTCTTCTTTTCTCATTATTCTGATTTAGCACTGTTTCTGTTTGGACGTTCTGCGTGTAATTCTGTGTAATTACTCTGGAATGGTATTTGCTGGCAGAGCTGGGGAGCGAGCAGGCAGGCGTCGCCTCCACCCGTGTCCTCCCCCTTTCCCGGGGGTTCCAAATGAAGTCCTCACGCTATGTGGAGCACAAACACAACGGCCTGACTGTGGTGTTTCTGAGAGTAAGAGCAACAGCCATGCGTGAGTGTACCAGACTGAGAGAGAGATCTGCTCCTGTCCTACAAGATTTCCAGAGACTTTATTACTGCCCTGCAGTTACTTGGTGCAACGACTGCAAGGTAAAAGCACAGAGATTTCAATATGAAGATGGCTCCTTTCACACAATTGTGGCTGGAGCACTACAAAGCAGGATTTTGGCTTGGGTGCTGTATTAGAGGCTGAACAAAACACTGGTTAAAGGGCTGCTTCATCCCTGTGGTTCCCACACAGGACCTGTGCTGCCCTCTGGGACACTGCTCTTCTCTCTGTGACCCGATGAACTGCCTGGCAGTGAATCAGCCGCCATCCCACAGCCTTTGGCTACCTGATTCAGTAGGTTTTCCCTGAGCCAGGCCAGGGAATCTCACAAAATCTGGTTTTAACTGTTTCCTTTTATGACGAGGGGGTGTGTATGTGTGTGTATGATGGTCCTAGCCAAGCTTGGTCTTAAATACGGTAAGTGCTGCCAAAAGGGAATTAAACATCCAAAGCAGCACCTTCCGCATCTACCCATAGGAGATTAATGGGGTTTTAAGCCCATTTCCAGCTCCCCCTTCCTCTGACAAACCGGTTACTCAGAGGCTCTGGTCTATTTAGCAGAGCTGATGCAACACACCTTTGCACTCTGGACTTTGCACAAAATAAACCCAGCTGATTTTCCTGGAAGCAAATCGGGGATACCGATGGCACTGCACCACAGGCGTGCTGGTGAGGCTGGGAAACAGCAGCAATGACCAGGAAGGGGGGGTGATGGTAGGGTGGCAACAGAACTGGTCTTTAACGAAGGCGGCTGCTGGCAGGTTGGATAACTATCACAATCTGCCTCGCTTCAGTGCTTAATGATAGAGGAGATGGAAATGGGCATGTGCCTGAGGTGACTCAGGCAGCCGTGTGGCTAAACCCTTATGGTTTACACTGTTACTGTGCGACATGGACAGTGGGATTGAGTGCACTCTCAGCAAGTCTGCCAACGACACCAAGCTGCGTAGGGCGGCTGACACGCTGGAGGGAAGGGACGCCACCCAGAGGGACCTTAACAGGCTGGAGAGGTGGGCCCATGCCAACCTCATGAAGTTCAACAAGACCAAGAGCAAGGTCCTCCATCTGGGTTGGGGCAATCCCAAGCACCGATATAGGATGGGCAGTGACTGGCTTGAGAGCAGCCCTGAAGAAAAGGACTTGGGGGTGCTGGTAGACAAGAGGCTCAACATGAGCCGTCAGTGTGCACTAGCAGCCCGGAAAGCAGGTTGAGGGAGGTGATTCTCCCCCTCTACTCCACTCTTGTGAGACCCCACCTGGAGTTCTGCGTCCAGTTCTGGTGCCTTTACTACAAGAGAGATATGGGTGTGCTGGAACACGTCCAGAGAAGGGCCACGAGGATGATCAGAGGGCTGGAGCACCTCTCCTATGAGGACAGACAGAGAGAGTTGGGGTTGTTCAGTCTGGAGAAAAGAAGGCTCCGAGGAGACCTTATAGTGGCCTACCAGTATCTTAAGGGGGCCTACAAGAAAGCTGGTGAGGGACTTTTTAGGATGTCCGGTAATGGTAGGACTAGAGGGAATGGATTAAAACTAGAGATGGGACGATTCCGACTGGACGTTAGGAAGAAGTTCTTCACCATGAGGGTGGTGAGATCCTGGAACAGGTTGCCCAGAGAGGTGGTGGAAGCCCCATCCCTGGAAGTTTTTAAAGCCAGGCTGGATGGGGCTCTGAGCAACCTGATCTAGTGGGAGATGTCCCTGTCCACGGCAGCAGGGTTGGGACTAGATGATCTCTAAGGTTCCTTCCAACCCTAACAATTCTATGATTCTATGATTTTTAATCTCAGGAAAGACACCAGCCATTCCACCTTACGAGTGGTGCAATAAATAATAATAATGTAGCTGGCCACAGGTGTTTTGTGAGGGATTGCTCACTGCAAGTGCTAGAGTGGTGGTGGAAAGACAGGTCGCGTAGGTTATTCAAAAATCCCTGCGCTCCCATGGCCTAGCTCATGACGCATGCTATTGCCAATAAAATCGCAGGTGAGAAACTCACTCATCAACTGGCCCCAGGAGAGGAACGGGCCCATTGCATGTGACTGACAGGAACAAGAAGAACCCCTGAGCCTACAATAAGAGGTGGGAATGGATATTTTCTTTCGTTTGGCTCATTTGCACCTCCTGAACTGTGCCCTCTCTAGGACAACTAAATTTTGGCAGTAATATTATTGCTTTTTTCTTGTTTTCCTCAAGAAACCTATATAAAAAGTAGCACCTTGGCAGTGCTGCTTCTTGGGAGTTGTCATTTGTGCTGCTGCCAAAAGCCTGTCAGTGCCCTCAGCCAGAAGCCACCGTTTTCTCAGACCTGTGAGCCAGTACACACTCACCCACTGCAGCAATTCACAAATTGCATTATCGAATGAGTTACAGAATGGTATGTAATGCAAAGCAGTGGGGAAATGCCCTGGGAGGCCCAATGAAGACCATAACAACACAGAGACTTTTTTCCTTTGGACAATTTCTTGATCATAAATTGATTAGATAATCCAGGCTGCTAGTATTTACTTTTTGATGGGGCAGATTTTCTACCGACTTTCTTAATAAGGTTGCCAAAATTTGTTCTAGACTGATGACAGATACAAGGACAAACATGTTGGAGGAAATGTCAAGACTTCATTTCAGCGCAGAAAAGATCTGTGTTTCACTTGCTTAAATTGCACATCTGAAATGATGGCAAACTTTTTCAGCACTTAACATTACACTTTTCATCCCAGTGTGATTGATAAGAACGCTGCAGTCTCCTGTCATGAGGCTGTAGTTGTTAGCCTGCGTGCAAGCTTATTTTCTTATGAAAATTTGTGTCAAGTTCAATGTAGGAAGGAATAGTTCTCTCCTCCTAGGGCTTCCACAGTCCCTGATGGCACCAGTGTGGGATGAGCATCCACTAGAAGTACATCCTCTCATCCAACTGCAGTGGCACATAACTGTGAGCAGTGGTATCACCAGGAGAAGTACCAGGTAGCAAAAGTGGTGAAATAGCTGGAGATTTACCATTTTCCCAGTGAAGGTACCGTACAGAAGGACTTTGCCCCAGGGACGATGGGAGCGTAACTGTTCTGTTGCACGGGACAATTCCCCAGGCAGAGCCAGGAATAGGCAGTAAGGGAAATCCCACGCTGCTCCACGCTTTACAAGTCCAGGCTCCCAAGAACTCTTCTAGGATGGCCCAGGACTCCACGCAATAATAGTTTAGTGGCTAAAGCAGCATCACTGTTACATGCTCACTCGTCCATGCTTGAGGTGTGGTGTAAAAAGTTTTTACTTGTTGGAAAAACTGTCAGAGTAAAAAAGAAAAAAAAAGGCATATTCTATGATCTAGATGTTAAGGTCTCTGTTCTTCCAATGCAATTTGAATACATCTGCTTTTGCGGTACATTCTTGCACATTGTAGAATGGATCAATTCAGACCAGAATAAATAAATACCCGCACCCTGGAAATCAAGCTAGCTTAAAGATCTCTCAGTCTGAGAGTGGAAAAAAAGGAAGGTTTCAGAAAGACAGAAAAAAAAAAGCTTTTGAAAAGAGCACTGCATAGTACACTGTGCAGTTGCTACTGCATGTCTCCAACACAGAAGGAACCACGTTTTTTCACCAAATGCAGAAACATAAATGGAATTTCTGGTATTAGCTTAAAGAGCTTATTATAAACATTAAAACAGACCTAGGATTTGATGGCTCTGCTTCTCACAGCAGAGTGAAACTGATCCACAAAAAATAAGTAAATGGGAAAAGAAAACTGGTAAGCAGAGAAAGTAAAATTTGAGGGACATGATTTCTGTTTGGTGTTGGTGCCTGGAGACTAATTTCATTTATCAAAAAAAGGAGGAAAAAAATCCAACAAAGTGCGTCAGCGTATAACCTTGCTTTTGAAGGACAAAAATGGATATCGCACTTAGCTTACAGTCTGTCTTACCCTGAGGCATACTCGCTATGACAGTCATACTTCCAAATTTAACATTAAAGGCTGTCACAACTTTAAAAATAACCCCCCGATTTCCATAGATTGGAAATAGTAATGCAGGTCTGATTGTGCTAGGTAACTCTACCTGCTTCTTGAGGGAACACAAACAAAAAAAAAAATAAAAATCACAGGAGAAATATGTTATTCTTTGAAAATCTTTCATTGTCATACGTTAAGAGGAGCTTCCTCTGATGCTTACAGTTGAGGATTGCAACTAGAGTTGCACGGGAGCCTAAGTTATGGCTGCTGATGCATTTGTTCCCTCTGACCCCTCTGTGCTCATGGCTCCTTGGGGAAGCACAGGGGTACAGGGCAGGTGTACAGAGAAACTGCCTCAGACTATTCTTGCACTTTCCAATGTTGCTTCACTTTGCATGGAAAGAAATTACAGAAAACAATAGAGGGAAAAAGTAGTTTTGTCAGAGAAACTAAAATATTATTTCAGGCATTGCTCAGCAGGCCTGTCTGATACTGGTCTGTCTTAGAGACTCTTCTTCATATATCTGGTAGGAAATTAACTATTTTTGGATGTGTTACTATTTAGCAGACCACCTTTTGAATCCAGGTTACGTCTGGTAGCACAAGAAGGGAAATGGAGGCAGAGGACGGGCTATAAGCAGAAAGAGGCAGTAACTAAATATGGGAGCTCTCAATAGCCAGGTCTGGACACCCTCAAAATGAGGGTCCTAACTCTAATCCAACTCTTGTGCTCGCATTAGTTCAATTAGACCCCAAACTACAAATTATTTTCATGGGACGAGTAACTGTGATGGTCAAAGCATGATTTCAGAACGAGAAGCGTACGAAGGGATGTGGAAGAGAAGTGAGGAAGATTCATCCTCACAGTCAAGAAGTTTAAGTCTTTGAGTTCAACAGCCATCTTCCTTATAGCCATTATCATTGATCAGAGTCTTTAGAAGGCTGACCATTTCCAAATCAGCTAATGCAGATTTTTATTTTTTTCATGCGCGCTGTTAGTGGCGTCACTAAGAACTGTTTTTGGGGAAAACATAGTGCAAAGGACATCTCTTTGCACTAGTATCAGAAGCCAGTGTCATAAAGCATTTATTTTTCACATGATTCATCTGTGAGGGAAGGTTCATGGTTCACTACATACATCGTGGAAACAGCTGTTAGTATAAGCTGACTTTCTTCCCACCTTGCCCCTGCTCCAGAATGTGGCCACGTGTGCTGTGATAGCAAGAAGGATTCAGACCTGTATTTTGCTCTGCATGCCAGGTGCAGTATGGAGGGTTATAATTAAGTTACTCATTACCTTTTCTTCTTGGAAGGAGCCCTTATCTATCTATCTGTAGATAGCGTGAAGAGCTGGTTTTTAATTTTGTACTTGACAGCACATTGGAATGATTTTCCTTTAATCTCCTGCTAAGCACTGCTAAAATGCCTAGTCAGTGGAAAATTACCTTATCAATACCATTAAGTGAGAACAGCAGTTAAAGAGGCCTTTATTGTACAGCCCGAATTACCAGCATTGCCAAAGACTAATAAATTCTTGTTATGAAGCTTAATGTAGAACGTCATACCTCCAGAATAGGATGCACTTACTGCATCATTACGCATCATAGCACAAGCTTGCTGTTTGTTATGCAAAGCCTGGGAAAAGGTGTCTCTTCGACTTTAAGAACATAATGAACTTTTAAGAAGTATCTAAATGAACTCAGTACAGAAATTGGCAAGGCAAGAAGGTCACATACACAATGAAATACCTTGGCACAGGGCTGCACACACAATGGACAAAAGAAAAAAAATGGGGAGGGAGGAAGAGCTGTCTAGAGTGAACTCACAGAGGCGGGCAGCGAGCAAGCCTAGTCAGTATGAAATGTATATGGAAAGCAGTAATTTTCTAGCACACTCTCTGCAAGGACATAATTTCGATGTTTTTTGGCACAGATGGTTACTTAGTAAACAGACATCCAACTCAAGGTGGTTACTCCTTCCACCAACAGCTACATTTTTGGAGAGCTGTTTGGATCTTCCAGAAGATTTTTGGGACAAATACTGCCCATTGTGGGGAAAAAAGGTAAAGTGACTCAGGCAAAGCATTTATAACTTTAATAGGGGATGGCTGGAATATTCTTATACGTCCTGTATTAGAAACACAGCCTTAGAATCATAGAACCGTAGAATCACAGAAATGCCTAGGTTGGAAGGGACCTTTCAGATCATCTAGTCCAACCGTCAACACAACTGATAAAAACCATCACTAAAGCATACCTCTAAGCACTATGTCTAGCTGTCTTTTAAAAACCTCCAGGGATGGTGCCTCAACCACTTCTTTGGGCAGCCTGTTCCAGTGCTTAATAACCCTTTCAGTGTAAAATTTTTTCCTAATATCCAATCTAAACCTCCCCTGGTGCAACTTGAGGCCGTTTCCTCTTGTCTATCGCCTGTTACCTGGGAGAAGAGACTGACCCCCACCTCTCTACAACCTCCTTTCAGGTAGTTGTAAAGAGTGACAAGGTCTCCCCTCAGCCTCCTTTTCTCCAGGCTAAACAATCCCAGTTCCCTCAGCTGCTCCTCATAAGACTTGTGCTCCAGACCCCTCACCAGCTTCATTGCCCTTCTCTGGATTTGCTCCAGCACCTCAATGTCTTTTTTGTCGTGAGGGACCCAAAACTGGTCACAGCACTCGAGGTGGGGCCTCACCAGTGCCGAGTACAGTGGAACGATCACTGCCCTAGTCCTGCTCACCACACTGTTCCTGATCCAGGCCAGGGTGCTGTTGGCCTTCTTGGCCACCTGGGCACACTGCTGGCTCATATTCAGTCATCTGTTGACCAACACCCCCAGGTCCTTTTCTGCCAGGCAGCTCTCCAGCTGCTCTTCCCCAGCATGGGGAAAGCTCCGCTAACATACAATTGCCTGGAATTCCTGCTCGAATTCTGCTTGCTAAAATGCTGCAGCCTGACCTCTTGTTTGCAAATTATAATAGAGACAATACCAGCTCCGGGAAAAAGACAAAAGCTTCTGATTATTATACCAATCCTGCTGGTATCCTCTCAGAGCACTTTCCTAAGCAGTTGGTTCTTGGGATCACCCCCAATAGCAGGCATAGACAAGGGCTCCAAACCACGGCACTGTGAGGATGTAGGCCCAGTCACACAAATCCTTTCAGATTTAATCTAAGCTGAGCAGGCAGAGTCTCACCGGCCAGCTTGGCTAAATGGGAACTGGAGGGTCAGTAGAAGCCACCATGAGGAAACCCAGAAGGTCTAGAAAAACAACTATAAACATGTCAGTGAAATGCCTGTATTTTGGTATTCTGGAGAGGAATAGTTAGAGGCATCATTACATTGTGTGAAGCTCAGGGAATAAACTCTCCTAAGTACTGCTGAGTTAGTGCATATAGTGTACATTGTATTAATATATGCATTTTACTGGGTTTTTTTTGTTAAAATCCAGGAAGGCTACTGATAAACAAGGAAAAGCTGAACAGAAAATTAAATGAAATTTACTGGCATATATTTTGTTGTGGCTGTTCACTGAACAACAGGCTACCATGAAGCTCTATAGTTAGTATTACGCTGATTTTAGAACCCAAGAAAGCGAAAAACACCCGTCCCTTTTGTAACTTCTCGTTATATGGAACCAAGTTTAGCCGAAAGCTCCGCTGGGTTCAAACCATAAAGCTAGAAGTGTCAAAGGAGATCAGTCCATTTTCTCTCTCGGGCAAATCTGCATGTCAGACCGAGGTAGTCTCAGCAGGCAAACTGAAAGTAGATGTTGGCAAAATCCTTTCAAACAACACTATTCCTCTCCTGTTTATAGAAGCACACACAGAGGCACTGAGCACAAAAGGAACTGTTTGCTCGGTTTAACTGTTTGCTCAATTTTCTGTCTAAATAGCCAGCTTTTTTATGATCTTTATTGCATGTCACACCTGCTCTGTAAATGCAGAATCTCCCGTGTCCTTGGGAGTAACCCTCACTAGCAGCTGTGGCTGAACCAGCTGAGCAATGGCCTGCAAAGGCCTGGATAACAGCAACCTGGAGATTTATTTAGCATTTGTCAGCGGACTACTAGGTGGAAACTTGGAAATGGAAGTGCAGGCATGGCAGGAAGTGGAGAGCATTACTACACACCTGCATGAAGCTTCATTCTGGTGAAAGCAGGGATAGTATTAAATTCAAACACATGCACACACACAAAACTCTTCATCTTTTCTGCAAATGCTAATGGGACTTCCTACCTTCCATGTTCTGCTGAGAGGGGGCTTTATAATACTTTCCCTTCTTAGAGCACTAATTGTATCCTTCACACCAACAGTATCATGAACTTGATACTCCTCAGCCCAAGCCAGTTCAGGCAACTAATTTGGCAGAAAACTAATTCAACAGCCCCTTAACCCAACCAGCCTCTCCAAACCCACATTACTTTTTCCCCTCTCCTTTCTGCTATTTGTGAAAATGCACAGAAAATAACAGCTAGGAATACAGAAGAGGGGAGATGTGGAAGTTAGGACTCTTCCTCTTGACAGCAGCCTGAAGGCAGGTGAGTTCCAAAACATCAGGAAATCATGCCTATAATATACTTCCATGTTGTCCTTCCCCCCAGCGACTATTAGCCATTTGGTACATGTTCATACCAGTGAGGTAGAGAAAAACCTTTAGTTTCGCCAGGCCAGGATGTAAGGAGTCCACTTGCTGGACATTGGCAGAATGTATGTGGAAAAGCCAGGTCTTGCCTATGGCTCCTACCCACAACCACCACCTTGTCCTGGGGGTTTCCTCAAAATTAATTTTCTGAGAAAGAAAATCAAGCAGCTTTTTGTTTGTTTGTTTGTTTGTCTCCCTTAGAATAAGCACTCACATGAACTGAAGAAGGCTGGGCAAAGACTGTTAAGAAAAAATAATTGGGTCACCAACTACAACTAGAGAAAACCTTAGTGATGTGCCCCTGTTGCCTGCCATACAGTTCCAAAGCATCTTACCAGAAGCTGGTACTATTACTAGGTCCTTCAAGGCTAGGGGAATCCAGCTTTTTTTCCAGCCTCTATGCTGTGAGGGACAACAGACAGACAAAACCGGAAAAACAAAACCAAAAGAAATAAGAAAATTGGCCTTTAAAATCAGATTTCCAGGCAGCCTACGCAGCAAATTATGTGATCATTATTAATACTATGTGCTAAACATTTGGCATGGATTTCTGACTTCCCTGAAGTTGCACATCTTTCCTACCTGTTCCTGCAAACTATCAGTTCACCTTTGCCAACCAGAAAAACCCCTCCTCGTGGCATTTGTTTGCCCAACCTACCACTGATGCTGGGAGAAGCCCCCTTACTCTTTGCCTGACTCCCACCCCTGCTGGAAGCAGCTTTTACTTGCTCATTGCTGCTGGTGTTACTTCCCTCCTGAACAGGATTGGGGCAAACCCCTCCTCACAGGATCAAAACCACTCCACTCACACTTCTAAACTTCACCCCCACAGGGTCTTGAGCACGCATTTTGTCTCCCGGTTTGGAAGTACTGCGGTACCACACACCGCCCAACAGTGCACCAACTTCCCAACACCACAACATCCTCCCTCTAGGAAAAGGGGGAGTGAGGGCAGAGAGGAGGTGGCCACACTGAAATGGTGTCAGTGAGCTGGTGTGACCACGGCATCACCAGCATTAAGTGCCACTTCTTTCTGTGGACCGTAATTTGCTTCTCCTCTGTTTGAAAGGCACTGTGATGCCTCCGTGCAGACTCGCCTCCCCTGGCATGCTGCCGCAACAGGCTAAAGGGCACACATCCACCTCCGATTACTCATTCATCCTGGTTATTATTTTGTTCCCTTACAGCTAATGATAAGGGGTTAGCCTGCCTGCTTTATACAAGGCGCGTGCCAAATGTTCTCTCTCCCCGCCTTGTTTTAGAATGGCTTGGGTTTGAAGGGACCTTAAAGATCATTTAGTTCCAACGCCCCTGCCATGGGCAGGGACACCTCCCACTAGACCAGGATGCTCAAAGCCCCATCCAGCCTGGCCTTGAACACTTCCAGGGATGGGGGATCCACAACCTCCCCGGGCAACCTGTTCCAGTGCCTCACCACCCTCACGGTAAAGAAATTCTTCCTAATATCCAACCTAAATTTACCCTCTTTCAGTTTGAAGCCCTTACCCCTCGTCCTATCATTACACTCCCTCATAAAGAGTCCCTCCCCATCCCTTCTGTAGGCCCCCTTTAGGTACTGGAAGGCTGCTATAAGGTCTCCCCGGAGCCTTCTCTTCTCCAGGCTGAACAACCCCGACTCTCTCAGCCTGTCCTCATAGCAGAGGTACTCCAGCCCTTAAACCATCTTCATGGCCCTCCGCTGGACCCTTTCCAACAGGTCCCTGTCCTTCTTGTGCTGAGGGCTCCAGAGCTGCATGCAGTACTCCAGCCGGGGTCTTACCAGAGCAGAGGGGTAGAATCACCTCCCTCGACCTGCTGGCCACCCTTCTTTTGATACAGACCAGGATGCGGTTGGCTTTCTGGGCTGCAAACGCGTATTGACGGCTCACGTTGAGCTTCTCATTCACCAATACCCCCAAGTCCTTCTCCTCAGGGCTGCTCTCAGGCCATTCTCTGCCCAATCTGTATTTGCACCTGGGATTGCCATGACCCAGGTGGAGGACCTTGCACTTGGCCCATAGCAAAGCACATCCTTGCTGATGTAATAGAGTAGCAGGCTAACTCAGTTCCGCCGCTGGATGTAATCAGGTTACCTTGAAGTTCCTTTGATAAAGGCGACTTGTAGCATCAATTTTTAAACCATAAACAGAATTACAGACTTCTGTTATCGATATGGAATTAAAGAGAGGGAAGTAAAGAAGGGAGAGGATGAGGTCAGTGTTCAAAACATTGCATAAGCTGTAACTGTGAAAGAAGAAGAGAGTAGGGAAAAGGATGGTGAAAAAAAGAAAAAAATAACTTTATTTCAATAGCTTTCTTGTGAAACTAAGTATTCCAATACTCTCATGATAGCTGAGGAAGGAAAAGCAGAAGGAGAACAGTCAAATCTCACAGATTTCTGACAGACCATGCTCAGATGGAAACGAACCAGGCAGGCACATTACAGAGCTATCATTCCTCGGAGTTCTGGGGGCCAAATTTGCTCCTACCTTTGTCACTGCAGCCTGGGAAGACCTTGAATGCAGCCGAGTAAGACGAAGCACATCAGCAGGATGCAGTTCCTAACTCTTCGCGTTGGGTACAGGTTTTTGCACAAACTTTGTACTGTGAGGTATGAGCCTACTCAGATCGTGAGCATCACGTTTGACTAAAACTGATGGATGGAACTGGTTTCATCCAAATTACAGTAACAAGTCACTTGTTTCAAAAAAGTTTATTTAAACAAAGTAGGTACATTTCACAGAAATGGTTATAAAATGCATAGCATATTATAAACAATACTGTTACTTTACAGATACTAGTTGTTATTATCCTAAATATTGCATTTTAAAAACTAACCAGCCTGCTTGGTGAATCAGAAAGCTACAAATCCCCTGTTATCCTATCTTAGGCACTGTGAAAAAAAATAGTATGATATAACAAAGCAGGTGTCCACTTCTTCATTCACTCTACTGATTGTTTGTATTGCTGCATCATTAATGCCAATTCCTATTATGTGGAAAGATACGTTCCCTGGAGTCACATACCAAGAATAGATTTCCATCAACTGGAGCACAAATTCCACTTGCTCAGCCAATCAAACCCCCATGCAATGCCAAGGAAAGCTGACTGAGGGTCTTCACATCAATTAACTCAATGGACAGAGACCGCATGAGTGGACAAAAAACGTAGCAGTTTTTCCTAAGTTTTGCAGATAAGTCACACTCACACTGCTATTCATAAGCAACTTGACTGTAAGTTGGCAAGTCCATACATACTTCAAGCTTGACTTCAATGGAAACCGAATGCCCAGTAGAACAGACCTTACCCTCAGTGGTGATGCAATGCCACAGAAAGTGGGACTGAGCCCTTTTACAGCACCTGAGAACTGAGCACACCTCAAACTTTCAGTACTTCACATAACCAAATCCAGAGGTGTCTGTTTTCTGATCTTTGGGATGCCAGGGCACAAAGATGTAAAAATGAGGAGCGCAGCAGTGATTCATAACCGTAGCCGAGACAGATACCAGCTCGTTCACACAACACTTCAGTGCATGAGTCATGACTGAAATTCTTCCTATTTGCACTTCTGTGACAATAGGCAGAAAGCAAATGCTGAGGTAAAAGGAGTTGCACTAGGTTTGCACTGGTGTAAGCAAGTCTAGAATCAAGCAAGCTACAAAATCCATTAATTCACACACAACAGAGAAAGAAAAATCCCCTTATTTTCAAAACATATAGATACATGTAGATCAAAACACGTATGTTTTCAAAACATATAGATACATGCTCAAGAATAAACTGACTTTCTGCATTATGACATGAGCTTTACAGTAGTTTAAGATTGGCTTGGACTGAAAACAAAGAAACCTGAACTCCGGCCAGCAGAGGTCCTTTGGAACTGTTCATCAAGAGAGAAGAATGAAGTCTGAAGCAGTCCAAGAACACTGCATCGATGTTTCACTCACCATCTTCAAGTAGTTTTTGTAAGTTGTTCTGTATCTTAGAAAAAGAGAGAAAAATAACCGGAAGGCAGGAAGTGTTACACCGCATTTAAAAAAATGTAAAAATAAAATCAAGACATACTCTTCAATATACTCTGTGTGTGCACGTTAATTCTGTCACAACTATTCATACCAATGGTTTTCATGTTAAATGCTTCCTGCACTAGAGTCAAAGGAAACATCTGGATACAATCAGCCAGCAGCACACCTAACTAAATATTATGAGTATCTCCTGCAATTTCCTCCTACAGATTGTCTCGTTCTTTAGGTATGAGAAAATAAGGTAGAAAAAAATTAGAGCTAGAAAGAAAGGGACAAGAAACCCAACTATTTTGAACTTGATCAAAACCCAACAAAAGCCTCAAAGTCACAGCTCTTAGGTTTAAGTGGATAATTCAAATAGTTTTGTAACAGCTTCAGCTCCATAGCCGGCTATGACATGTGTGCAGCAAAATAAGGTTTTTGAACCATTAGTAGACATGTCCCATTTGCCAGATTCAGTGTCCTGATTATGGGTTATCTTCCCCTTGTTACACTGAAGGTAATGCCAGCCAGTCACATCAAGGATGCTTTGTGCAGACCTATTTTACACAGCCTATTTATACACCTTTCATCTCCTTGTCCTTAAAAGCAGAGAGGGGGGAAAATAGTGGGTCACATCCCCTGGCACACATGTTCTTGCTATCTTAATAACGAGCAGTCACTGGCTACAGAAGGTTTAGTCACAGCTACTTTCAGACTGTAATTTGAGGAGCCATTGTATTTCCGGTTCAAGGATACTATTTCTTAATCCTACCTCATGATTTCTAGCCCAGGTGCACGCCTTTTTCAAGAGGGGCATTTGCGGGAAAGGAAAACAGTAAGAAGCACCTAATTTCATAAAAGTCACTTAACGCATACACAGGAATTTCCTTTTAACAAGCTACATTAGAGTAAGGGAATGAGTAACTTTAGGTGATGTTTTCCCTCCCCCAATTTAATGCTTTATCCTCTGATACACGTGGTGCATTTTAACTACCTGTTAAATACACTTAAATGCCAAAACAAAATTCTGCTAAGCCATGGTAATTCCTTGGCTCCAAGTATGAAGCAGAGCTTGTAAAAATCACAAGGTCGCACTGAAAAAGTCATTGCAACACTCTCTTTGCACTGAACTTTTTTTACCTGGAGAGTACTTTTTAGTTTTTAACCTAGATAATTTCTGTGCTCTAGTTTACAATGCAGTGGTCTCACAGGAAACGAGGGGAGAGACAAAAAGTTACACTGGAACTTTTATGCTACCTTTGCTGCTGCAGCCAGCTGCAGACAACTACTAGCCCTTTTCACTAAGGCATATGAAACAGTTAAGCAACCACAGTAACTTTGCTCAGAGAATATAAAGCTATTCGATTTATACCAGTTTTGCAGTGCAAGAGTAGGGTCATACATCCTGTTATAACCACTGCTCATCTAGATTAGAGAGGACTAGGAAGTGGCAATATTCAGCTACAGGCAATATTCATTTAGCTTGTATGCACAGCAGTGGATTTTGTCTTGAGTATTTGGCAAATACAAGGTAAGACTTCAAGGGTCCAATCCTGCAGACACTAACTTAAAAAAGCGCATGACTTAAGATTCTAATTCAGGACAGTGGGCCACTTCTCTGGGAATAGCTGAATGATCCAACCATCCAGCTGCTTTTTACTGTGTGTCCAAGCAGAGACTATATAAGGGAGTGGGAAAATGCCCGGCCCCACTGCAAAGGGCTGGCTGGCTGGCTTCCCACTGGAATTAAGTGGGGTCTCCCATGAACCATCTTGCCAGCCTGTCCCAGACAGCTGGAAAGCAGTAACCTCTTCAGCGACCCAACTTGGCTAAAGACTGTATCTGGTAATCATCTGGTAAGCATTTTCCCCTTGTATTCATATTGTTATTATCCAGAGCATACAGAGAGGTTATGCTAGCAATATCACTCCAGACTTCCGCGGCAAAGAGGGTGGAGAGGTGAGGGGTAGAAACCTCTTCTTGACAGTCTTTGTAAAACCTACACCACACAGGTAAATAGTGATATTATATAATCCTACCTTTATGCTAGTTGAGAAACTTGGTTTGGGAAAAAAAGGTGTTGAAAGACCTTGTCAGGCACTCACTTTTAGAAACAGAGGTAAAAATAACCCATGTGACTGAAGCACATAGGAATTCAAGTAACTTCTGTTTTTGCTCCGCTAATACTTTTTTCCATGCTTGGCCAGTGCATGTGTTCCATTTCACACACCTGTACCGGGTGCAGTTCTCAAGGTTTGGGGGCAGGGAGCTGCAGAGGCAGCTGCTGTGGGAAAAGGCCAGATGTCCATGCTACAGCCCGTGGAGAACCCGTGCCAGAGCAGGCAGTTATTTCCTGAAGAGCTGGAGCCCTTGGAGGAGCCCATGCTGCAGCAGGGGGAACATACGGGAAGAAAGGAGCAGCAGAAAGAAAACTGTTACGTACTGATTGTAACCCCCCACCAGCACCCACTGGGGGCAGGGAATGGGGTGAGGAGTTGGGAGCAAAGAAGTCAAGTTGAGCCTGGGACAGGGGGGAGGAAAGGTGTTGTTCTATCATTTGTCTTTGTTTCTCACTACCCAAATCTGTTTTAACTGACACTATATGAAATTGATTTTCTCCAAATCAAGTCTGTTTTGCTTGCAGTGGTAACTGGTAAGCAGTCTCCGTGCTTTTATCTTGATCCGTGAGTTTTCTCCTCCTATCTTCTCACCCTCCCCTGCTAGGAAGGCGGAGTGAGAGAGCGGCTGGGTGGGCATCTGACTGCTGGCCAAGGTTAGCCCACCACAGCACCTAAAGTGGAAATAAGGTCTGCACACCCACTCTTGTTTTGCATAGGTTTCCAATTTAAGTTGGCAAGTGCATTTAGTTTTGCAATTAGAGAATGTCAAAAAAGTAAAGTTCAGGTCAGGTATAGGGAATTGTACAACTGGTGCAGCAGCATTTGTTTTACTAAAGTGAAACAGGCAAATTCCAGCCACTTCATTTGAAGAGGCTGACTACATATGAAAGTGAGCATCGTTTTTCTTCATCAAAAAATTAAAACTCAAAAAAACCCATCCCAGACAGAAAAGTTCATCAAATAGTAATAAAGGTTAAATTCAGAATCCTTAGCCTTGATGGACAAAACCAATTTGAGATCATTACATACAATAATTACCCTTGAAGCAACCAGTGTATTAGTATTCCTGGTTGTAAGCCTCAGCTCAAGGCAAAACATTGCCATATACCAATGCCTGTAGTTGGGTTAATTTATTGTCAAAAAAACAGTCCTTTGTCTAGGAAAACATGCCAGCTTCTGATATCAAATCTAGGGGTAACTTATCGCTTTTCAAAATAACAGACTATAGAAATTCAGCAAGAACCTGATTAGTGTATCAGTATTTGCATTACATCATAGGAAGTTACCTTTTCCAGTTTTATAAGATTAGCAGTTAACTCATCACAAAGGGCATCAGCATTAATTTGCAGATGAGATCCCAAACCTTGGCGCACAGGATGTCTGTCAAACAAAATGAAGAAGTAACTGTGGCAGATGTGAAAAAAATGAAAACAGAACTGAGAGATACATGTAGATGGGAATACAGTGGTGACATTGTGAACTGTACTTGTTTCCAGAAACAAAGGCCTAAGTCAGTTCTGCACTCCTGACTACATTCTTTATGAGGTCTCATTCTCCAGAAGTTTGTATGGAAAACTTTACAGCTATTTACACTGCAAATAAGTTGAAAAGTTGCATAAGTTCCATGTCCTGTGACTTGGAGGAAATCAAGAAGCCCAGCCCCTTGACACTGTAGAAGTGCACATTAGATCATCCTGTATCTTGTACTATTTGTGATCAGAGCAACAGAAAACAGGACTTTCTCTTGTAAGAGTGCTTTAGAAGAGGGACACAGTGCCCTGCTAATAAAAACATGCCAAACTTTTGGCTTTTGGCAATGGCTTTTGACATTGCTTACTACTAGAGGCAGATTTACCCCCCTCCTTGCATTACTGGCAAAATATAAATGCAAGCTTGTTTAAGATAAATAACCGCTTCCTTCCTACTCCTTTTTTACCAATAAACTAGCTCTGTCTTCTGACAGATGCATACAAGTCCTACTGCCTTCCACAGAAGACAGCTGATAGCAGTTGGATGCTACGCAGCACGGTCATTGTTCAACATGACCACAAGCACACTGTCAGAGTGACCTGTTTGTCAGGGATGGGTCATCAAAGACAGCTGAATTAACAAGCACACTTATTCAAGAGTTTGCTACATGTTTGCAACACTTTGGAGACAGTTCCATCCAGCCTGGGTACAGCTTTGTCTTGAATTTTATTTCCCCCCTCTGTTTTTTGGGTGGTGCCTCTCCATCTGTCAGCATGCCCACTCATGCTACATGTGGCTGCAGGTTTTGCACTGAGATTTACAAATTACTTTGGAATCCATGTTTTTCAGAGCTGCTCAGGAAAAAAATCAGTTATAAAAAGGGGAGAAGAGTTAATGCAAAATTTAATGCTGAGTAAACCGACTAGTATTCTCAGCATTATCCAGTTAATTGCCTTCTGTCCGAAAAGAGGAACAGGAAGCTGATACAACTTACAGTGGCTTACTGCTGCGGTGTGTGCCCCTGCACTGCCTCTCCATTTGATGTTTGCATATTTCCTATCCATGCAACATGGAGAATAAAAAAAAAAAAAAAAAATGCATGGGCAGATGACATCCATGACTTTAGCTACAGAATGGAACTATCTATGGAACTATGGCCCCTTTCCCTGTTTCCTCTTTAAATATGCAAAACCTTTCCCTTGGTGTGTCTGGATTTTTTTATGTGTTTTGTTTTGCTTTAGTGGTGCAGTTTATTTATTTTATTTTAGCAAGACAGGATATCAGTTTCTAAAGAGCATATAGACAGCCCAAAGCAAGTCAGATGTATCAGCCCAAAGACTACGAAGTACCTTGTGTCATCTTAGGCTAATCAAATGGCATTAAGACTGAAGATGGAAGCTATACCTTTTCCACAGTGTCATTGCTTTTTGATAGGAACTGCTCACTTCAGCAGTTTACACTGAAGTTACCGCTATCCGAAACATTCTCGAGGCAGTAATACGCTGTGACATATCACATTTGTACTAAAAGTCTTAAACAGAAAGCTGTGAGATGAGGCTAACACAGACACAAGAACTACAGGACACTGAAGTCCCACAACGGCATCACAGTATCACAGTGGTTTCTGAAGAAAACACATCAGTGTGACAGATACTGGAAAAAGATTTTAAAACCCCAAAATTTTTACAGAGTTTATCTTACTCCTTAATATGTGACTCAAAGGATGTGATGGAAATAAGGCGTTCCTCCAGGACATTGATTTTGTATCTCATGTAGAAGGTAGAAAATATTAATACACAAACACTGTAAGAGAGCAAATAAGGCACATCAGTTAATGGAAACTTTAGAGGTACTTGACAAATTTAACATGAAAAGCCATTTAAATTGTTACTTGTACATGTTGAATAATAAAAGTATCATTCTTAGAAACACCTCAGGAATACCCATCAGTGGCATTCAGACAGTTGCAGTTATCTCAGCCTTAAGTATGGCTTTGCTAAGTAACATGTAAAACGAACCTGCAAGTAGTTAAACTCTTTTAATATTTCCTGAACCAAAACACCCCTTGCTTTTAAAAGTAAAAGGCCTATTATGTAAGCTTGACTCGGCATTTCTTCTTCTGAAAAGTCTAAAGGCCACAATTCCCAATAACTTCTGTTTTTCCAAGTGAAGCTTAGATTATATTAATTTATGTAAACATAAGAAAACCCTAGTATTTTGGCAATCTTGGTATTAACTGCTAACTTACAGAAATGCATAAAACACAAGTACATGGTTCAGAGATAAAAGCTTCTGGGACTTCACTTTGTGGAAGAACCTGAAGGCTTCAGAATGGCCTGCGAAAAAAAGAACAAGTGTAACTTTGATCAAAGCAGACCACAGCACACAAACAGTTTTCTGAAGCATGCAACAGATAATATAAATAGAGGGATAAACAAGAAAGAGATATTCCAAATTATGTGAACTGACACAACTATGCAAACAACTTACTCCAGCTGAAGATCTGCCCTTGATTCCTTACCATTTCGAGGGTTGTTTCGGGCTTTTCCATCAGGTCCACGTTTACTGTGTGTATCTGAACGGACAGACTTTGCCTCAGCCTTGGAAACTTTCAAGTGAGTCTGTGTCTCAACGACATGATAATCTGTTAAAAGCAAGATTTGTAATTTAAACTGATATATGAAGTCAAAGGAAGCTGTTGGTAGATTAAGTTAGTCAAGGAGCAGGGGAAGAGGAGGATGTTAAAAGGTGCATTTCTGGACCAGTTGGTTTAGTAGCCTTAAAAGAGTTTGCA
This sequence comes from Stercorarius parasiticus, assembly GCA_013396915.1. Lineage (NCBI taxonomy): Eukaryota > Metazoa > Chordata > Aves > Charadriiformes > Stercorariidae > Stercorarius > Stercorarius parasiticus. The sequence continues at coordinate 80,335 of VWZL01001527.1, forward strand.
TAGTAACTCCATATTATCACAAAACATAAAGAAGCACCTGGACTGAAAGAGGATGATGTATGCTGCACTTACATTTCCAGATCCTTTGAAAGATGGCAACCTATGCAAACTTCGAAGGTTATCACTCAATTTCCAGTCAGAATATTATACAGACACAAAAGTCATCTCTCAAAAGGACTGAATATGCTAGAGTAATGATTCCAAATTGCTTTGGTAGCAACATCAAGTGGAGATACTGCATTGTTACTTTGAAAATGAGATTATAGCTCCCTTTCCTGACTTTTTAAAATGCAGATGATGTCTTGAAAGAGATGGGACAGAAAAACTCAGTCATACTCAGTTTTGTTCTTGCCTTACTTGCACACCCTGGACTGCTCTAATGATGCTCAAGAAACAGAATCACAGGTGACAGACATGTTCCCCCCCACCCCTCAATTCCTTTTCCTAAGGTGATTCTTTGACTGGATATTGGTTTTTCACTTGTGGAAAAGGAAAATGGAAATGTCTGAAGTAGCTATTACGTATTAAGGCAGACAGTAAAATCATTATTCAGAAGCATTCATGTGGGAAGTGATGACACCACAATTTAGTTACTGCTTCACAGACACTACCAAACAATTAAAAATACACACACAGTAAATACCAAAGACCAATGAAAGCAAAGAGCCCCAAATCATGCAACTGAACAAAAGAAACATAGGAAAAAAGAAGAGTTAATTAAAACTAATGCGATAGAAAACTGCCATAAAAAAATGACACTCTTTCATTTAAAAGTAATGGTAAAAGTTTCTTATTATATAAATTTTTTTATAGTCAAGACAGAACCTGAAGTAATAACAGCATAACAACGCATTTTTCTAAGAACGTTCAGCATGTGCTATATAAAACAAGTTCTATTGTACTTATGAACTTACATGCAGTGAGTTTCCACACAGCATTCCTGCTAACTAGGTGAAGAACTTGAGGCATATAAGAATACAAACAGTAGTGATAAGAAAGAACAACTATGGACAGTATCTTCAAGTGTCTTAATAACTGCCAAGAATAAAATGAAATTTAAAAAACAAAACCACAAAAACATATGTCAAAAATAACTTTTTTTGATGACCAAAAGCCATCATGGTAGAATACCCTATTTGTATAGATTAGAAGAACTTGCACTGTGACTTGAACAACTTTAAAATAGGGGCGGTTGTTTGTTTGTTTTTCTTTTTTTAAAGGAGGAACATGTCCTACATTGTATCTCTGCAGCGTAACTGATGGGGGATGTGGGGAGCAGATAGTACACAGCTAAGCAGCTAGTGACAAATCAGATCCGCTGCTGACCAAGTTATTTTCTGAGTCTGGATTGCAAAGGGATATAATAATGGAAGTGCAGCTATTTTGGTTTTGAGGAAGACCTTAAAGAACATGTAATTCTCCAGGATTGTGGAGAACATAGATTCCACATCAGAAAGGGATTACAGAAGCAAAACTGACAGCTAAACCGTTCTAATTTTCTTGGGGCCCCACGATCCTACTCACCTTGGAAGCATTCCAGCTCTGGGGTCTGTGAGCCTGTGCTGCTGGACTCTTCCATCTCTTGTCTCCGCTGCTGCACTATTCCATCCAGATCAGAATAGTCTTCACTGAAATCCTGTTGGGGAGACAGGTCACAAGAAAACTCAGCCTTGTTCTAAATCTAAACAACCTTATTTCCTCTGACCTCCCTCTAGAAACTGAACCAACAATTAAAGATTTAAAATTGTTTAACCAGGAACAATTTCTGATATCAAGATAACAAAATAAGCCTGTATGATCACCAGAACTCAAGCCTCATCCCCTGCCTTCCTTCAAGTGAAGGGATTAAGTCTGTGTGCAAAAGAAAAGACTGTTATTAGACTACACAGCTCTTTCAAATGTCTGAACAGAAGAAGGACTGTAACTAGAAACACTTCAAGAACCACTCATGACAGAGGAAGAAGCAACTTTAAGTCAGTACAGAGAGCTGTGAAACCTGACTGCACATAGAGCATACAGACTTTGGAATATATCCAAAACACACACGTGTATATATACTGCATGTAATCAGATCAAGTTACAGTTATGCTGATCATTCCTGCTGCTTTGAATTTTTAAAAAACACATGGAAGTTCTAGAAAGACGTCATGATTTCCTTCAGCTTCTTTTCTTCAGACACTTTAACTAGTACTTGCAACGAAAGGTGCCATGTAACAAAAGAATGGAGTATCTAAGCCATTTACCAGAGGCAGAGCTGTAGGACGATCAGCCCTGAAGCTGTTTTCTGCAGAGGAGGGATTTGGACTGTTGCCCTTGCTCATATCCTGAAAAAAGCAGACGTGTTAACACGGAACACTCTCAGAAACCACCTAGCATTTAAAAGCAGAAAAACCAGTAATATTGAACACAAAGCTACACACCATCTTCACTCCCATTAGTACTTACCTCAAGATGTCTACAGATAGATTTTAATAGCTTGTACGTGGTATCTCTGGAGAGTAAGGAGACAAACATGTACTGAAAAACAAAAGTTCCAAAACTGTTTGAGAAAAGGCATACAGTACAACTTTCCTTTTACCAAAGTAAAACAGGTAGGTGGTTTTGCTGATTAAGTAACTATTCTCAAGAACTTTTGTATAGCAGGAAAAAACCTTCACTCCATCTAAGACTATGACCTGAGGTTAATCACAAAGAACACAGAACAGGCACACAAAAGTTACCACGTTCTGCTGCAGGAATCAGAGCACAGTCCAGATCTGCTCTTTTTTTAAGAAAGACTTTGTATACTACATTTTACCTGCCCCTTAAGGGGGAAAAAAAAACAAAACCAAACCAACAACAAAAAAACCAACCCAAACAAAACCCAAACAACAACTATTTTTTGTACAGTCTCCTGCATCCACAAAGTATTTGTGCAATGAAAAGAGGCTGTTTCTAAAGCTGCTTTTAGGACAATCTCATTTTCTACTGGTTCATACAATTACTATTCCTGAGTATCCTGAGTATACAGTATGCAACTATATTTTGTGCATCTAAGGTATTGCTGGTCAGGTAAGAGACCCACGTAAATGAAAGAATACTATCAGAGCTGCCAACAAGGCAGGTAACCCTCTGTGCATGCACTTCCTGACCCAGCTGTTTCAGTTCCCCCAGCGCTACAACACAGAAGTCTTGGAGAATGGGGAATGATTGATTACAGAGAGCAGGTGGCAACCAGAGATTCTGTTTCTTATTTTCTCACCAAGTTCTACATAGCTTTGTTTACTGTGGATCCAAAGAAAAAAGACAGGGAGTTAGTAAGAGGAAAAAAAATGGTCATTGTCTGTCACAACAGAGAAGGCAGAAGAAGCTAGGATTTTCCTCTAAGAAACGAGATCCTCCAGGGTCCTAAGTCTAAATGTTCACATGCAACCAATTTCTATAGCTGTTTAAGTGTCTACTTGGCACCTTCAAGGATCCCTCATATTACTGCCAATAAGGAGGGAAGAAAAAAAGAAAAGTAGAAAAAAAAATAAAAAAAAAAGCAGGCAGAGTGCATTAGCTTTGCCTTTTATCAGTACTTACCCTATCTGTGACTGTTGCTATGATCAGAGCATTTGGCACAAGAAGGGCAGTTTTGGTTTTCTTCAAAAGTGTCACTGAGAGCACAGGTATACTAATCTGAAACAAGATCAATGTAGTGTTAGAGACAATACACACACAAAAATCTGCGCATTCTTTCACAGAAAGCCAGCCTACCAACTGTGATAAGGCAGACCTTCAACACTCTTCATTCAAAGATTTCTCTTCTATGTCCATGAGTACTAATAGTTCATATGAAACAGGTATGGTTTCATATTATTACTATTTCTTAGCTATTTTTACATCTGCTTTTATCAGATGCCAATCCAGGCTTTTGTCTTCCTCTCCTGATCCCTTGTGGCTCTTAAAAGACTACAGGTTTAGTTCACTGTAGATCTGCAGAACAAACCAGTCTTAAAGCTAGGCTTCTTTGTTTAGAAACAAAACATTTCAGGACACATCAGACTAGAGAGGCTTGTTGAAGAATGAACATAAAAGTCTTCTCACCACTTACAGATCCTTTAGTCTGCAACAGTTCCTTCCTGCTTTGGGGTTTACATCCAACCCCATTAGCTTAATATCTGCTAAATTTCAGAGTATTTAACTTCAGATACTCTGTATGAGCTCTTCTTGTAAATCCAATAGTACAAAGGACCAAATACCTGGTTTGACTTTCAGTTGAAAAGCCTAGGGCTTAGCGAGTTAGGCAAATATAATAATCCTGCATACACATGATCAAGGTACAGCTCCTGTTAAAAATTCCTTTGGCACACACTGTCACAACTACCTGAGAAATTTGGAAGCAAGATTAAAAGCATACAAAGATTGTTCAACAAGCAATCACGCACCTGAATTAAAAACACATGGCAGTACAGAAAGAGAATTAATTTACTCTGTGCATGCTTTCATAAAACCTTGTTAACTTCTGTTCAGAACAGCAACACAAAGTCATGAAATGAAAGATTGTTTCAGGTAACAAAAAACGCACTTGTGTACATTGGTCTGGATACAAGACTGCAACCACTGTTGAAGCACGGCTAATCAAGTATCTGCTTGTCATCTATGGGCTAGAACCTCGCTCTTTACCAGGTACTTAGTTTTGCTGAAAAAGTGTGCTAGCAGAAACACACCAAACCAACCCAAAGCATATAATTTTAATTATTCTTAGTCCCAGGCCTGGGTATAAGAATCCGTAAATCTGGTCATAATCTGTTCTATTGATTTTTTAACATGTCAACTCCATTTGTCCTGCTTCAGAAGCCATGTCTTTTGACAATGGGTAATTAAACACTACAACTTTTCTTCTTAAACTGCACCTTGTATCACAAAGTCTTTGCAATACTTTTCAAAACTGCTTTTTCTGGGAGTGGGGAGAAGGGAGCAGCTATGGTGTGTGTTTCATAGGAAAAACCCATAATCCTCAGGTAGCCAGAACAGAATCTTTAAAAAAAAAGAGAACAAAACAACAGACCAACCCAAAACCAAACTGGAAGTTTTTTTCAGCAGAAATTCTGCTAATACTAATGGTTAAAAAAGCAGCTTAGAAATTTTCTAATTGGTTCAGTTCACTTCAAAGAACTTTAAATCAGAGACATTAATGGCATTCTACTGCATGCTATTTTGATGGATAACATTACTGTAATCAAGACTGAAGCGTACTTAAGTGAGATTAAGTACTTGCTTACGGCACTGTTACCCCAGCATTAGATTAAAATGGTAAAATCACCGCAAAGTACTTTATGTCCACCTGGAGTAATGATTATTTCAGGAAACAAGGTTCACTGGCATGCAAGTTGGAAAGTAACCAAAATGTGTAAGATAATGCTTAGCTCCAGGAGAGACCCAAGGCCAGTATTTATAGCCAAAACAGAACTACCTGGAAAGATAGTGCTGTCTTTCAAAGCCTATTCAATCCTGCAGAAGCAATTTCTTATTTCTGATTATGCACAGTGTTTACGCTGCAGACTCAGATCTCCTGACTTGCATGCCTATCCCCTCCACCAAAGATTGCTTTCTGCAGGTAGAAGAATTCATGTTGAAAAATTTGTTAGAACATGTAGACCTGCTATTTCTCAAAATAAAACACTTTATCACTAAGCTTAAACTATTTAATAAGTCCTAAGCAATAGAGATTTTGTGTCTTGGAAACTTTGTCAGTGTATCTGACTGCTAAGAATGTTCCTCTTACTCTCAATCTTGATTTCTCTTCCCCCTCTCATTACACTATTTTTCATTATATCCCTGATTTTCCTGCTTTTTTGTTGATGGTATTCCTAAAAACTTGTGCCTGCTGTATGTGACTGAACAAATATTTAGATGTTGGTTGCAGGGGTAGGGGAAGACAGATGGAAGTAAATGATCAGGTCTATACTCTTCAGTCTTCATCTTCCCCACAATGTTTTCTGAAAACAACGATCCAGAACTGAATAATTTGGGATATCACTATAGCTACATTTACAAATACTGTCTACACTACCCCATCTTGCAATGTTTTCCTTTTTCATTTTATACATAAATATGTATGTATTCCTGCATTTAAAACCCTGTTGACAAAGATAATTTCCTAGTACTATATGATTATCATTCTGCATCTTTTTTCCCAGGTTTTTCTAGTAGAACTCTACCAAGTAGACTACATTTTTGTATATATTTAGTGTGGTTTGAATCTAGAAAGCTGTCCCACAGTTTGAAGTAGCCACACTTGTTTGTGGTGAACAGCAGATTGCTTGTACAGCCGCTTCAATTTTAATTAAACTAATTGCCAAGATAACTAATTATGAATGACAGTACCCAATCATTTTTTAATTTTGATTTCCTTTCCATCTGCATTAGTGTACTGCCTATGACAAATAGAATCCATTAACTACGAATCAACAATAACTGAGTTTATTGGGCCAAGCAGTAAAACATAATAACCTGTAAGGTCACTATGAACAATGTGTTGTTAATAATTTTAAGCATTCTTTACACCTATTCCACCGTCTTAAAATCCCTTTCAAAGATAGATTGTGTTCCATCAAAATGGTTGACAGTAGAGAAATGAGATACTGTCAACTCCTAAACTGGTTTCAGCCCCCAATTAACTTACAAAGGGTCTAGATCTAACCAGGAACTTCATTCAAGGAAGTACCCAAGAAAGAAGATGAAGAAATTCTTGCAGGAAAATGATCTGTTTCCCAATAAAAGGCCAAAAACAAAGCAGAGTTCATGTAAACAAAGAAAACCACTCCAAAAGCTCCAGACCAACAGAACTAAAACTCAGATCTTTTCAGAAACATTTTATTTCTATGCGTATGCATACCATTCACCACAGGGGCCCAAGCCTTACGTGAGTTGTATCTGTATATAAGAAAGAGTAAATCTTGTAAATGAGGATCTTCCTGACTGTTCACATCCCATTTCTGCTCTTCATACTAGGCCAATAAGTAAAAATCTAGCAAACTGGTTTTTCTTTCCCCATTCTCTGTTTACGCAGAACAGAAGGGAGTGCTAGAAGAATCCCTCAAAGACCTTTGCCACTCAACTCAGAAGCCAGCTTTAGTTCTTCCTCTTCAATTACCTTAATGTGCTTGATCCTCCCCTCCAGTTCCCCAACTACATTCTTGTAGTGCTTATACTTTTCAGCCTTCCTTCCTCCTCCTCTCTGAAGGGAGATAATTTTGTACAGTTTGTGGTATGTGGGCTTGACAGTGCCCTCACCACTGCATGTCAGACCCTTTCCTTTCATCTATTTTTTTCAGACAGGAAGTCCCTAAGTGAGAAACTCGATCTTTAATAATAATGCTGCAGTTCTAGTGTGACTTTCAGGCATCACTTCTGAACAGTGACTGCACTCAGTAATACTTAGAAGCATCAGTAGTATTCTAGCTTTGCATAATAATGTGAACTTCTGATGATGAACAAATTGTTAAGGAATAGCATTACTGTTCTGTACATAAAGATTTTACTAACCTTAGTGTCTTTACCAAAAACTTTGGAATGGAAGCAAATCCAGTTTTCAGAAAGGAATAACTTTCCTTGGTACAGAATTTCTTTCTGCAGAGCACAGGTAAAGCCTGAAACAAATAGATACTCTATAATCTTCAAGGTAACCACAACCCAAGCCAACCGTTATCAATTTGGCTTTTGTTTTGCTCTTTTTAAAAAGCCATAATATGTTTAGGTTTATACCTTTTGATAAACATTGTCAAACCTTGAAATACTTAGTAAGGTTAACTAATACTGACAAGCTCAGTATATTTCACAGGCCTAAATTTAAACTCAAAATAGCTGAAGAACAAAGACTGAAATGCATAGTAACATGCAACTGGCTCCCCGGAACCAAGAATCCTTTCTGAAAGAGTACCACCTAGCTTCCTATAAACTTTTTGACTAGCTTTCAGGTAACCATATTATGTAAATGTAAAGAGCTTAATGAAAGGGTTTTGCTTTAAACTTTTAGATCCATAGCAGTTGTCTGGACTGGATGACCAACAGAGGTACGACCCATGTAAAGTAATACTGCTTTTACTTCACAGCCACTGAGCAAAATCATTTCTCAGTCATGAACTGCTTTCCTTGTATTCCTTTAAAGAAACATTTGTTACACATATCTATGTAGAATTCACTTGTTATAACTACCACAGAGAACAGTAGAATCTTTAAGTCCTTCTGCTATGTTGAGAGATATCAGTTGTTTAGCTTAAATAAGTAAGTTTTAATTAGAAGAAATTACTTAGGGTTATAATATGGTGTGGTTTATGCTGTTTGCCTAGCTTTACTTAGCATGAATAGCCAGATTTGCTGAAGCCTTTAAGCAGCAATAGAGTTAATTTTCTCAGTAATTTTCCTCACAGATGGTATAGGGCTGTGCTTAGTCTCTTAGTGTAAGAAAAATGTTGATAATGCACTGATGTTTTGGTAGTGTTTTCCCTAAGTCTGGGGCTTTTCCATTCGCCACATTCTGCCAGGGAGCCCAGGTGTACAAGAAGCATAAACCAGGAGATATAAGGAGGTGACAACCCTGAGCAGAGACTGCACATCAACATGATAAGAGCAGTCAAAAGCCTGCCTGGACACAGAAAAAGAATCCCAGACGGTGTTAGAAGATACCAAACCAAAAATCACTACTGGACTAAAAGACATGTGAAAAGCATGTCAGGGGCAGGTGTAGAGATTGCAAGGGTGTCATTGCCCACGGATTTCTTTGTTTGAGGTCCCTCTCTGGAGGCACCCAGCCTGGGCTGACCCTGCTGCTGGACCTCTCAATTAAATTACTTATTTTATAAAATCTGATGCCTGAGACTCTGCTGCGGGAAACCTAGAGTGGAGCCTGAAGGAGGAGGGATCTTGCCTGAGAGTGAGCGTATATGTGTGTGAGGAGTGGGAAGGGGCAGCTGTCGGCTCCCAGGGGTCACCCGCTGCGAAGGGACCCTGGTCCGAGCAGGGAAAGACTCAGGTGGTGTGTGTGCCCCTCCTTGAGTGGGGTGGGAATGCTTGGGCAGCAACTTCTCCTTTAAAACCCTACCAGTGTTTTTAAATATTAAAGTATCGTCAACAGCAAAAACTCAAGCTAGTCACTTGACCAGTGCTGTCTCAATTAAGGAGTGACTTTAGTAAGAAAGCTTCAATACCAAAACAATGTTGCACCAGGTTACTCTGCTAGGAAGCGCAAAGCAGGCTACAATTCCCAAGGATGCCCTGCCCAACATACGACGATTTACGTTTTGCAACATTACAACAAAAACACCCACTGCATGCAGATGAAGTCCTTGTAGCTCCAGGAAGCTGGAGTTTAAGGTTCTTAAAGTTCAGGTGCTCCCTCTTGTACATCACCACAGTTGGCAGGTAACAACATTATCTTAGATCCACAGCCAGCAACGACAAGGGGGTTAATACTTACTTTGTTTCAGTGGCTCATCAATGGGAACATCTAGAAACAGCTTATGAAAGTGTGCATTTGCCTTCAGCTAAAAAACAAAAAGCCCCACACCCAGAGACACGTGCCTTATTAGATATTCTTACAATCAAGTGACCCATTCCACTTCCTGTCCTCCCAATACCTTCTCATTTTGCCCACTTGTTTTGTAATAAATCCTCATTTTTGCTATGTGGTTATTAAGTATGTATCCTGCTTTGCCCAGACTCTAACACAATGACGAAAAAGGAACCTATGTCCTTATACAACCACAAGCTATAATATTGCTAAACAAGGGGGCTCTCACAGTAGTTATGTATTTACTCTTATTATATAAAAAAGTCCATCCTCTGCCCTACCTGATTTGAAGCACGTTTTTTCCTTTCAATCTTGGAGTCACTCTTGATATCCATTGTCAGCAGTGGACTATCTGTGCTGCTCTTTGTCCTGCAGATTAAAAAAGGCATCCCATAAAAGCTTGGACTCAGTTTATTAGTCTTGTAAGTTATCAACAGGATGTTCTTTTCCATGAAACATATTAATCCTTTAATAACTACTACCCAATTCATCAAGGATTATGCAGCAATAAAGAGGAGTATATCTTATTCTCAAACCATGTCAGCCCTCACTGAAAGTCTTCTTTTAATTTAGAAGCAATATTCTAAATTACTAGTTGTAAGAAAGTAAAAAAAAAAGTTTTTAAGACATTTTTACAACTTAATGAATTATCACAATGCTTAGCTTCATGTTGGTTTGTTTCTGGGCAGCATGTGAAATACTAACACTAAGCACGTTACTTATTAATGCAAGATAAAAGCTAGTAGCTGAGAGGGCAACTTGTACTATAAAGTGTGAGATCATTTGGGAAGTCCAACAGAGAAAAAACACAGGTGCACAAGTCAGAGGATGGCTGCAAACTGCTTAATGTAGTGTAATGAAATCATTAGGATAGTCAGCAATCCTAGAGGAGAAGAGAGGGAATTGTGAGTGTCAGCTGCATAGGAAGTTGTACCTGTACAGCTTTAGCCATTCACATTGGAAAATATAAACAAACCAAAACCCCAACAATTCTAGAGCAGAACAAGTACAGAGGAAAGTCTCTGTGGGTGGCTGGGAAAACAACTTTTGTTTGTTTTGTACATGAGAAATTAATGGCATGGACTGTTCAGAAAAACAAAAACAGAGGTGGGACAACAGTGTTTCATGAACTAGGAAGAGAAGAAAATTATCCCCAAGAGCTATTTAGCACAGAACAAAGCATATCAACAGGCTATAAAAATAAGGTAGTTCTTTTTTAGAAGCCTTCAGATTCAAACTGAAGAACAGAAGGAAAAACCCAACACAGGACTCCTATACTGAATGACCTGAAGAACACGTTGTGCTGAAGATTCAATGGGGAAAGAAAGGTGTTAAAAAAGTTTCCATTATGGCACCTTATCCTGCACAATAAGTCTTCTTTACTTTCCTAAACTTGAGAGGTTCAGGATTTCCAGTAAAAACTGTAAGGATGAGAGGAAGAGAACCCACAAGTGTAGTGGAGATACAGCTGGATTTAGGAAAGAGATCGTACAGCAGGACTGACTTAGATAGCAGGGGGACTTGCTGCATATCTCAGGTGGTCCCTCACAGAAGAAAACTCTAAAAAACATCTGTATGTGTATTTGTGTGCCTATGTCAAGGAACAGTGAGCCTTACAAGAACTTATGCCAGCCCCTCACCTGCACACAGCCAATTACATTGTATGTGAGAAGTAAGATAGGAAAGAGTTTGCAAAAAAAAAAAAACCAAAACTAATCACGTATTTCTTCAAATAGCTTCTCCTCAAAGATGTTTCAGGAAATTAAGTCATGTTTTTTCAATATCTGCCTTGTGATCAAAACCACAGTGTCAGGTAGACTGATGACTTCTGTATTGGCTGCTCAGTTGACGAAGTGAGAAGGATGCGAAATTTGTATCCAAGCCCTCCAAGTAGGATTTTAGTATCACTTAATTTTCTTTTCAAATGCATTCCATTTCTCCAACAAAGGAAGAACAGCTGTTTTTGCAGAGACATTACAATAATCTGATGCAATATACAGCACAGAGTCCAAAATTAAAACTTTTGTCATTACTCTACCATCGACAATCAATATTCCAGCATTAAAGTGTTCTGGGAACAGCCCAGGACCTAAACTGCAGCTCAGTTTGACTGCCTGTCAAATTAACTGTGAAAGAGATGTAACTAGCAGTGGCACCAAACAGTGCAATGTATTTTTCTCCTAGAACAGGGAAGCTAAGCCAGCCCAAAGTCTGAATTCCCACTATTCTGACTGACAGAGCAGACCCTGGAAGGTGGCTCACATTCCTATTTACTTGCATAGTGTGCAAGCTAACCCACAACTGGGATGTCTGATAAATCTTGCCACTCAGTGTAGCTTCTTGAAAGGGTTGTAACCATTCTAATTATCTGACTAAAAGAAAAATAACAGCATTTCTGACATTACCTAGCAACATCAACTTTTTTCCGGTCATCAAAATACTCCATTTCACTGCTAGCGGCGTGCAGCAACACAGTAGGCGATTTTCCTGCCTTTCTTTTTTCGTCTGTTCCATTTTCTCCATCTGAACTGCGGGGGNGTGTACTGCAGGATTCATACTGATGTCAACTGCCACTGCAACACGTTGACAATACAGCACATATTGAAGAACAAAATTATGACACATCTTTAATATTAAGGTCCTGAAAAGTCTTCATCTAGTGACTTGATGCATTATACATCAAACAGTATTCTGAGCTCTAGTACTGGAATTTCAGCAATGAAGAGAGGAAAACTGAAATACTGCCATGGATATTTCAACACTCATAAAATTTGTAGCTGTAGCTTCCGTTCCAAAGAGAATGCCTTGTTTAGGAAAAATGCATTCCATGTTCAGTACTCAGATCCAATGACTAATGGAAATTAATTTGATTGGCAAGTTGGGAGAAAAACATCCTGCATGACAGTACCTAGTGCTTAGCAGATTATTTGTGGCTCAAGGTTGCAAAAGGAAGATGGGTCTTATTTTGTCTCTCACTTACCTCTTCTGTGAGAGTCCATCTGCAGGTTTTTCACAATAAAAGGTCGTCTCAAAGTATCAAAAGTGCTGGTTTTATTTTTCAAAAGCAGCACTGCCACCACAGTGCACTGCCCTTTCACAGCACATGTCACTGCCTCAGAAATAGATGTTAAGGAACTAGAGTCTGAGGGCTAAGAGATTAAGCCAAAATATGTTGCGTGTTAATTTAATATCTAGACTGAATGACCCCATTTACAGAAGCTTTCTATTACGATTTTTAATTTCTGCAACTTTACAGCAACAATACAGCCACTACCATCATGTGACAGTGTCTTTACAGTTTCTTTTCCTACTAAGACAAAAGTTTTGCTGATAGAGATTCCCAGACTAACAATCTGTTTTCTTTTAGGAAGGGCAAAAAAAGCTCCATTGCTTTTATTACACTATGGTGAATAAGATCAGAAGATACACCTCACAACATCTTAATTGATATCTAATGAGATGGTATCCTACCTCACAGCTAAACTAGAGCTTATGTCACAGGACAAAAGCCATGGAGTTTTGCCTTAGTGGTGCTGGGACTTGTTCTCAAGGGGTCTTACATTTACAAACAGCAACTATTCCACTATCTAATCTTTCCTCAACCTTAGCACTCCCCACTACAGGCACACTGAATCAACACTTTCTAATTTGCACTTTGTGTATACTTGAAAGGGTTACAGCACTAATAAAGTCAATGAGGAAAAAAACAATTGTTTCCCCATTGCTTCACTTTTGGATTGGCCCTGCCTGACCAGAAGGCACCAGCTTTTATTTTCAGCCAACATAAACTAGAATTAAATGGGCAATTCGACAAATTCAAGTGGAACACAATCTTTTGCCTGAAAAATCCAAATAAGCAGTTTTATGCTGTTTGAGATTTTAAGCAGAGAGAACTGCCAACCCAGGGTGCACCCCGCAAGCATAGAGGAGCTTGTATTCCAAAAGTTTGCAAATCCTGCAAATGTCTTAGTCACAGTCTTGCTACCTGGGTTTTGTTTGTTCCCCAAATTCTTGGCCTTCAAGGGAGGCCAGAGAATACCAGACATGAGTGGGGTGAGGAACAGGGTGAGGGAAAATTGTCAGGTTCAGTCACACCTGCATTTCAAAAGAGCAGCGCAACACAGAAACTCTCAAGTGAATAAGGCTACATGACACAGCAGTATTTTTAAGATGTAGTTTGAGCCTGGAGCCTGACTGGTTGTCCATCACTGCCTTGGGCAGCCTGCTATTCTTACACAGCAATGCTATCAACTGATCAAAGCAGCCTGTGTCACACCACACCTCCGTACTACCTAGAACACGAGTTTTAGTGTTCACTTACACCAGCATGGTTAGGTGTTTTGTTGCTCTTAAACATTTTATTTACTTGCCACTCATTCCTTTTTCCCTTACCCATAAATTAATCCCTAATTCAACAGTTAAACCTATGAGCCTGTTCTATCCTGTCTGTCTTCCCTGTTAACCACTACTATTCTGGAACTTCTACTGTCTGAACTCCTTCCCTCTAGCTGCTTTCAGATGGTGGAGAGCTAGGGTATCTCAACACACTAGTCTTGCTGAGTGCTTTGTGTGGAAATGCTGAGCTACCTCATGCCAGCCTGGTCACCTCTCCAGGATCGCCTTCTGCAGCTAAGAACAGGGAGAATGTGCCCACACATAGGAAGAGTTTCCCCCAAAACATGTCAGGCGTGAGGAGACTCACCTGTATAAAACATGCCATTGTCAGTAGCAACTGGGTGTATTCCTACTAGATAATATGGTTTTGCTATGTCTATCCTTCACCCTACCTCCCATATGCCCCCTTAACATAATGAAAACCTAAACAAGAATCTTTCCTTATACTTCTGATAACTATAGCTCCATGCAGCTTCTGAGTTCCTAGTCTTTATAGCATCAGAAGAATCTTAGATGACCTTCTGGAGAAGGAAAGATCACACGTATGACCAGTGTCAGTCAGTACAAACAGTAAAGACAAAACAGTACAATATTGTTCATCAGATTACAAGCAAATTATTTTCACGTGTGAGTCAGGATTCATGAATGCTTTTCAAAAGAGCAGAAAAGTCAGCAATCCATGAAAAGAATTAGATCAAGTGCACTTAAGAAACAAAGTGATGCTTAATACAACTGTTAGCGATAGTTGCACATAAGTGAACTGTACTTGCAAATATCAGGGCAAAGCAAGTAAACTTTGTGACATCAGGATTTCGTTGATGTGAAAACACACATTTTTCAAATTGAACATATATTGTGTATTTTGTACTACTACCAAGGCTATTTAAAAAAAAAAAAGCTAAAAGAAAAAATAGCAAAAAGTTGTCTCTAGTTTCCAAATAAAGAATGGTTGTCATAGGGAGTATTTTTAAAGCCAAGGTTTGCACTTACTATAGGATCATATCTTGTATCTAAGCAAGTTAAAATAAACATGAGTTGCAAGCACACTAACTTTTTGCAAGAAATGTTTCTTTTCCTTTTTTAAATACACATCAATAACTGAATTAAGTAATTTAAAATTAAATCACAGAAAAGGGAAAGTGCTATGAAATACATTAATCAAGGCAGTAGACTAAGCTTCAGTCTAATGAAGTGTTCCGAAGTACATTATTCATCAATGTATTTTAAAAGTCAGAGGAACTTCATCACTTATGATTTGAATGGTTTCTGTGAAACAAAAACTTTCTGATGGACAGGTTTGTCAAGTTCCTTGTACCGAAGAAAGTTCTCAGAACTTCAAAAGGTTTTCTTGTTTGGCGCTAATTTTCTTTAGGACCTGAAAAATTCACACTTCCTGAGAAAATTATGCTGTGTCAGATTAATGGGGATTTTTCAAGAGGAAAAAAAATTAAAGACAATAATGTAAAATATAAACTTTTTCCCTGTTCCCTTTAAAATTAGTTTGAATAAGAAGCACTGAACAGAAATAATGTGAGAGATGTGCCAAAAGGCCACAGTTTGGAAAAAGCCTTAACAACAACAATTGTCTGACAGCCCCAATATAGTCTTACCAGACATCACTTCTCAGGCACATGTAAGAGATATCAAAAACTCCAGAACCGTACAGTGGTTACAGCCTTTAATTTCCCACAACCACACAGATCTTTCTACAAAGCTTCCTCAGATCTGCCCTAAAGGACATCTACATTACTTGGTCTGTATGATAACAGGTCTGAAAAGTTCAAAAGCCACAATGAGTTGTGACAAACCAGTCCACCCGTCCACAAACTGCAGATCAGTTATGTAGGAGGAAAAAGGCATTTTGAATAACCAGAGATGTTAGCTACAGCTTCAATTGTTTGCAAAACTGCATCCAAATCAGTATTTCCCTAGGGTTTAATGTGAGTCAGCTGCAACTCTCTCTCTGTGGATGGAGCTTACATATTGGGTCATCATGTTACCTTAGAAGCCCTGTTATCCTGCTTCGTATCTCCTATACAAAAAGGATTAATTTTGCAACAGCAGTTAGACTGCTGTATTATTGCAAATGATCAACCAAAAGAGTGGAGAAATTTCTCCCCTACTGTCCACAACCATGCTTCGTACACCGTATGTAGAATTACCTATCACAAACACAATGACATTCTGTATCATTTGGTTCTGTTGGGTAGCTATTGATTTACTGGGTAGCCGTTAGCAGACCGAAAGGATTTGACAAAGGAATCAATGCAGTGTGAAAGGCCCAATACTAAGACATAGTGTTATTTAAGCTATTCTTACTCTCAGACATGAGTCTATTCAGATAACGGAATTGGTTATTCTTTCAGAAACTAAAAGCCAAAGGGAGAGGCTCAAAACATTTCAGGAT
The DNA here is from genome assembly GCA_013396915.1 of Stercorarius parasiticus. Taxonomy (NCBI): domain Eukaryota; kingdom Metazoa; phylum Chordata; class Aves; order Charadriiformes; family Stercorariidae; genus Stercorarius; species Stercorarius parasiticus. The sequence goes on from VWZL01001527.1 coordinate 96,672, forward strand.
CCCAAATCAAGACTTTGGCAGGCTTAAAAACAGAGGAGAGGGAGCAGGATGAAGAGATTTATCTAGGCAGCATCCAGGAGACATACTGGCAACATACTTCAAGTACAAATGACTGCAAGGTGGTAAGATAAAGTGTGCTGATGCTTGAAAGGACACCCTGCTAAGCATGCTGCAGGCCAGACGCCTCTTCCTCAGCACAGACCTTCCTTGACCTATCAAGCCCTGAAGGAGCAATCATCTCAACTTTCCTTTTGCCAGGCCTAAAGTCTTAAATCTTCTTCCAGAAGGTATGTCCCATCATTCCACTAAACATCTTTTCTATGCCACAGCAGTCTGAACAAACCTTTTTTGGATGTGTGATCAGAATCAGAGTGCTTTATCTGACCAGCTTGCTTTCATACCTTACACAGATGAATTACTTCACCCCTGGACTGAAGAAAAGACCTTTTCCATTGTAAACTCTCCTGCTGTCCTCTTCATAGCAGATTCAAGTTTCTCTATACTGGATAAACTAACAACAGCACTCAAATTGAGGATTTAGATGTTGTCTGTTTCTATAAAGTCTGGTCACTCAGAGGCAAAATGCCTCCAGTAGCTCCATGGCCATGTTCCAGTGTTACATGGCACAAGGCACTGTTTATGGGAGAAAATTTCCTAAAAAAACATGCCTCAGAATAATGCTATGATTTAATCTACTTCTAAGACAAAGTATCAATTGACTATCAAGACTCCAAAAGTGTCAAAACAGGGAGAAATTACGCTACAGCTACTCTAACCACAAAGGAGCAGAGAGCTGCTTAACAGCTGCTATAATAGATGGTAAAGATAGCTATAATGTATTCATTTGGTATTTGTGTAATTCCATATACTTAGTCCACAACCCATACTTAAGGATAAAAAGTGAAGAAAGTAAAGCAGCTGATTCTGAAGTACAGCATTTGTTACATATTTTGTAGGACAGATATAAAGCCAGCAGATGTATTTATACTGAATACAGAGAGCAGCGAAGCATTAATGAAGGAGCAGAGATATGAAACCCTGTATGACGCAAAGCTTCAGTTTGTTAATATGAACAGGTATGAACCAGACTGAGATTTAACTACCTCAGGTTGTTCAAGGGGCAGGCTCATTCTCTTCAGATCACAGTTAAACACGGCATAATGGAGGCAAAGTTATACAGCTGCACATTAATTGAATATCATATGCATAAGGATGGGCACACATGCATATACACCATGTGTTTCTCTATGCATTTCTAGGATGAAATAGGTTGGCAGCCACAGGTGGAATCTCAATGTCAACTAGCACCGAAAGAGGAACTAACTCAACTGTTAAAGATGCTTTTTAATTGTGAATATTATTTAATTATTAAGGTAATTTCAGAAATATTTACTGTGTTGTATTTCACAGCTATCTCTTGGAACACAATTACTCACCTGTGAGTAGTTCCGTATGTCCGTGTTGCTACATCCTTTATTCTGCTATATCCTACTACATCCTTGTTCATCCTTTATTAAAAGGATGAATGAAATTTTTGAGTTAATACTGACCAGAAACCCCTACAATACTGTTAGAGAAAGTCAGTTTTTTTTCCTTCAACTGAATAGACATTTCACATAATAACCAAATCAAGTTTCACATTACCTTACCACTTGGACATCAGCAAGATCACTGTGACACTGCAGACGTCATTAGCAAGTATGTAAATTCTCTGCTCTAAATACCATCTATTATTAACTGGCTGTATTCCCTGTCTAATCAAAACCAGACTGCTATCAAGTTCCATAGAAAAAAAAAAAACACAGAAGGATTCCCTACACTCTGAAACGTGAAACACTATAACAAGATATTTTATTAAGTTAACAGTAGAACAGGAACATAAGCCATTTAGTTCTCTTGTTTTTTCAAGAGTTTCCATTTCAGATATCCACTTCAAAAAGCAAAAGCCCTCTCGTATATATCTTCACTCAACTCCACAAGAGTCCCATGATACAGTTTTCATGGGAGTCTCAGCAGGGTGACCAACAACTGTTTATCTGAACGTAGACATGGCCAAAACCAGCAAACCACACAAACCTCCTTGACAGATGCATTTCTGGAAAAAAAAAAAAAAAAAGAAAAAAAAAAAGGAAGGAAGGAAGGAAAAGATCTGAGGGAAGACCCTCATTCACCTCTACTTTGGACTGGAGATTGTGTTTTTTTCATTCTCTAGTTCACTGGCAGCCTTTAGGTGGAAAAGTTTTCCTGTCTCCTAGTTCTAGCCTACCTTATCTTCTAACCCAGAACAGGGCAAAAAACATGATCACAACTCCTGCTGAAGGGGAAGCGTGCAGCCTTAGATCACATTTTTATCTCTAGTTTCCAGAGGCATCAGGAACAAGGGAAAAGAATGAACTATTCCCTATCTACGACTTATTCAGGTGCAGCAAAGAGGGCAAAGGCACTTAAGTGTCAGGTGTACCAATTGTTCTACACTGAATGCAATAAAAAAGATAAATACTGCATCTATACACAATCCCTGCATTCAGTGTGACCTCACAGGCATCTATCAATTAAATCTGCTCCATAATTCACATAGAAACACCACAAATCTCTCTCTGGAACAACACAAGCATCTTCACAAATGAGGCCTGATCACCACAGCATAAGCATAAAGCTTTGGCCTCATCACCTGAAGCTACATCTCTGTTTTTTGGAGGAAGAACTCCAGTGCAACATGCCTCCACAGACTTGGCTGGCAGCTTTCCAGCATTAATTGTGTTTTTGAAAAAAAAACGAGGAGTTGCATGAGACTGAATTAGGATTTAAAAAAAAAAAACAGAGACCAGCAATTATATTAACAACTACTGTTAAGGATACAGAACAGTTAGAGATGATAGCAGAGGTTTGGGAGCAATCCTACCAACACCTTTATTCCTTTCTCTGCTGCTTAGGATAACAAAGTTAAAAAATAAAGGTGCCACGAATCACTTGCTCAGAAGCTTCTATTTTATAGCATAAAGACTCAATATGCTGCATAGAAATAATGGCTCAATACACCGCACACAAAGTGTTTTAATCAATGTACGGGGGAAAAATAATTTTGGTTCTTCACACAGGATATACACAAAGAGAAGGATGGTTGGGGTTTGATCATCCAGCAGTTTCTTTGAGAACTGGCACTGACAAAGATAATCCACAGTCATCCATGAGATTTCTCTGTTTAAAAGCAACACTAATTGAGCAGAGAAAATTTAAAGTACATATCCAAGGGATGCCCGAGTAAAACGGTTTTTTTGTAGGTTCCCCAGCAAGAATAGCGTACAACAAGGTCTAATGCAAAACACTAACTGAGATGAAAATGAGCATCTAACTATGTCCATCTACCCTGTTTCATCACACCTTCCACCAAGGATGGAAGCAGATCAAAGTGAAATCGCTGTTGGAGGCTTACTGTTCACCAAGGGTCTGGCAGTGCTGAATTTCCCACAATTATCTTTGAAACCTTGTAAGATTTTTCTTTCAGACCTGCCTATGTGTTCACAGAAAAGACCAGAACAATGTAGATAGTCTAATACAAAAGCTATTATTTCACAGTAGGAAATATTAGCTTCCAACAAAGGCTCTAACGGACAGTAATCACAACAGCGCCTTTGACTGTGACACTGCATATAAGGAACGATTTTCCTTCCAAAGTCCTAAAAAAAAGATATTCTTAATAGAATCAGATGTGACATGCGGTGGCCAGATCCCCGGTAGGGTCAGCTTCACCTTCTATTTTCTGTGTTACCAGGACACAGATGAGTCCAAATGCCATCTAAGCCTCCTTCTTCAGTATGAGCCTTTCCACTGGCCACATGCTGTACGCCACGGCAACACCCACTCTCTCCTATGCTGGCCATAGCATATTTACATGTATTGTAAAACTTCACAAAACCAAACGGGCATATATATAATTTTGTTATTTACTGGACTTTTGTACTATAATATTCCATCTTGTCCAGCAAAAGGCTGAACAAACCTAAACGGCTCTTCCTGAGCTAACGTAGCATAAATGGTAGCTACAAAATTACCATCAAGTCTATCTTTCACAAACAACATAAAGTAAGATTCCTAGAGGCCTAAATGACTGAAGAGCCTAAAGGAATGGATCTTTGTAAAGGACATGCCTAGGTATGGTTGGTTTTTTGGGGTATGTCAGGAACTGTTGTTTCATAGTAAGGTAACTAGAAGGCTCCCCACATCCATCCACAGAGGAGGAAGGCTTCAGTCTGCCTCTACATCCTCTACCCTGCTGAGTTTCTCTGCTGCCTATCTGCAACCTGCACATTATTTCCTGGCACTCCTTCTGGAAGCTTATTAACCTCCCTCACCTTAATGTGCTATTTATTTTTCAAGGATGGAGGCACAAGCCAATCAGTGCAAGCTAGAAGTTTAGTTAAAGGAAGTGAATACTTCGGTACAGCACTTAAGCTCAGTTACCAGGGAATTAAGAAGAGGTAACCGTGTTCTCCTTGTACATACCCCTACAGTCCCTGGTTCTGCCTTTTATTCAGATGTTCAACCTCCCAGTACTTAATTCCATTACTCTAACAACCACCCCAGCATGAGACAGCACACTATGCCATTTTACAAAGAAGAGACAAGGGCCCTACACAGTGGACTGGCAAGGAGCAGTTGCTCACGACCTCCCGGAATCTCCCACTGACCCTTGCATTATCTGGAAGGAAAAATGGTTGTTTTAAATATTCATTTACCACTTTCTGGCAAGAGAGTATAATCTTGCTGTAATTTTGCTCAGAGATCTTCCAGATAAAGCAGGACGTTTCTTTTCAAGGAAAAGTGGAGAAACAGGGAAAGACAACTTGTCCTGATGTATTCCTATTATCTGCAGGGAAATTATTTACTCCGTGATGACAATATTTGAAGAGACTTTTGCTGATCCACCCAGCTGGATCCAGACAGCTACCCACGAATTTTGTTTAAAGTAAGTACTACAAAAGAGGTCTGTAAGGATTGCTAGACCAAACACAAGATTTCTCTGGCATAACAGTAACATAAGTCTAAAAAGGTAATCTGGAAAGGATATACATGGAGTTGGCAACAGCTATGTACAGAGCATGAAGATCATTAGTCCCAGCAGTGGTATCATTAGATAAGCACATAATTTCTAACCACATGACTACAACATTTGTGGAGATGGTGGTAAGAAGACAATACTCCTGATACTATGTTTATGCATCACCTGTCAAACACCAGCACTAAATCCCACTGCCCAAAGCCTATCTGTAGTATTATGTTGCCTAACAAGCATTTCTCACAGACTGCTTGCAACCAGTAAAGGCAGCACATTTGGGAGTATTTCAGATTAGCCAATGAGGCACTTTGGTGCAAAGAAAAGGCCTGTTCAGATTCATAATGTGCATTTACGCATAGCACAATCATTTTTTAAAAGCTGCTTTTATAACTCAGGCATGTATATATAGTGAACAAAGTAAGAATGACAGGAAAAAAGGAAAAAAATAAGAGCAACTAAAAAACACCACCATGAAAAAAATGGAGATCATACAGATTGGAAACCTCTTTCCTGTCACAAAGCTAATTTAAATGTTTCACTTTGCAAGTCTATCCTCCTTTTCAGATCACCTATTACAACTTTCGCTATAAAATAGGGAAGAACTACCAGGGAAGAATTAAAAAATATGATACTTAAATATGTGTTAATATCTTCATCCACTGAAAGTACAGAACATGAGTAACATAGGCACACATCTACATCTTTTTCCCCCCTCACAAATAAACAGTAGAAGTTTGGCTGTTGAAAAGGAGTTAACCTAGATCAAAGCTGAAATAAAACTTTGAATCAGTAATAAAAACCCACCCCTTTCACCTCTGCATTTTGTATTTCTGTCAAGTAAGAGATTTTATGAAAAAAAGTTAGCGAGCTATGATCATGCACAGGTCAGTCAACTAATTTTCTTTTAACTTATCAACTGATAAATAGTTATTAGGAAACATCTGCTATGGTAGCATAACATGTCAGACAAACAAATCATAAAAATCACATTCTCTCTTTTCCCAGAAGTACATAATTTGCCTGTAAGCATTTTCCACTGCTTTCAGTAGCATATTTCCCCCAGTAACTGCAGTGTGTCTTTGCTCAAAAAAAAAAAATAATCTAAAACTTTCCATACCTTAGTCTTAAGTCCCAGCCTCCTCGTTTCTTTAAGTTACGCTCCATAACTGGACATTACCTTGTGCTGTAACTGTAAGGGAGCAGAATGTGCCACTTAATATTAGCGGCATCTCACCATACAGTAACTCGGCACAGATTTAATGGTACTAGTCCAAATACTATCTGTGGAAACCAGAAAATACTATATTGACTTCCACAGAAGCAAGTGTGTGTGAAACAAGAAGGATGCTGACACGGAATATGAACTGCTCGTTATTATACCTCTGCTGTTTCTCCTTAACGCACCACACTGTTTTCCATGATACAACATCTGTTCCACCAGCTGCCCCTGCAGTGGGGCTGACAGCTGCTGAGGCAGGTCCAGCACCACCACAAACATAACACACCTCACTTTCAAGTCAGAAAAATAAATACCCACTAAATACAATGCAAGGGTTAATTCCTTTCTGGTCTGAGGCCACATCAGGAAGTAATGGTGAGGGTGAGGGAACACCACTTGGAAGGTGTTTTCTGTGCAGGAACTTTTGATTTACTTGGGAGGTAATCCACGTAATGGCATCACTCTTTTGGGTCCGCATAATAACAGTGCCCATCTTCCACACAGTGTTCTCTCTGTGGTTCTACAACCCACAGAGATGTACTACAAACTTTGCAAAGATTTAACTATTGCTAAACATGCCAGGGAAGCGCATTTTCTAAATCAGTATGAACGTGCTTACTCTTTCTGCATGAAGTTTCCTGAATCACTGGCAGATAATATTCTCAGATCTAATCTTGAAATAATTAAAAAAAACCAATCCAACAACCCCCCCACCAAAAAAAAACTTCTACAGCTTCAGTCCTTCAGAAGCACCTATTCACCAGAGACACCTTTATGGTAGCAGCAGAAACATATTGAACTATAAAGTCCATCTCTAAACCGAGCAACAGTTTAAGTATACCTCCAGGAAGTACAGATTACAGTACACACATAAATCTCTCCCCTGAGCTTTGGAAAACACAAAAAGATCCCCTTAGCCTCTATAACTCTCATAGGGTTTTTTTTTAAAGAGAGGTCAGCGTGAGCTCTGTAGGTTGCATGTTGTTCTCTGGAAGTACATGAAGGGAATGAAATTCCACCACAATCGCACACACTAATTTACAAAATTTTCTAAAACCAAATCTTCAGTGATCCAACTTTTGCAAGTTCACTTCTAACTGAATCAAAACCAAGATTCTGTTCGTGTTCTTCAGCTGAACAACACTCCTTGACATCAAGCTTTCTATATGCCGTCTTAGACTCCTTAGAGAAAAATCAGATACGGATCTTGCATACCTGAAGAACTTCATTAAGTTCATTGGCATAATTCTGTGCGGAGGATCAGGAACCAAGGCTTGGAAGTCAGAAGGCTCTAGAGAAGGTCAGGGAATTATGTCTCATTTGTAACATGAAGTCAGTGATGTGACTACACCATACAGGATAAAGGACACTTAGAAGGCACTTTGATTCCCAATGCTCTCTAACAAGCAAGTTATTTGTGGCAACAGATTTCACTGTGATACATACTTTGAGAATATACCTGCCTAGACACCAGGGATACAACAGTTTGGAAAAAAACCACCTCACAGACCTTCTCAAGAGTTTTCTTTCTGGAGAAAGAGCTAGTTGCTGGTAACTTGTTCTTCTCTCTCATAAAGGCTGGTTAAGATTAAATCTTTTTGAAGAAAAATTCTTTGGGATGGGAATCATCCCAGGTTAGGAGAAAGTAACTTCTTTTTTTCTTCAGAGGAAAAAGACACAGTTTTTTAACTTCTTTTGCAGCTGCTTCACTTCTCAAACAGCATCCTTGGGACTGCCAAGTCCCACATGAATGGGCAGCCTGGTATGGAACCAGACAGCTGCTTGATTCTGGCAAGGTTTTCACGTGATGGTCATTACCATAGCATACAGGCACCTGAACAACTTGAGACCTCCACAGGAAGCCAAAGACCAATGCAGAGGATGCTGCCTTTAACCCCTGACTTCCCCAGCCGCCATCAGAGGCTGTGAAGGTTCTCGGGGGAGTGCAGGGAGTCCTACCACCCATAGAAGGGGAAGACTTCCCTACCTTCCATCAGTTAGCCTGAGCAGACTTTACCAGCCAGCAAGGCCTCCTCTTCCTTCCGAGGAAAATATAGTAAGTATTTTTGATCTCTTCATCTGCTCGATTTCTACAGTACTGCTCAGGTTTAAAGCAGAAGGGGGCTGGGTATGTGTATGGCTGTGGTGGGAAACCGGGCCAAGGCAGGCGGATGCCCACTGCCCCGCCAGAGCAGCCTAGCCGGTCTCAGTCTGTGACTGAAGTCAGGCTGAACTCCCATTTTAATGCATCTCGCCTGTATCAAAGTTTGTGAACTTTTGACGAAGTTCTGGGTTTTCTTGGCATGCCGAGGAGAGGACCACGGCTTCCCACCGCAACCTGTGCACATTGCTGTAAGCGATAAAGCACAGCTGCTGGATTTCCGTGCCACGGCAGAGAAAGATTTCCATGCCGTTGCATGAAATTACTTGAAGTGGTATTTACACGCTTTCCTCCTAGAAGTACGGCTCCGGAGTTTGCCGCTGTGTTCGGGGCCGCCTCCTGAAGGGGGCAGACCTCGGCTGAGCCGAAATGTTGGCGCTTCACGGAAGCCGGNGCCTGCCGGCGGCCCGCGCAACCTTCGGCTCCTCCGCATCGCACCGCTGCTCGGTCATGAGCACCATAGGCACCGCACAACTCCACACAGCCCCCCGCCGCCGCCGCACGACACACAACCGGCGAGCCGGGCCGCGCCGCGCCGCCCCCGCCGCTCCGCCCCGGGGCGGGTCCCACCGCTGCCGTTCTGGGCCGGCTGGAGCCGGAGTGGAAGCCCGCTAAAAACTGGTTCCGCCCGTTCGGGAGAAGACTGACTGCCGCCCCCGCGGGGAGGTCGGCACCGCTTGCGGCCGCCAAATGACGGGATGGCGGCGGAAGCCCGCGCTGCCGATCCGTTACGCGCCTTAAATTATTCAGTCGGGACGCTGTGGCGTGAGGCCCTGCCTCCCGCTGGCTCGAACAAAAGGTGTCCTTAATGTTTTATAGGGGGGACAGGAGATGCGGTTTCACACACACACGCACACACACACACAGCCCCGGCCCTGAGGTGAGGGCAGCTGGGTCGGGCAGCGTGCGGCCCATAGGGCTGCCCGGCCTAACCCGGCCCGGGAGGGAGTTTTGCAAGGCTGGCGGTAACTCGCAGGAAACGGCTTTCCACAGGTTCCGTCAGCGCGTTTGCACGATGTCTCTGTGAAGCAGGCAGTAGTCCACATACCGGTGCTGGCCTCCAGACGGCTGTACTAGCGCAAACTTCTGTGGTTATTAGCTGTTATTTCCATCTGTGGCTGCCTCAGGAGTTGGGGGTTTTTTTGTTTCCTTTTGCTTCAGCAGCACCCCAGGCTGGTTTGCCTGCCCAGGAAATGACCTGGTGTTGCACAAAAAGCAAAACGAGTGTAGCTTTCCCCCAGCTTGCACTGGTGGGGCTGTTGGGGAAGTTGCGTGCCCCCAGGAAGGTTAAATGGCAGCACATCATAGAATCCTCTGGGTTGGAAGGGACCCTAAAGAGCATAAAGTCCAACCATTAACCTAATGCTGCAAAAGCCACCACTAAACCATGTACCAAAGTACCATGTCTACCTGTCTTTTAAATACCTCCAGGGATGGTGATTCTGCCACTTCCCTGGGCAGCCAAGTCATCTCTCATGGCAGGCACAAACAGTCAATGCGCGTATGAAAAATGTTTTCGTTACCTGGTAAATAGGCAAGTTGGTGTTCGGTTTGGTCAGCTCATACTTCCACAAAGTAAAGATGGAGTCTGTGGCTGTAATGATACAGTCTAAGGAAGGTCAGCTTTGGGATGAGAGTTCAAAGTAACATCTCTAGAAAAAGGTCTGTTTTCATGGCTTAATGTGTTAGAATACACAAATAGAATTAAAAATAGAATATATTAAGTTTTCTTCCTAACTGCCAGACTCTTCACAGGAGATAAGGGGAGAATATGTACAAGAGAGTGGTCTCTGTTAGTGGACATCAGGGTAGGAGATAGATTCCAATGTACGTTTCAGATTAAAAGATGTATAAAGCAAATCACCCAGCCTTCCAGCGTCACTGTGAGGTTTGCTTCATACTCACACAGTATTTTGAAGGTGCAAGAACTAAGTATTAGGTATTGTTGCAATATATTCAGGAAATCAGTAAAAGGAAAGAATTGTTGACGGTGAAAGGCTCAGGACTGCCATAATTGCTTGGGCACCCGCATCCTGCAAAAGATGAGAGATTAGTGCATGCTCTTAGCTGGACCAGGTGGGTTTAATTAGCTCCAGTCCAAGAAAATTTTAAAACTATGTGCTAAGCTGCATACAACGGAAGACATTTAAAATGGTTGGCTAGATGAGGGCAGAGCAGCAGATGTCATCTACCTTGACTTCATCAAGGCTTTTGACACTGTCT
>VWZL01001527.1:107975-138267 GCA_013396915.1 Stercorarius parasiticus
TGTGGAGTCCCCTTCCCTGGAGACTTTCAAGACCCGCCTGGATGCAGTCCTGAGTAATGTGCTCTAGGCAATCCTGCTTTAGCAGGCGAGTTGGACTAGGTGATCTCTAGAGGTCCCTTCCAACTCTGAAAAAATTCCGTGATCCTTGATTCTGGGAGACACCATTAACTAATGTTTATGTATTAGTTAACATGAAAAACAAGGCATATGCGAAAAATAAATGAGATGTAATTTACAAGAAAGATTATTCAGACCTGTTAGGTCCTGCACCTGTGACATGATCCCCTTACGAGCACCTGAGCAGGTTTGGCACTACATTGAAGAGCCTCTTCCACCCACTAATTCCAGATGCAACTTGTGGCTATATAGTGGCATCCCATTTATCCAAGGGATAACAGAATACACTCCATTTCAGCTGTCTGGGCTACAAGCAGAGCTGCAACTGAAAGAGCCAGGGAAGGTAGGGTTGGCATCCTGTGTGTGTTTGGACCCAGAACCCTTTGCTGGGGTATAGCACCCGGTGTGAGGTTTTGGGTTCCCTGGGAGTTGCTCTCCTATCAGTGTGCACTACTAAGGCATGCACAGTATGTCTGGAATCAGTAGGAAAAGTTACTGCCTACCCTTCATTTAGTTTTGGCCTTTTATTGTACTAGAAAGTTATGAGTTGCTATCTTAGTCCTAATTTTGAGGCTGAAGGCAGACTTGTGGTTCAATAACTCTTGTGTAGCTCTACCCACTCCAACAGAACAATGCTGGTTTACAGTATGTGAGAGTCTGACTTTTAAATATTTGAAAAAATAAAATCAGCTGCCTTTTGAGTGCTTAGATTTTGTCTGGCAGATTTAGCTACAGGAGAGAAATGTTACTGCTGACTGTTTTGTTTACTCATCTCTAGAGATCCCTGCCTCTACCACAGTGGTGCAAGAGCTGAAAAGAAGCTGCTTGTTCCCTGGAGTTCAGTCTCTGTTTAGTTTTGTCTTGGCTCCATTCTCAAGGTATTCAAAACTCTCCGTTTTAATTAGTCCAGGTATTTACTGTAGAAGAAACTTACATTCAAATAAATCGATGCCTGCAGCCTAGACACTAAAAATGAATCCTTACTGAACACTCTGTTCCGTATCATGATATTTTAACTCTTGTCAGAGACTTGGTTCTGGCGAATTTTCAGTCCATGCCTCCTTAAGCCGTTTTGTTATTATCTGTCAATGACAGTGGAAGTAATAAGCAATTACTATAGCCTGTGTTTTTTGGAGGATTTGAACAAGAAACTCTGTGTCCAAGCTTTGTCAAACTGTGCATGGTGCAGCAACCCCAGAGCAAGAGGACACACTCCTGAGTGATAGAAGTCTTGAATGCCAGGATTCTCAGTAATATGTAGTGAGGAGTGCCTTATATTAAACCATCAAATGTGCAGCTGCTCATGTAGGTGGAATATGCTTGAAAACCTTATACTTTTGTTTTGATATGCTGTGGCAAGTCTTATGCAAAAAAAGCACAAAGGACCTTTTTACTGTACAGTTATAATTGCTCATGTATACGGATACAGTAAAGCAAGTATGTGAAGACCAAGCTGTCACCAACAGCGACCCATTGTTGTGTGAAAATCTAATTGCTGAAGTACAGATTGGGGAGACAAAGAGAAATTAGTGTGCTATAAATTACTTATTACTGTTTAATGCCTGCAGTACTGGTGATGCCATGTAGGCAAAAGTTGATGTATTCCTGCTATGAGAGGTAGTCTCGGGGCCTCGGAGAGGGTTTGAGGGTTTTCTATAATCAGGACCTTCAACATTATGTATAGCACAGCAAAGGATTTAAAACTAGAAGTGAAATAATTGGAAAAACTTCCATTGTAAAAAAAGATCGTAAGATACATATGAAATCACAGCAAAGAAGAATGGTGAGAGACTCGCTGAGTCATGAAGATCATTCCCTGTCCCAAGGCAAGGCCTGCTATTCCTCTGTTATTCCTCGCAAGACACCTGTCTAAGTTGTTCTTAAATCAGCAATGTATTCAGGCAATAAATTCCAGTGTTTGCTAACATCTAGAGGAAGTCCTCTTTAATCTCTAACATGATCCTGAATCCTTCTTGCTGAAATTTAAAGCCATTGCTTCTTAATTTATTCAATAGGAAGAATGTTTAAAAAATGTCTCCCATTTTCCCCACATTTTCTTCATCTCTTTAGCCTCAGATAAAAGGTATAAACTGTGTTTTCTGGACTGCTTTTTTTCCTATTAACTGTCTAATAGGTTCAGATTTTTTTCTCAAGTGCAGTGCTGCAAGCTGGACACCAGAAGCCTTACAAAGGCTGAATAGAGGCAACATTACAAGATTACGTTATCTGTCCTATACACACTGTCATTGTTTATATTTCGTAGTAAAGTGTTTACGTGTTTCACAGCAGTGTGAGGCTGGCTCAGGTTTAACTGTTGAACCACTGCGACTTGGTGAAGCTTTTATAAGTAGGATTAAGTATGACCTTCTACATATCCTTTTTGTATTTCACTCTAGTTTTTTTCAGACTGTTTCTTCAATTTATCAGAATAATTCTGAATCCTGTCTTGAATGACATGAGGAAAGGAAGAGTAAAGGAGTCTAATGAGACACATTGGAAAGGTCACTATAAAAAGCAATAGGACTACTGCCCATGCCTAGAAGTTCTTGGATAGGATATTGCTGATGAATGATAAAAAAGACAATCTGGCTGGAAATAAACAGAGTTAGAGACTGTCTTAATCAACAGTATTTACGTATCTTGGGGTTTTATTTCAGTACAGTCATCAAAGCTGTTCATAAAGTATTTCTCAGCTTATGTGGTGAGTATCAGCATGCCTAAATGTGAGGGAAGTTCTTGGGAAGGAACAAAGCAGAAAATGAGTACAGTGATTTCTGTCATTCTGTATACTCTGAGCACATTTCTTCTCAGTAGAGAATTATTCTGTACTTCTTTGCAGATGTGAGATGGTACAAAGAGATGCAGGCTTAACAGTACCTGAATACAGGTACTTTTTGATTACAGGTCATATGTCTTGTCTTCAGTTTTCTATATGATATTGTGCATTGGTAGGATTCTGTGAAAGCTTCTCAAATACCTTGGAAGCCATTAATCAATCAAAGACCCGCTAAATAAGTCCTTATATTACTCTGTTGAAATGCAATAGGAAAGCAGACTTGTGTTGATAATACAATAAAAATAGGAGCTGTGACAGTATAAGACAGAAACTAATAGACATTTGGAAAGATGTTGAAACAGTGAAAAACTTAGATTTCTAGAATATATGCAAGTCACCCACAAGCCAGAGTGACAAATGGTGAGGCATGCAGAGGCTGTACATTGTGGCTGAATACTGAAGCAATTGGAAGAAGTACACTACACTACAATTATGTACTGTAGCGTCCAGCAGGAAGAAGGACAGAAATTCTCACACAAAACTACTGGCCTATTAGTAATGTGGTGTCAGCCTCCCTCATAGTGAATGTGTAACACATTGTACATGTGCTCTATCAGCACATTTACTGCTGTTTTGATACCAGTGACCTTCACACAACTTACTGTGTAGAGCCACAGGAGACACACTGCATACTGTGCATTTTACCAATGTGTCTTACTGTGTGTCATACTGATCAGAACAACAACATGGGAAGGAGGGTTAATGGCAAAACACAGAGGAACTGGTGAAGTAAAGGAACATTTCATGTCTCCAAATTGTTCATGGCAACTTTCTTCTATTCTGAAAAAAGCAACCTTGTCACATGTAGTAGTTCAGTTCTGCCACCTATGAGATGGCACTCAGCTAGTTGGCACTTTGGTGAAAAACACAGGTCAGTGTCTCCTTTTAGTTCATGAGGTGAAAAAAAAGCAGTCACGGTGTATTTCCTAAGCAATATATTGCCCTGGATGCCTCATGGATGACATTGTTAGAATGCTGTGATGCCTAGATCTTGTCATTTATAATGAAAGTACCAAATCCCATGGCAGTGAAGTCCATTTTTTTCTGCATTTATAACCGTCATATAGGCAGGAAAAGATAAATACAAATATTGATTGTTCTGCCCTGGTGGATCAGCTTAGCTTGATTTGTCATCCCCTGCTTCTGAATGTTCAAAGGAGAGCCTGGGTGACATCCAAGTGTGACATCACTCTGTACAGATTACATGGGCAAAAATTTCATATGTTTAAGACATCAAACAGATTGCATGTGTCTAATGAGTAATGTGCATGCATGTATGTAGTTATTGAATCTGTGTCTCATAAATGTCTCATCACGTGGATGCCTCTTTGAACCAGGTATGCATGCGTGTGTGTAAACATTCATGGTATGTCTAAATATGGTGATAATTTTGTTGAGAGAATCCTTTAGTCATCTGGCAGTCTCTGAAGGGCAGCAGTACAGTGTGTTAAATATGTAAGAAAGTGAAAGTTAGCACAGTTTATCTGAGGATAAATGGAATCTTCCACAAGAAAAAATAATGCCCAGACTCCAGGAGCTTAGGAAAGGATTGTTCCTACTCTGAGGACAGGAAGGTTAAAATGAAGGACACAAGATACTGTGAAAGAATGAATCATGCTATCAGTTCTTTCACAGTCTTTACATCAGATGAGGTTGTGAATAATAAGCTGTTCTACTGAGCTGGATAGACTTACTGTTTTGTCTCATTTAGAACTATGAGCTACATTACTCTGGGGGAAAAAAAAAAAAGTAGATAGGTCTTGCACAGCAAGGCCACATAGGGTGAATACCAAATCCCAGGTGTAAGCCATTGAGCAGTAGAGTGGTTGCCAGTGTTTCAGGTGCTCATAACTGAGCTATAAAGACAACACACCTTTTAGAAGATGGCAGGTATCTCTTTAACATAACTGCTTGGATTAGTCTGAACTAAGCCTCAGCCTTGCAGTGCATTGGATGTTTCTGAGGGGTATAATTTCAATGCAGAAGGAAATTTCCTTAAAAAAAGTTCACACTCCCATCCAAAAACCTTCATAGAGAAAACCTGAATGTACGGATACTTTCTTGTGTCCAAACAAAAACCCAAGTGCAACAAAAGTCTTTACAGTTTATTGCAAGTTGTTACACAGTTTTTCTGTTATTCTGCTGTATGCAAAAGATAGATAAGTATTAATGCCAGATCACAGATGGAAAACACAGGTATTATATTTAGTTGATTTATGCCTTGCAGTGCACCAAATGAGCTGTCAAGCCAGGATTAGAGTCAAGGACCCTTTTGACTCCCATTTCCGTGTCTTTGCATTTAAAAAATATACCTCTCCATACTTTTTCCTGGTTGTTTGTTTTTTTTAAATTTGTAATTTTTAACTAGTATTAATGTTTCTGGCAAAAGCTGACTCTTCACTTTTTTTTTTTTTTTAACAAGCATTTTATATACAAACTGCATTTGTTTATTGCTAGGGTTTATGTTAACATACGTAGCAGTATGACATTCACAGAACTGGTGGTCAGTACTCCTCATCTAAATTGCTTAAAAATCTCATTTTCTTGTGTTCAATATATTTTTTTCAGGGTCATTCTGAAGACTGGTCAAACCCACAAGGCTTGAGATTTTTCTAAAGTTTAGGAGATCTGGATGCAGGGTATTGACTAACATTACAGGGATGGGCTCCACAGGGGACACTGTGATCCCTATTGGTTTTGCCAGTATTTGATCTGGACTACTGGAAAATGTTTTGTTCTAATGTCAGAACAACTCTATACATTCATGCTGATAAAATGCTGCATACACACGTGGCCACTTTTATCAATACAAATCTCTGATCTGTTATGCATGGCTGACACCTTGGGTATAGCTCCAGAGTTTTAATTTGCTTCTGAAATCAGTTCCTCTCTGTGTCAGGAATAACATGCTGCCACAGCGATAAACTGTGAGCTCCCCTGTCTGAAATGTTAATAAGCCCCTGGATTCTGGCAAATTTGTGCTCATCCACAGGGTGCCAATTACAGTGACGTGAAAGCAGAGGTATATAAAAACTTGGGCATATAGACAGTTTTTGTCTCCAGGCATGAATAATTAGGATGAACAAGAGCAATCATTAATATAGTAAATTTTCTCTCTGGATGCATCTTCATAAAGAATGGGAAATACGCTCTAAGTAAATAGGACTGTATTGAAAATAGTACCTAAAAATGCAGAGCCTGCATTTCTTTTTCCCCACAGCATTTTCCGTGATTTTTCATGTGGCTCAATTTCTGTTAAGTGTATCATGACTGCGACAAACACATGAAAAGCAAGTTCGGTGAGAGCTCAGCCCAGCTACTAGCTCATTGTGTGCAGTCATGCATTCTTCTTATTAGATTGTCTCGTATTTGCAGCCTGCTATTCCATCTTTGCTATTGATAGCGGTATAGATTCACAGCAGGGCTTTACGATCTTATTATCCTTCTTACTGAAACAGCAATTGAGTAAACTGGATTTCTAGAAGGCCTGCCCCTGCCGGTCACTGCTTGGCAGGCAGGTTGATTATTGCGAAATCTGAGGCAAAGGACTCTGTTCTTTGTAAGGGCTGATCACATTGCTCTCAGAGCATATATGGTAGCTTTTTGTGTACTGGTTATCTTGTGGTAAATAAAAAAGTAGGTAAATCTGTCTGCCCCGTGTTCCGGGCTGGTCAGACAGATTGCCCAAATTAGAAGTGGCTAAACATCACCTACTTGTGTTGAACCCTCCAGTACTCATGTCCCATGCCTAACCGAAAAATGAGATCAAGAGAGGCACAGAAAAACGCATGTGGATGTTGTTTTAAAAAACAGGCTTTAAGTGATTAGTTAAGGTAAGGATTAGATTAGGTAAGCCTTTGGGAGCTCTAATTAAAACTTAAAATTTCTGATTCCTTATTCCCTACTCAAAACTGTTGGACATTATCTTTGTGACATTTCAGTTGGAAGAAACGACATTATGCAGATATAATATTAAAAAGCCCTAATAACATTTCAAAAGAGGAAAAAGGAGGCCACCAAACTTATTTATACTTGTGACCCAGTTAGTGACATGAGCTCTCACCCCATATAAAGAATTTGTGCGCATCTCCTGCAGTAGATGGGGAAGGATAAGTGGTAAGTGCCAGTAACCCTCTGACACTGCCTTCCCTTGTTTAACTATGCTGTCTAAAATGTGCATGATTTATCCGGAAGTCTTCATTGCAGTGAATTCCACCACAATGTGAGTCTGCAATCCACAAGTCCACCCTTCCAAAGTAAGAAAACAGATTTCTCCTTAAAATTGTGCAGCAAAACCTTTAGCAGTATTCATTCGTGCAAGCATTCAACCTCCATGAACCCTCCTTATGATTCTGATAGCATTTCTCTTGAAACATAATTTAATAAGCATTATAAAGTTTCATATAGGCCAAAATGCACGTGAAAATATTTTGTTAAATTCCCTGTTCTAACAAAGCTTACATTTGTTTTGTACAGAGATTGACTCAGATGTCATAGATAGTATTGGATGACCTCGCAGAGGTCATTTTAAGACAAGTTTATTAGTGTACAGTGCTGTACACATTCAAAGCTCTACTTCAGCATAATAGGTATGGAAAGAGAGAACAACACCCTCCTGTCCTCCCTTACAAATTTGTTCTTTATGGTAGTGCTCCTCTTCCCAGTGCAGTCAGTAACATGAGTGAAATCACCATCTCTACATGCATTGCCTTCTCATATTAAGCTTCCTCATCAGGGTATTTTCAGTGGTGCATTTCTCCCAGTGCCCTCCCATGTTGCTGACCTGTCCCCCTCTGGGCCCCCGGCATCAAGTACATACAGAACACTCAAACACATCAGGATTTACCTTATAAATACTGATCCAGAACTCTCTGTAGGGCTGACTGGCGTGTCGTTACTTGACTTTCGGAAGCTGTTCTGCCTTTCAGAATGAAAAACGGAGTCCTCCAAGGAATTCCCTTTTCTCATCATATTACTGGAGTTAATGCCAGAGTTAGGTAAGTTCAGTTCTAGAGCGATCCTTCAAACGCACAGCCTTTTACTGCTATAGGAAGTGCAGTCTTGGTGTGACTCCAGCTCAGGCTAGTTTTTAAAATCAGTTAATGAGTAACGTATTGATGTGACATCATAAGGTGGTTTTCCTTTTTATGTGCAGCACTTCACGGATTTACTTGGAAACAAAACTCATCAAATCTAGGTGCACTGTGTCTTGGGAATGTCATTATTAGTTGCAATAACTTGTTTTTGATGAATTAAGAAAAAGAAGGAATGCAAACCAACAACTGTAATTCAAATGATGTTTCAATGACAGGTTTGTAACAAAAACCATAACATGGTCTGTCAGAAATTCTACTTTGAATTATCTACGTGTCTCTAATTACCTAAGTTTGAGTAACATAATTGTTTATCTTTCAGAAGTAACTATGTCCACCCATTCTGACATGTCAAAATTATTATGTTGCACTTCTCCAGTGACAAATTGGTGCACATTGCATGTAGCTGCTATGAAGTCAAGTCATTGCAGTTCAGCTTAAATACAGATAATCTTTTAATTCTCAATGCACCAAACCCCAACTGAACAAAACCAGTTTGCCTAACCATTTTTTCCATAGGAATTGGCAAATATTAACTACAAATTTACAGAGTTTTCTGTTTGTTGAAGATGCCTATAATGATTAGGTTAGTCAAGGAAATGATAAGTGATGTTTCTTCAGATTGCAAGCCCTTTTACAATACCAAATTAGCACCCGGAGGCCTCCAGAAATTCTGTTAAACTTCATTTAGGACCTGCATGGTAATAAGGGTTTTTTTATGAGACTGAACAAATGTGGAGTGTAGCACTCTCTATTCTCAGCATCTATAAACAGATTGTGAAACAATACAAATGCATTTGGACTATTCCCAGGTTTTACTTGTAAGATCAAAGACATCTAGTCAAACTATGATGTCTTTTTCCGTATTTTGGTGTTGTTTTTTTTTTCCCTCTGGTTTCTTTGCATGACTAAATACTTGGTCTTTGCTTTTTAAAATATAAAATTTATTTTGTGATCAGTATTAAGCAAACTATCATTAAATCTATAAATGTCAGAAACGACAGGAGAAACTGTAACTATTAAAATACAGGATTAGCATAATAGCTAAGAAGCAAAGATAGAGATGAAACAGCAATTTTCTTCCAAGTGAAATTCCAAATAGATGTGAGAAATCTTGAAAGAAAAAAGGCAGAAAAGTAATGAAATACACACTTTTCATCATCTTAGGTATTCCCTGTGAAACAGAACAAATCAAACACTTTTATTTAGAAGCAGTATTTAAACTGCTTAGAAGTTGAGTTGGACTTCTTGTTTTTCCCCAAGTTAAATGTTCTGAATTAATGCCTCCTTTAATGTATAGCTATGCTATACGTTTTTGGTTTCTGAGGCCTTTTTGTCACTCTGATTTTGCTTGAGCTTGCATGATCACAGACTACAAACACAGGGCTGGCTAGCTATGCAGTCTCTGTACTTTATTCCTCCTCCATAAAACAAGCGATATAACCTTCAACAAATACAGTAAACAAAAGCTATTTTCCTCCTCTAGTCACAAGGAGAACTGGCCTTGGCTCTGTTCTGTTGTTCACATCTATCCACTTATGATAGGAAGTCTTTAAAGAAACAAACATCCTTAAAACTGATTAGAAAACTTAAGTGGCATAGTGAGCTTGTAAATCATTAATAAGAAATATTTATCTTTGAAAACAATCTATTTGTATAGTAAAATGTAATGAAACCCCTTCATTAAAAGTTAGAGCGGCAACCGTGTTCCTTCTGTATGTTAGAGAGAGGGCAATTGAATTTTTCCCTCAGTGAGTGACTGTAGGAATGTTTTTTATCAAGGAGCAATCATGAGGCGATTTCCTTCCCTCGAGTTTACGCATCTTTGCTGTTGTCCAAAAAACAGTTAACGTTCTCTTACAGAGGCCTGTGGCCCCCTCTAAACTACTGTATTCTGTTTTATGCTACCATAGGGTAAATCTATGCTTTCCAGCCTGCAATTATACGACCACATCACGTATGCCTATACTGAAGGGCTTCTACATTTGCCCATGCTACAGCTATACTAACCAGGTCAGGTACTTGGCTGGTGACTTAAATGCTGTTGTGGCTATACAGCTGGTATTACTGAGCTAGTTTAGGACTAGCTCAGGCCTGACTACATAGAATTATAGAATCATTTAGGTTGGAAAAAAGACCTTTAAGATCGTTTGGTCCAACCATAAATCTCATGCTGCTAAGTCCACCCCATGAACTTTGTTGCAGTGACACTGGTCTTATGTATGGCCATGTGAAGGAAAACAGGCTGTGATAGTACCCTCAGACTTACAGCTGCTGCTTATTAAGAGGGCTCACTTTTCTTGAGTGTTGCAGCAGTAACTGCCTGGATTGATGGCAACAAGGGGAGCAGGCCTACAAGATGCATTTCTGGGGGGAGCAGAAGAGGTACAGAGGGACCAGAGGAGGTAGTGATGTCATTTTATGCCCAAGGGATGGAGCTTTCCTCTCCTTATTGCCAGGCTCAGATAAACTGAGTTTACTATTGATTTCTAGTGTGTCTGTGCAACTGTGATCTTGAGATGTTTTGGAGATTGTTTCGGGGCTAGAAAAGGAGATGGTAGTTTCTGGTTAGAAGCTTAAAAGGGCTGCCCTGCCAGTGCCTGTATAAAAGGTAAGACTTGAAATCATGCTATTTTTATTGGAAGGGCATCTACACTGTATGATTAACCTTGGGATTGCCCTATTTTGATGCAAGTGTATGCAAACCTTGTAGTGTATAAGCACTATACAGATTTTTAAAGCAGTCAATCACTTGCTGTCTTCCTGATTCCTGATATCCATAAAATTTTCTAGGGGAGGTTTAGATACCTGAAGAAATTTCACCTACAGAGGCGTGTGGCAGATACAGTATTTACTTTTCTTAGCGGCTTGCTTCAGATCTCTTAACAGTAGTTAACAGACACCAATATCTTTTCTCTTTCTGATGCAGTGGATCAGGTGTGGGGAGAAGTTGATACTCCTGATGGTGTGGCTATCTGCTGTACACGGACTTCTCCCCAGAGAATTGCTCTTCATGTTCTGAAGAAATTGGTAGCTCAGTGGCTTGTAAGCTTGAATATATTTTTTGATTCTGTGTCTTGCCGTCCCCTATAATGAAAACAGCTTTTCCCCTTTATTTCTTGTTTATCTTCCTGTAATCTATTTTTCTTCAACTCTATATGCATATTTGTCCAAGTGTATCCTTATTTTTCTGAATTATCAAACTATGCTCTTTAATTCTGACCTTTGTCACTGACACTCTGTTATCACTTACCTGCTAGACTCTATCTGGTGGAGTCTAGCACTGTTGCAATTGTTTCTGATAGACAGAGGGGAAAAAAAGTGGTTGGTGTCCTTGAACCTCATGCAATTTTATTCTTAGTCTGCAGCGACCATCACCGAAAGGTTAGAATTTGTCCTGAAAAATTTACAGTTCTCTTCTGTTCTTTTATCCCATGACTGTGAACTTTTTTTCAAAGTGGGTTACTTCAGCAAAAGAAATGGTAGGTTTTTTTTTGCTTTCTCAGTTCTTGAAGTATTTCTTTTGAGGAAAGAGATACCGGGAAAGATATTAGCAATACCAATTGTGTTGCACATATTTTAAGTCCCTACGTCTTTACTAAAATAATCTCATGTTATTGGATAGGAAGAAAAAAAGTAATGAATTCTGAGTATTCAGAGTGAGAGCTTTCATTTATGGTAGGAAAGCCTTTGTGCTTTGTGATAGGGAACTGGTAAGAAATGGCATAAAGATTGCAAGTTGAAGTGATGATAAAGGGAGACATTATTAAACAAAAAAGGTAAAGAGATGTCTGGAAATACATTCTGAACAAAACATTCAATTTTATTTCCATCCAAGGATGAATCAAATCAACAATAAACCACCCATTGTACTTGTGGCAGAATGTCATATTAATGATTTAAGATGGTAGTGAATGTTTTTATGTACAATCATAAGAGTTTACATCTCAGCCGGAGTGCAGCTACAAAACCTTATAGATTTTATAATAAAGAGCAGAGGAATGGATGAGTGGGTGTGTCATCAGTTTGTTTTGAGCCTCAGAATTTACAGGCCTGTAAGATTAAGGAATAAGACTGTGCATAATTAGTCTGTTATGATCCCTAGAATAACTTGGAGGGGGGGGCGCAACATTTCACTAGTAGCCTAAGCACTGAATTCTTGCTTTATGGGTTTGGCTTGCATAGTTTTTGTTTTCTGTGGTATATAAAGAAGCAGCTGCTCTGATTCAGAGCTGACATTGTCTTTCATGGTTAGGATTGCCTCCAGTTTTTGTTTTCTGTTTTGCTGCCTGGACCCAGCCTGTGCAAAAACTAGTTTGTTTTTTTTTTTTTCCCCTCTGAATTGTACGTTTGAAAAATGCACCCTTCAAATGGGTCAGAACTAGTTCACTATAAAATTGGTTTGGACATTTTTAGATAATTTTTACCTCTTGGTTCCTATATTCTGTTCCTCTTCTTAGATTTCTTGGTTTTCCTCTTGAACTAGTGTTTCATCTGTTCCACCCTATACTTAGTCTGCAACAGTGAGATACACTCAGTTTGTATGCCTGTTTCTCCTTAACCTTAGACCAGTACTTTGTTGAGTATGCGGGATGCTACAGGTAGATACGTAGTATTGCTATGGCTCGTTCTGTGCTGCTCTGAAATGCTGGATGAGAGCAGAACTAGTAGAATCACAAACACATAGATGGAGCAAGGAGACAGAAAACTTCTTCAACTGGTCAGGTGCAGTGAGAGAGGTAGATGAAAATGTAGCACAGAATGACACCTAGAGGTATATGGGAATGAACTGAATGGCGTGGTGTCCGTGTTTGTGGAAGCCAGTGACTGTTCTTCTCTTCAGCAACCTTGTTGTAGGAACATGCACTTAAAGCTACGTCTTTTTGCTTTCTGGCATGGTGGTCACCTCAGTAGATGCTGTTGTGCTTACTCCAGTGTATGAGTGATCACCTTCTTCCCACTGGAGCTCCCTTATGCTCAGCTTCTGAAGCCCTTAGATGATACTTACTCACTTGGAGTATTTGGGCTTATCTGTGTTTTGGAGCTTCTACTTCCAGACAGGAAAGAGGGGTTTTTTTTAAAAACAAACCCCCACCCAATGAACTTGGAAGAAAGCCATAGGAGTGGAGAAGAGAGTCTGATGTGGTGGGGTTACAAAAGGCGACTCCGACTTGAAATAACGGGGTTTTGTAAAATTTTCTTGCAGCAGTAGGAAATGCTGTAGTCTAAAAAATTAGTGTATGTACAGCTTTAGTACTTGAGCAGCAGAAGCTGATAAAAAGTGTCTGATTTTGCCCTGAGTGAGAGATTTGGGTTTGTTAATAACAACAACAAAAAATACATCTTCTGGCGGATTGAAGGACTCCTGCTGTTAATGCCTGGCCTGAGTGGCTTGGGTGAGAATGAGAATATAGACAGTGGTAGTAAACAAGAGGATACAGGCAAATAGGCTACTAGCATCTGATTTTTGCACGTTGCTTCCTATTTGAGAGTGTTGCCCACTTTTTGCCTTATGGAGGTTTGCAGGATATGCTTTAAAAAGATAAAGAAATTCAGCTTTGAAAATGGCTGTATTTCTCATTCTTGAAGTGATGTCTAGAGGCTTGCAGTACTATCAGTCCAAGCATTAAAAAATGTGAAATGATTTTCTTTCTCTTCCCTAAGTAGTGTAAGAAGATAATAAACGACAACAACTTTTTACTTATGCATTTGAATCTGATGAGTTTGTCAAGGTCATGTTTTCAAATTTTCTGTGGTAGCGGTGAGGATTATAGCCAGGCCTGGAGTAAAATGTTGCTGAGAATGAGAAGTGACAATATCTTACCAAGCTGGTGTCTGCTGACACGAAAGGAAGAAATAAATTCAGTAAGCAGCATTGTGAAATGTTGAACATTTCTGCTTACCCATAGTACTGTCATCCCTGAGGTGAGCTTATGCTACCAGTCTTCTATCTAGACCTCTGCTTTGTCAAACACTTCACTTTGTACTGGTTTGCACAGCATAAAATAAGATCGCTGACTGTGCAGTGACACCCCCTCTCAAGGGCTGCATGGCCAAAGGCATTACTGAATAAAGTAGGAAATTCCAGCAATGTTTAGCTAGTGTAGCAGCACCAGCAAGACATGTGAGACAGTAATAAAGTTGGTGAGATAGAAGCAGCTGTCAGTAAAACAACAACGAGGTGGTAATAGGAATAAAACTCCAACAAGGCCAGCTGTAATATGTCAGCGTAGCAAATTGTTAAAACCGGAAGGGCATTTGAGACACAGAAAACCCCACTGAGGTGAACAGAAGCTTTGTCAGACTTCTAATCAGAACACTGTCAGACAAACCTGTGCGGCAACAGTGAACTTAATTTGTAGGTAGGAAACATGGAAAAAGCCTCACTTGATAGAAACTTGCCTACAGTAATCAATAAAGACAGTCAGAACAAATCATGGATTTGGTTGCTTTGATTTTCTTACGAAGTGATTAGACTAGCTCATGAGGAAAGTAAACAGATCCAGGAAATTCAAGCACTTCCAGCCTGTTTTTCTTTCTTTATAAGGGAAGTGGCAACTTACTGCTCTGTTGTAGTCCCGATAAGAATACGGGCCCAGCTGTTACATTCCTTTCCTACCTCTTACCAAGTATTTTTGTTGTGTTTAACACAAACAATAGGAGGAAGAGTTGGAGACGCAGGTTTAATCTTTCATGATTGCACAGTAGAGTGCTTCCTGAAAGTGAAATAAAAATAAGCATTTTTAAAAAAAAAAACTTTTTCCTTTTGAATGTCTTTTCAGAGATAAATTTCTGTCCCTGCACATGCAAACATCTGTTTTAATGTGCTGTCTTCCTCTGTGCAACTGTGTTAAAAGCAGAACTTTTTTGCCCAGGTAAGACAATTAGAAGAAGCCTTGTCAAGGCAAATGGGGAACTAAGGTTTAGGTGTGCCTCTTTTCTCTTGAAGATTATATTTAGCTATGTACATTATGTACATAACATAAGCCATGTGTCTTTACTTGAAGGCAAAATAGAGCATAGAGATTACATTGTTTGGTAACAAACTGCTTCACAGGCAAACTGTTTGCAACCTGGATATTTTTTGTTTGGTTTTGCTTTTGTTTTTCCCTTTATTTGTATAAGTTCTTTCATTCCGAAACACCCTTAGGTGTCGTGCATGAGTTGCTGTAATATACTTGTCCTGTCTAGAGTATTAGCTGCTGCATTTGCCGAGCTGAGCTGACTGATCGAGTATCTGTCCCCTCCTGCCACCGTGAGCACAGCTGCAATAACGCGCAAAGTTGTGACTTTGTACTTATGAGAGAGGAAACTGTCTATCCAGACCTCTGGGGGTTGCTTCTCTTCTAGCGTGAGGGCAGACAGTGAAATACCTGAACTGGGGGTGTCAGTGAAGGCTGCTGCTGAAAAACACAGGCGGGGTGAGCAGCACTCTGTCACCTGGGCAGTAGGTGTAGAACCTGCTGCTGCCGTGTGTCCGGGCAGCGGATCAGGCTGCCTACAGGGGCCACGGAGAAAGAAAGGAGGCTGCAGCACTCTTCTGCAGATGGGTGAGGTGTTGGTCACGAGTGTGTAGTTCTCTTTTTCCTTTTTTAAATATTTTTTTGTCTGAGGCTAATAGGCATAGGGTCTGCAGCCTAATGGGGAGATTTATTTTAAAGTACACATCAGTGAAAACTGATCGTTGTTGCCGCTATTTACCATTTAAGAGTTTGCACCACATCAGCTGCTTATAAAGAAATGGAAATGACGCAGTGATAGATTATAGCAATAGAGCCTCATTAGTCTAAAATACCGCTGTGCATGTTCTAATGAGGAGCTTAGAACATTGTACAAAGAGCACCTAAAGAAGTTAATGCCACCTCTGAGAGTTGAATAAGAGTAGATATGTTTTTACAATTACATTAAGTGAAATTTGAACATGTGAGGGCATTTGGGGAAGGTTAAAGGAACTCGGCTGATTTTGATCTAGTCTCTGCTATCAATTAATACTGAGTGAAAAGCTGCTTCGAGCTGCCCGTGTCACTCAGATAAGCGAGGTAGGGAGAGCCTTCAAAACTTCAGCTCTTTAGTTTGACCAGCAATACCGGACTGCGTCCTTGCGGTCCCTAATACTTCAAGTGAATTACATAAAGCCATTGTTTGACTCAATTTGCAGTAGATAGCATTGCTTAAAGGAGCTGAACCATGGTAATCTATGTCAATTCGTCTCTGCATGCATTCCTCAGATGGTAACTGGGGTTAGGTTTTTAGCAGCTTCCTTTACATATCTGCTTTAATAATCTTATGGCAATTTTCCTATCCCTTCAGTGAGAGCGAACAAAATATAAAGCAGATTAATGCAACAAAGTTGGCAACTACCAAGAAAAACATTTGTATTAATCATTATTATATGTAGAAACATGTTTGAAAATACAAGGAAGCACTTTCAAAATCTGTGCTAGATCTGGCATTGTGCAACAAGTGTTTTGTACGTTCCAGTGGTTACAGAGGTTATAATTTAAAATTAGAGGAATTTGGATTTCCATCCAGACCATTAGTCTGTATTATTCTGTATTGAAAAATAGCTTCTATAGTAAGCAAAAAATCCAACAAGCTACCGAGTAAGCTTAATAGCATAAGAAGCCCAAATAAGTTGTTGATGTGTCCAGAACAATCTTTTATGTTTAAGCCTAAGTATAGATTGGTAGGTCAGTTCACTATGCCAGGCTATCACTTTGTTATTGATAATATAATAGTACCATAAGTGAACAAAGTCTGCTTATACTTAAACAGGAGACATAGTCCAGTGTTCCAGTAAAACTGGAAACGATACTACTTGGCTTTTTAACATCTAGCTTTAAATTCCTAACATTATTTTTAATTACTAAATTTTAAAAATTATAATAAATGTTACCTATTAATTTGCTTTCTGAGGGATCTAATCTGGCAGTAAATTATTTGTATTAAGGAAAGACAGAAAATATTGCAAATACTTATTTTTTTTTGCTCGCTTGCTAGTTTTGTTGATAACCTTTAACACTTTTGTCAGTTTTGTGTCTGAAATATTAAATGAAACCTCTGCAGTCATACTTAGAATCACCGTTGGTTTATAATCAGAATCATTGCTTAGTTTAAGAACTAATGGTTTTACGTGAATCATTCTAATGTAATGATCCTATGTCCTTAAAAATGCTGTTAAAAATCACTATTTTATACTAGGTTCTTGAGGTGTGGTGGTAATTTGGATGTGTAATAACACTTTTCATCAGCAGATTGCTTTCTGTGCATTGTTATTCAGGCAAGCACTGGATTTGTTCTTTGCCTAACATATGTTGAATGTAACTTCTGGGTTCAGCCTTGTTTCTGAGCTTTCCATTAGAAGCTTAAAAAGGTAGATTGTAATGTGATTCTTCACTGACCATCTGCAATTGCTGTTGTGAATTAATCTCTAACTTTATTTAGGCTTTCAGCAATAACACACCTATTTTCTAAATTCTGTTGAGACTGCTAAAGATTAAATCTTCCCTGTGTTTTATTATGACACTTTATCTTTTCTGATGCAGTCTACTGTACTTTATTGGCTTAGTACTTTCCACATTATTTTCCCTCCCCTTTTCAGTAAAGTTTCCCTATGACTCAACCTATTATTCCTTTCCTTGAGGAGTGTGTATAACTTTTTTTTTTTTTGGTGTAACTTTCTTTTTCCAGGAGAAAATTACCACCTTTTGTGGTTCAACTACCATTTTTACACCAAAATTTTCTGAAAATACTTCCCCCCCATCCCCATGGTATGCCCTCAAGGAGTACGGAAGAGCATAAACTATTACTTTCAAGTGAAGACAAAATTGAATAGGTCATCTGGAAAAAATAGTCTTTGTGTGCAATGAACTTGTGACATTTATCAGTGTATAAACTGGAAAAAGTTCAGAAAACAAAAGGTCAGGTTCTATTCCTTACAATCTAAATATATATATTTTTTAACCTACAAGGTATATTATATTTTCTACATAAATTATTTTCAAACGTGTTGACTATTTCTTTGAATTAATAAAGTAAGAAGACTCTCCCACGGTATAGTTTTAGTATTTGGTTGGATAATATACATTAACACTAGAGTAGTCTAAGCCTTGAATTATTTTAGAAAACAACAGTTTAAAAAAGAAAACACCCCTCCAA
Organism: Stercorarius parasiticus; assembly: GCA_013396915.1. NCBI lineage: Eukaryota > Metazoa > Chordata > Aves > Charadriiformes > Stercorariidae > Stercorarius > Stercorarius parasiticus. Next base: position 126,180 of record VWZL01001527.1, read on the forward strand.
GTTTGTAATGCTAGGACGAAGTTTAGTTTTCTGATCTAATGTTGCCTCAAGAAAAAGATGTGATGCAGCCCGTACCGCTCATTCAGGAAAGAGCAGATAAAATAGTCTTCTGAAGCTTTATCCTATTTTCTCCTTTAAAAAAAAAAAAAAAAAACAAAACAGCAAACCAAACCAAAAAAACAACAAAAAGCGCTCCCCCCAGTGAATATTTTCCCATCCTTATTTTTTGAGTTCAAATACAAAGGTCCGAAATATACGGGAGAACAGCGCCATCTAGTGGGCGCTGGCAGCCTGGTGGCCAGTGCTGGGGGGCGTTCGCTCGCTGCTTCCCCCTGAGCACCTGCAGCTCTCCTGCTGGCGATGCAGCTACTGCTTCCCACTTGCTTGGGATGGCGGCCAATACCAATGATAAACAGCGGGTCCTGCAGTCAATTTTGAAAACTACTGCAAAAATTTAGTGGAAGAATTTTCTACAGCTTGGGGTGAGTTCAGGATATTCAATGATCCATTTATTTATTTGTTCTAAAAACCATTCTGATAACACTTTAGTTAAAGAGCATCCTTTATAAATATACCTTATTTGAGAATGCTCTTGATTATCTCTGCAGTCACTTATTAATAATTAACACAACTTTTCAGCAACGGTCTTTCTTCCAAAGAAAACCTTTTCCACTGATCCATTAGCCCTTATGACTCTCATAAAATGGTGCCTAAATGTAGTTTATTTTTGCAAGAATAGAAGTTAAAGCTACTTTAAGGGGTTGAGCCAAGCATGATGGAACAAATGAGAAAGTTGAGATCTGAAAGCAGCCAGATGTCCAAACAGGTGCTTGGTAATTTTCTTGTTGTGAGTTATTTTCTAGTTTTAATGTAAAATGGCAGAAAGTAAGAAATTTAGAAATCAGAAAAAGTCTCATATGTTTTCTCTATAGAAAAAGTATGTTTATTATGCTGCTTTTAAGTCAATATTGTCTACATTCTGTGACAATATTGCATTTTCTACATCTGAGATTATTGGATAATGGAAAAGAACACGTGTCTACCAGGTATGAGTGAGTACTCGTGAGATCCTCCTACGTAAGCTGTAGCTCATTTGTGGTGTGGATGTTTGTGGTTTGTTAATTATAAGGGAAGCTATAAAAGTTATGGTGAATAATTCATACATTGCATAGTGGTTGTGGTGAATAATAACTAACTTCTGTGAATTAATAGCCTGAGCCTTCAAAAAAAGAGAAAAAGCGGGGAAGGAAACACTTGAGCAAGTCTATAGTTCTGAGAGGGCTAGTTAGCTGCAGAATTGCTGAGTCTGTGCTCTGCTTTAGCTTCATCAGGGTTTAGTTGTCTTGTGCTTTTTTTTTTTTGCTCACCAGTCCTCTGGGAGGGTATTTCTCATCATCTAATTCATATGCAAGAACTTTAAAATATTAGGTGTTTGGTATATTAAATCACACATCTGAAATGAATTATGGAGAGTGACACAGATCCTAATCTGATCTGATTGCAAAACGAGAGAGTTGAATATGGATATGATGGGGGAAAAAGTGTAATCAAAGGAGGTTTAGCTCTGGAATCTGGATTTAGAAAGAATTGTTTCTGTGTATTCCAGGGAATTAATGCTCAGTCACAAACCCTTTGTGATAACTGTGTAATCCATAGTTTGTCTGCTTTCTGGAATACACTTGTTAGAATGATGAATGCTAATCCAGACTGCCTATTGTATCATACAAGCTTGCAGATGCAGATAATGCGGTAATCTGACAGTGCATCAAAGTTGGTGTGAAGGCAGTTGCCAAGCTTGTGCTTGGAGAGGGCCCATTGATAACAGTGCTTCATTTGCTAGGGCGGTGCGCAGAAATGTCAACCGGACGTAGAGACTACTGTATGTAGCTGAGAGATCTCTGGGAGTAAATCAGTGATCTGACTTCTGTTGCTTTTCCCCCCTGTAGCAATAAACCTAACAGTTTGAAGCTCTTCACCTGTTTCACATGGAATGCTCATCTTAGATTACTCCATATGTGCAGATGCACTTATTCTGGTTATTACTTATTTCCTTCCTAGTTCCCCTTAGTGCTAAAAGATTGAGTGTGATAGTGGTAGAATGTGTTGACAGACTGAATCTCTGGCTGTAAACTTGCGTAACAGTATTCTACTGAATGTAGCCCTACCCGAAGCTGGAGAAATGGGAGATGTGACACAGTCCTAAAACTGTAAAGAAGTATGTACCATGCTGCTTGGTATTAACAAGGGGTGTCACTCATTGAGTACTTGAAATTACATGTGGAACTGAGTATGCATCTTGAAGTCTGGAAATCCACTGGAAACTTTGCAGTAGAATTATTTATGGGGGAAAAAAAAAGGTTTGTGTGACTTGCTTGTTGGGCTTTTGTGTGTTTAAGAGCCCCTCACTTCCTGTCAAAAAAAGACGCCAAACTTGCTTTTAGCATTTTTGGAACGAAAAGTCTCTGAACAACATTTTATAAATTACCCTTTCTCAAAAGGGATGGAGAGAAGAGGGATCAAAAATATGAACTTCACCATAAAATATGCTGAAGGGCTCTGGTTTACATTTACTTCATTTACATCTATCTGTTTATGAACCCATGGCTTTTGAAGACTTCTGCAGTGTCTAATTCATTTCCTGATATGGAGACTGAATTTTTCTGCCCCACTTCTCCTCTAAGTAAGGAGTAGCTCTGCCTCTTGCATATGGATAGCCCCATAGTCAGGGTTCTGGATTGCTAGAACTGCTGACTGCCTGTGTTTGCAGTTATTTACCTTAAACATTTTATACTTTTGCTTGTAAGGTCAAGCTTTGTGGGCTTGAGAAACAGTACTGCACAAACTAAAATAAAAATTGAATGTGCTTGAGCTCTCTTTCATCGTAAGCACTGAATTTCATGGTTTAGTTACACAGATATGGAATGAAGTGGACATTTTAGTGGACATTAAGTGTGTCCTGGCATGGTTCCTTTGACCTCAACCACAGCAAGAGTGGTGAGACTGCAAGAAACTTTGCTCCACACTTTCCATATCTGGCTATTAGTGTACTTTTTTCCCTCTGTTAAATTGTATCCTTATTTTGTAGGTTTCCTTCTCTGAGTTTTTCACTGATTTTCTTGAAAATAATAATGTGCTGGGAGTATTTATAGATGTCTTTAAAAAACTGAAGCAAGCAAGTGCTGTATTGATCAGGAGAAATGTACATGCTTGTCAGTGAATTATAACACCAATTCTAAAACAGAGCATTTTTCAAACTAACCTATCTGTATATAACATCTACGGAGGGAGAAGAAGCCCTCAATTTATTTTTTTTTTTTTAACTATCTGACTGATGAAACAGATTATGCATGACACTCATCCTGGTTTGCTTTGTGATTTAACTTGATCTTAAGTGTTATGTTAGAGATGTGAGGAATATATTCAGTTTGTCATGCACTTAAAGGCCTATCTGGAATTCTTGGCTTGCACACTGGCTAAGCTCTAATAGCAAATTAATTTTCTGGGTGGATTACATTGAAAAAGTATATATTTAATAGCTTACCTTCTGAAAGCATGCATGGCATTTACTTTGACAGCTGGTTATTAGAAGTGCCCAAGGAAAAAACCTGTTCTTTTCACTAAGGGAAAAAACTAGGTTTTTTTAAAGCCTGTAAACTTGTACAGTTTTAAGTATTTTAATTCTATGGGATTTTTTTGGTGTCTATTTGTGCTACCCAAAACTACACAGGAATGCTTTGAAAGCAGCTTTTCAGCTTGTAGGAGCTTGCAATCCTATCACAACTGAAGAAGAGGATATTTAGTGTTGTTTTGATTCTTTTCCTGAGGAAAGTAGTTCTTCAGATATTTCAGTGTTGAAAATAACATCTCATCCCCTGCGTTTTTTGTTGTTATGGTAACAACTGGATGTACTAGTGCACACTAGGAAGGACTCAGAGATGTTTTGACTTCATAGTGTGCTTGATTTTATTGTATGAAGCATCTGTGTGCAGGAAAGCAGAAGGGTTTCAGCACACTCCCTGCAAAATCAACACCATTGGCAAGAAGGAACTATTAATTTTGGCAATGCTTCCCATGTTACTTATTGAAAGGACTTCTTTCTAATGCATACAAAACTCTTCCCTCATCTGTCAGTCAATCAAAACACAGGCATTTGTGTGCTATTGGAAAATTGGCCTTTCAGCTCATCCCAAACCATGGAAACTAAATCCAAAGTGTGCAGGTGGTGATATGTAGTCTCCAAGGCCTGTTATAAAGCTAGATAAAGCTGCTAGCTGAACATGCATGTGTTTAGTTATCCTCAGAGGAGCTTCAGCTGGTGTATGAAATTCATGATGCCTTGTTTTCATTCCAGGATTCAGACTACCCAGTCTTTAAAAGGTTAAAGAGGCTGTGGTGAAATGTGCAAGGAATGCAGCCAAGAAAGCAAGGTTGGCCTGACCTGCATTGCTTATGCTTAGTGGTACACAGTAAAGTTTGCATTGTGTCCTATGTTGCCTTTTATTTTTTGAGGGTGCAGCATCAAAATGCATACCTGTCCTGTGAGACTTTGGCTGTTATTCTCGATATCTCATTCAGTCTCTGTATAGCTGTTTTGGTTCTTTTGAGAAAAAATGTTGTGCTCTTGCTGCACTTAACGGACCAATTATCTCTGTAATTTCACATCTAGAGTTTCAAAGGCCATTCTAAACTGAGCTAGTGACTACACCATTAAAATGTTAGTGTATCTGAAGGTAGAGCTAATAGTGAAAAAGGAAAGTTGAAGAGCATGAAAGATAATTTCTTTTCTTTTTTTAATACTCTACACAATTTTTTAGGATTTGTGTAATTCAAACACATTTTTATTTAATCAAATACTTCTATAGCTTGAATGATCAGGAATGGTCTTTCATTTTGTCAGAAATTAAGATGCAAACAACAGAGGCTTGCTAGCAAAGTACTGTTCACATTCTTGAATCTTCCTAATGTTAGGACATGATTTCAACAAAATAATAGAAGACTGAAAGAGAAGACAATTATATCTGCACACCATAAACTATGAGAACTATTTCTAAATTTCCAAATTGGCTTTATTCAGGTGCTTAAGTGCTGTAATTTTGAGTATATCTTTGTCATTTTAGGTATGTTCTTAGGATGGAGGCCTGTCCTTGTAAACATGCAGGTAAAACTGTTGCAAAAAATATTGCCAAGAGAACTTATTCCTTGCTTTATTATTTCCCTAATGCTAGACAGCAACAAGGAGACCCATTTTAGTGGACAAGTAATGCAAAAAATTTGGGCAGCCCTACAAATAGAACCAAGGTGTCATTGTGCCCATCATCCCTAATCCAGTGCAGAGAGGAAAAACTCCCATTTTAAAACAAAAATGGCAAAAAATTGTGCAGAGCCTGGCCTGAAATATCTGCATGCGTTACCTCTCCCACTGATGTATCTATAAAAAGCACTGTGAATAGAAAATATGGGCTGTCACAGCACCCTCTACAGTCAAACGTAAGACTAACAGATAATGCTTTTCTGAAATGTTGTCAGCTATTGATGAGATGTTTAAGGACTTTCTACAGACCACTGAAAGATGTTTTACCAGGAGCCACTGCTGAAGTCTGTCACGTGTTGAAATTGAGAGAGTGAGTGTACATTTAGTTAGTGTACAGTGAGAACATGTGCTGCAGCTGCACTGTAAGAGACCTTATCAATACTGGTAGTTACTAATGCTGCAGTGAAAGGGACTGCTTGATGGATCCATGCTTCCCAGGGTAAAAAGATTGCAAGATCTTCAGATACAAAGCAGAGCGTTCCACCAGGCACAGCAGAGCTGAATGATTTGGATGAACTTCTTTTGATCAAATATCAACAAAAGTACAGTCTACAGCCCTGCAAATAGACTTTGATGACCCTATTATCGTCCTCTGAACCTTTTGATTATTTTTAGAAATTGCAGCTCGGGGTTTTGCATTTGGGTTTATATTATTACTGGCCATATGCTAACCTGTAAGAACTCTTATATGGTAAGACCCTAAGGAATGAAAGATTGTGAGGGGTATGTGATTCTAAGGCCCATAAGATGCTGTATGTTCATTGGGCTGGTGCTTGTACATTAAAATGTTTTCAGTTTTTCTTGGCTTTTCAGTACCTCCAGACCTCTCCTGCAAAGGTGGACAAAACTTACCCCAGCATAAAAAACAAAAGATAAAATACTCTCTGCAAAGACCTTCTAATTGGAAAAACTTGCATCCACCAGTCAGCATTATAATCAGAATTATAAAGGGCTCTCAAAGGTATGTTGTGAGTAATGCAAGAGATGAATAATGCTATTTCAGCCTTATGGTTAGAGGTACAATGAGTGTCTCGGGTAGCCCTGCAAAACAGAATGGCATTTGATTACATGCTTGTCACTCAAGGAAGCTACTTGGATACTGGTTAAGACCTCTTGCTGCACAGATGCAGAACAAGATCAGGGAATAGAAATGGGCAAACAAATTCTTAAGTGATCTTCAGACACTGCATGAAACACCCGGTGAAAAACGTTTTTGACTGGTGGGAATGGCTCCCAGACTGGAAGGATGGTTAGGAAAAACTACTGAAGCACAACTGAGGGTTCAATTTGTTCGGTTTATTAACTTTAGTGCTTGTGCATGTATTAGTTCAGTTGATCTTGCGTTGTAGCCAATTGGTATCTAATATTATAGAGCATGGCAAAAAGGAAGCAGAGGCCAGAACAAAATGATGAGTATGTTAGAGGAAAAGGAAGAAGTGCTTGCATGAATGACTATAAATGATTACAAAACCTAGAGGCAGCAATGGATGATGGGACAGCAAGGCCCACATGGTGATCGATCTCGTCTCTCACAAGTCGTGGGCTGGGTGTGTGTGTCCCTCCTACCATACTCTAGATCTTTAAGAGAAAGAGTTCCTTATCTGAAGGTGTGTAAAATTAAGCTGTAAACAAATTAAGAAGGGGGCAAAGGGAATAAAACCATGTGAGACAAAGCAAGTGTTTTTGTAAATGGAAATTGAGAGCAAAAGGCGTAAGGAGGAATTTGAAAGGCTTGCAATGGTGAATGTGTGTGAGTAATAACAGCTCAAGAAAGGAGGGAATATGAAAGGGAAATTCAAGTTGTAACTGCTCAGGCATGGAGAGCAAGAAGGCCCAGCTGCAAGAAGGAGTCAAACTGGCAGGAAGCAGGGATGCCAGGCATAGAAGGACTCTCTGTAAGGGAGTGAAGTTTCCCTTGGTGATGAGATAAGAAACAGCCCCAGCCTTGTCTTGTAGACATCCTGGAATGGAATGGGAGTGCTTAGGGGCTGCCTCTGGGTAGCAGAGGTGGGTGGGGAGATATTCCTAAGGCCAGGCTGAGGTCCCCCATGCAACCACTCACAGGATCGGTGGATGGGAAAAGCATTTCCACACTGCCATGAATGTTAATTTAGGATGCTGCACAATTTTGAGATAGCAGTAATTTAAGATGTATTAACACAGGATTAGGTTGTATGATTTTTAATACTTAATTAGCCAATGATAAAATTGATTTAACAAAATTTGCTATAATCAACACAGAGACTCAGTTAAAGATTCAAAAATAGCAAGGTTCACCTGAGACAACGGAGTTTCCTAAATCAAAGCACACATACAGATATAGAGGTTAACCTATTATTAATTATTAAGATGGTTCCTTTTCTGCAGATTATAGTAAATTTTGGTACCCAATGATTGAAATTGAACTATACTCGCTCTCTTCCCTTCATCATCTTCTGTCAGTGGACGGTATAAAACTCCTAACTCTTCTCCCTTTGTCGGCTTCTATCAGTGGATGGTCTGAATCATGTCATGAAATATGTGGGGTAGCAGCCTGCTGTGATCCCAGAGAGCTCCAAAGGGCCTCACATTAGGACCGATACTTATAGGGTTACAAGATGATTGTCTTTGGTCAGTACTTTTCCATTGTTTGCACAATTCTTGTCAGGTGATCTTGGCAACTTTCCAAGTGGGCTTTTGATCCGGGCACGAGGGGTCTTGGGTGTGCTGCCCAGGCAACTGGAGTTCCAGATGCAGTGGCAGAATGCCTCATCATCCCAACTCGCCATACTTGCACCAGGAGAAGAAGGTACTAGATTGTCTCATCTCACTGCACTTGCAATTGAAACAAGAGCGATGTTGGGCCCACAGCCCTTGTAACCACAGCAAGAACAATGTTAGCTGGTGTTGACATTGCAATGTGGCCTGGGGGATGGAGGGGGTTCTGCAGTACCACCCACACAGGGCTGGAGAACCCAGAGGGTAAAGCAGGAGACCGGAAGGCAGCTATTCAGGGCACCACATGGTGAAGGCCAAGCGAAGTCCAGAGGAGGAGCCACCCCACAAACCTAGCAGGCTGGACACTGGCTGCAGCCCCAACCCTGCCCATCCTAGGTGATTGGTGCACCTGTTGGTCACTCAGCACTGGGCTGTAACATGTCCTTTCCAGTGTGCCATAAAAACATCTTCGTGATGGAGGCTCACCCAGATTTAGGCATGACTGATGTGGTAGATTGACTGTGGTTGGCCAGCAGGTGCCCACCCAACCGCTCTGTCCTTCCTCTTCCATCCTTCTTTTCTGAAACTGATAATTTTCTTAATCCTCTTTCTTTGCTGTGGCTATCTCAGGGTCATGATCTAGTTGCACTGAAAATACTCATGTCTGGCACACTTATCGTTATTTGACTTCCACTTATAATGCTACTGTGAATTTAACTAGGCAGGTTTATGAAAAATGAATTGGCTACTGGCAGCATAGTTTGAGTTAGTCAAATGTTTATAGTAGGAGTCACAACATGCTTGGTATCTGTCATTTGGTCTTGGCTCAGAAATCCGCGCACAGAAATGCATGTGTGCACAATCTGAGTCTGAATTTCATTATGTTCTCCTTTGAAAAAGATTTTTTATTTATTTATTGTGTTCTGAGTTTTGTGGGTGTGTTTTGTTTTGTTTTTTTTAAATGGGAGCCCTTGAGAGGAAAACTATTGTGTCCCTCTATGATTATCCATTAGATAACTAGGCATAAATGCAGCTGGAGGTGCAGAATTCTCATCCCTGTGTTAGAAAATGGCTTTATATCTGGGGCAGGATGGGAAGCCTGCTTCCTAAAGCCTTTTTCATTGATTTTTGTCCCTATCCTGCTCGTGGCTGAAGAACACCAGACTCTGCTGCTACATCATGATACTTCCGGAAAAAACACCCTTAAGTATCTCAACCACAAGACGAGGCCTGTGTGGTCAATTAAGCATCTGGAGTCCAAGAAAATGTGTTAAAGCATTTCTGCATTTAAATGAGAAAATGCTGTATGGACACTGACCAGTTCTTATATTCAACAGTTTTAAATGTCTGGCTGCCTGTGCCAAGGGGAAGTACTCAAACATCACTGTGACACCTGTGTTGCATGGTGGTGACTGCAGCCAGTGCCCAGATTGCTGGGTTTGTGGGGTGGCTCCTCCCCGGAACATCGGGATTAGGGCTGCAGGTGCAAGTCAGGCAGTGAGGGGCAGCTGGGACTGGGGAATGTGGTGGCCCTGGCATAGCAAGAGTACAGGCTGCTTCCAGTGTGGACAACCATGGGAAAACATGGGTACCCGAAGGGAGGCAGGACAGCACGGGGGCTTGCGGGGCTGCTGTGCCTGGCTGCAGAGGTGGAAAGGTGGGAAGCCTCAGCCCTGGTGTGCAAGTTATCCAGTTCCTCCCCATTTCTTTTCTAGCCTAAGAAGGACTGATTTCAGTAGCACTCCTGTCCGGTGCAGTCCCTGTACCCAGACGATACTCCCAGATTTCAGCAGTCTCCTGTGGCTGTTCTGTAGGAGCAACTGGAAATAAAAACTAAGTGCATTTTGCAAACAATACAAATGGCAGCTAGGCAACGCCTGCCCCCATTTCTTTGGATGGTTTCCCATGATTTCATTTGATATTTAAAATTCAGAAAGCAGGCAAAGAAAATCAATTATGTCTTATGAACCTTTTAAATTAAAATCTCCTTAAAGGACGGACCCATTTGTGATTTTTTTCCACTTTGGGCGTTTCACACATGCAGAAATATTCATATGCTCTTTGCCACAATCCTGAAGTTTTTCTGACAGTCTAGCTGCTACTTCATGAAGAAGTCCTAATGCTGTATTGAAACTTACTACTTCATAATCATGATTTAATTTTAATAATAACCATATTAAGTCTTATTAGCTTTGAACTGATCTGACAATGACTTGCATCTGTATTATTTTGTTTTCTGTGCAGTGTCTATTTTGCTGCATCATCTTTTGAAACAGTATTTCGAAATTAGTACTGTAACAACATACTCCTGGTTCAGTAAAGTCACTGTAAAACTTCTATTTTGTGCTAGTTTGTTGGAAGGGAGTCCAAAGATATCACAGGAAACTGAAGATTAAAATTGGGTTCCAAATCTGGAGAACTACACTGTTACAAAAATACACAGGAGTCATATTCACTTGCATTTGTGAAGCACCAGTTCAATTAATCTTGCATGAAGTTCAAGCTCTTTTGAAAATGCAGGTGCCACAAAAACTGAGGCAGCTGTTAATTTTGTCCAGAAAAAGGTCTGTCTGTGTTCGCAGGATGCTTGGTAATCTCTTTATTGAGTAGCACAATACTCAGTTAGCAAGTATTGAAAAACAAAAGACGTTTAGTAGTAGTAACTGTCTTGCTTTCCGGTGAGGCATTGCTCTCTTTAGGAGCAGCTTGTGTTCCTTATTGAGTGATTGCAGGCCCCTTCCTTGACTGCTTCCTGCAGGAAGCTGGAGATCACAGATACCTGAGAAATGGGTGGTGGGAAAGCTTGCTTTTTGTAGTTTACAAGCGTCTGGAATAAAAACTCTGTGTAAACATCTTATTTCTGAGTAATTAATGCATACCACATGTAGTAGTGTGCTAACACACTTCTGGGTGCAGGGATTAAAAGGACAAGATAAGCTGAGAAAAATGATACCATGCTTGACCCTACAAATAGGTGGGGAGTGATAATGCAGGTTTTCAGGAAGCAGTTGCCGTTGTGACATGGCATATCTGAGGGGCTTCCTACACGTAATGACATTCAGTTACATCAAAGGTTTTGTTCTGTAAGTCAACTTTAGATGTAAACATAGTAACTTGAAGAATTCAGTGTTCTTTGCAAAAATGAAATGTGTAGGAGAGGTGATTTTACTGAGCAGAGGGAGCTGTAGCAAGATTGAAGTGGTTAAGCAGCTGGTTTCTACTGCTTTGCAAGACGTCTTCAATAGAAGATTGGATACTGAATAAAAACTCTGAAAAACAATGAATGCTTGACAAAGCAGCTACAATTTGGCAGATTGTGGATTTGGTCCATTTCTTAAGGTAGATAGTGCCTGAAACAATAAAGATGACTTGAGAGTTTGGAATACTACAGTGAAAGAAATTGTAGCATGTGCGCATGTGGAGATCCAAGCTGTTGTCCAGAAAAAACATATGGGCCCTCATAATTAGTACAAGGAGAGACACATCTTTACCTATAGGGTGGAAAAAGCTTACATCAGTATTTGCATTTGAAAACCTCAGCAGAGTTTGCCCAGTATGGACGAAGATCATGAATTTCAATATAACTGTCATAGAGTTTCTTTTTAAGTGTAACAGGCTTTCTTCTGCCAAAACGTAGGGTAGTGTATGTGTAGGTAGCTGTTAACCTAGAGTAAATGGTGTAGTTGTTTGGGTTTTTTTTCTTTAATACCAGCTGTACACTGTCTAGTATCCTGACAGTACAGTTAGTCTTAATAATACTGAAGGAAGCCATTGACACAAAAGGAAAGTTTATTTAGTTCCAGAGAACAATTTTATGTCTCATGAGGCAAGCAGGACTTGACTTTTATGGGCAAATAGGGAATTGGGACAGATGTTACATGAAAAGACACTGGGCAAGAGAACACCTGTTGCTAGATAAATATGTGAAAGCCTGACTTCTTTCAGAGGGAGTGCTTGTAAGACGGAGCCTGAGAACATCTTCCCGTGGTAAAGAAGAACTCAGCTAGGGCAGTGACAGAAATAAAAGTACAAAAGCTGAAGGGATCTAGATGGCTTCAGTTCTTAAAAAAAAAAAAAAAA